>RHPI01001517.1:199182-239357 GCA_009103225.1 Chlorokybus atmophyticus | reverse complement strand
AGTTGTACCTCTCTCTCTCTCTCTCTCTCTCTCTCTCTCTCTCTCTCTCTCTCTCTCTCTTCGTGTGTGTTTGCGTGTGTCTGCGTATGTGCCTGCATATGACAGCACGCATGTGCATGAGTGCGCGCCTGCGCTCACGCTTGCGTTTGTGTGCGTCTGCGCACATGTATATGGGGGCGTGGGCGTGAGTATGTATGTGCGTGCGTGCTGGTTTGCGCATGTGTTGCTTGGTCAGGACAGACAAACCAGAATGTTATATATGGGTTTGCGCTGGCAGGGTGTGGACTGCATTGAGAAGTTCAAAGCTATGCAAGAGTGCATACTGGCAAACACGGAGTACTTTGATGAGTTGACAAGGAGTATGAAGGATGAGGAAGAGGAGGAGGTTGCTGCCAAATTGCAGCAGGCACAGCAACAACATCAACCTGAGCAGCAGCAGCAGCAGCAGCAAATGGCAACCGCAAGCACGATGCCACAGTCAAGTAAGCAAACTGACGCGCAATAGTTGGGGATGAGTTCTTTCATAGGTTGCAGCTAGGTTGCAGCTAGATGGTTGGAGTTTGTCCAACTTGAAAAGCCCACATTGGGTTGCAAGAATTATTTGGTTGTGTGAAGTCTGTTGATTAGAGCTTATGCGGTTGCCACTTGCAGTGCTTTCAATGTTTGGTGCTACTGTTGGCGGCCATGTGTACATCAACTCTGTATACCTCAAGTGCATGCGAGGTGGTAACAATCGTTGCTTGATGTGCTTGTTTAATAATGTATCAAGATTGTGAAAACATTACAACTTTGGAATAGTCCTCGTCCTCTCAGTGTTTGCAAAAGTGCACCAGCTTATGGAGTTTATGGGTACCATATTACACAAGATAATGATGATGCAACACTAACATACAATGACAAGCATGTCAATCCAACACTATAATACATCAGCTGTACATTTGTCAATGTTGAGACTTTCTTTGTTGAATATTGTTATCAATTAAGCTGTGCATAATGCTTGTAACACTAACAATATGTTGTAATTAGAATAACTTGCGGCGTGCGTGCACTGAATAGGCAGCTACGTACGCGCTGGATATGATCAAAAAACACAAGAAAGTCGTACATACATGGTTATAGCAAATAACTATATGTGTATGTTGATGTGTGTTATCAATTATCAAATTAACGTACTGAATTGCAAACCGTGATGACATATTGAAAGTGATAAAATACACATTATAATATGAAACAAATTGTTTGAGACGCATACCAAGTATTGCTTTGCTGGAGTCATCGTATTGTTACTGTCATTACTGTACAGAATATGCGCAAGGTAATGTATGGGGATATTGCGCGCATGGTTTTACAATCTCGCTAATAGCCCAATCTGCAGATTTGATAGTAAGTGGGTTTTCTTGTGAATATAGGCAGTGAAGTGTATAAAAGAAGGAATGAGGAATGCGTGCATGCACGATCACACATGCCGAGTTCACGAGTAGGGACACATTGATGTGTCTTCACTTGTGACGTCTTGCAGACTTGTGCACGCATGTTTGTGCATGGCATACCACGTTCTATACCGTATACTTAAGCATTGTGGCCCCTCCGTCCTAACATGTATGCGACTTGGTCTACCGCTATTCTGACCAGAATATTATAACTTTCGGCGCCTGCGCAATGGTCGGCTACTTTCTCATGCTATCTGTTGTGCACTGGTTGCTGCTTCTCCGCCCCACTGTATGCACATGGTTGGTGCCGTTGATTATGCCATGCCCCAGCCTTAATTAAACCGCTTTGCTGCATATGACTCATATGCACACAAACACACTCGTAGGCTATGAGTGTGTTTGTGTGCGTTCATGCAATCTTTACATATATTACATGGGGAAGCGTACCGGTATATGCCTTTGTTACATGATGCAGTATGCACGAAGTATGGACCACAACTTCTGGTTTGTGTTGGTATGGTCTATTGTTTGTGGTTGCTTCCAATGCACCACAGCAGGCATCTCACATTCGCAGAGTCTTATGCACCACAGCACGCTTCTGCAGACGCGTGCGCCGACGAGTTAGGTGCTATAAACCGACATGAACTTGACGCGTATTGGTCGGAACACGCCTGCACGCGGAATCGTACCGAGAGACTAACGCGTGTCACAAATCGAGCGAGTGCGTGGGTACCGTACTAGGCTCGAGACACGTGTTCCAGGCGTTTGTGTCTCCCCAGATTACGAGGGGGCTGACCATATTGTTTCCACTGCAATGCATTGTGATCATTGCCTGAGTCAGGGCACAACCGACAGGCGACATGAGCGTTTCAAAACAGGCCGAGCGTTTCGAGTCAGCATCAAGGTTATCTAGTCTTCACCGCTAAACTGCGCGCTAATCAAAGTCAGTCACCACAAGCAGGTTGACTAACCGAGTTCTGTGAGGTACAGTTACCGCGCTGCCTGCTGCAGGCCATGGAGATAAATTTCACCGTTGGCAATAGCACATAGCCGGGGTAGCCGGGGTTTGGCAGGCCGAGACGCGGCAATTCTCGCACTGCCCAGAACTTTTGATGGGGGCTTTCAGGCCTGCCGTTAAGTAAACATGCTGAGCATCAAGACGGTCTATAAAGTTTGCTGCGTGAGAGAGAGAGAGAATCCGCATCCAACGCGTCAAAGGAAGAAAAGCGCATCTTTCAACAGGTCTATCGCAGCAGGTCTATCAGACCAGCCATGCGCCGGTATTACACCGACGTATGGCGGCTTCATGAGTATATAGAGCATTGGCTGCAGCGGTCATGAGTTGTGGCATGACCGACGTTGATGACACGCTGATGTGCCCGGTTGCATGATTTTAAACCCCTTCGCAAAGCACAGGAAGCACAGGAAGCCAGAGTGAAGCGGGAAGAGAATCCCACCGGCTTGCTGTGAGCGCAAGTTAAACTAAATTCCGCGGAATGCTACAATTCTTCTTTTATGCATATTCCTTCCTTTGAGGCAATAGCGGGCGTCGTTGTCGCTGCGGTTGTGGGTGTTGTAGGCGGCGGTGGCCTGCGCATTTGCCATCCGCAGCTTTTGGGAGTCGTGGATTGTGCGTGCGCTGCTGAGCTGTTGCTTCCCCCTTTCGCCAGGTACACTCTTTGGGCCTGGGCCTGGCTTAGGCTTGGCTCAGCTGTAAGCTTCTGCTGCTTGAGGTTGTAGCGTAGGGCAGCTGGGCAGGCATAGCTAGCTTCGGTTTTTCTGTTGGTAGGCACGTTGTGTCTGTGGTGACCTGCAATGCGCTGTTGCCCTGCTACTCAGCAACGAGGGTGGGGACTGCACGGTACGGACCGCTGACTGAGCTGCCAATGCTTGCTGCGCAACACACTCATGTCATGGGTAGCTGCTAGCATCGTCCAAGGCTGTGTCGTATATATGTACTTGGTTGTGCTTAGGTTTGCACGCTACTTGATGCGTTGTTTGGTCTGAGAGCTTCACCCATCTCAAGCAGCAGCGCAGTACCTGCTGGACTGGCCACCGCTGTTAGGGCAAGCAGCCATGCGACAGATCAGACCAAGCATTGTGAATACCGTGCACGAGACTACGTGCTGTTGTAGGTTAGGGTTTCACTCAGTGTCAGCTGTGCACGGCTTCGCACATGAACGCAGCGCTGGCATACAGCTCGTCGTGGGTCCTGGGTTGGCAAGCGCTGTCAACGTACCTGCCTGTGGGAATCATGCGCATGCACCCTTTTTCAGTTTGTCAGTCTACTGGACTTGTCATTGGCTGTGCCCTGTGCGAGCTGTCACATAGTAAGTACGTAGTTGCAGGTCAACACGCATGGGCAGAACTGTCCTCCCTTGAATCTGCGTAGTATGTTGTTGGTATCTGGCAACTGCTCAGCAAAGCAGTACTTCAGCAAACATGCACTGCTTTGGAGCAGCATCCAGCTTGCTAGGCTGCTTCCTGAAGTTACATACAATTGTCATGGCACTGTGCATGAAGTAGCTGTCATGCATGCTAGGCGTTTTGCGTGCTAGGTTGTGAAACAGAAGGGGGTGTTGTACACTCGGAAGGATGGTTTGCGAGAGTGTGCTAGCATATCTGATCAGCTTGCGTGACAGGTTGATGTTGCCCATTGCCGCAAAAAGCGTGACTGAAAGTCCTTGTGAGTAGCTGTCAACCTGCAGCCATGGAGAGTTTTGCAACACCTTACCTATGCCTATTCAACGATGGTGAGAAGGACCATGACAAAGGCGTTATTGGCATACATGGAGTGCTCACCTACAAACGCTTCCAGCAACTTATGGCGCAGAAGACAGGCCTGCCAGCTCAGAACCTGTCTGCTGTCTTTGTTTGCCGTCGCAGTGGCAGTGACGGTCAGGTATGCACTTGAATGTGAAGCGTGTTGGGGCTAGCATAGCTGCATAAGTGAGGGTCTGTGTAGGCTACGCTATTCTTGCCATTGCTGCCACAGCAGTATGTGTTACTGCCAGATGTGGGCGAGCATCAACTGTTGACATTGTGCAGGAAAAGAAGCAGAAGCTTCCCATCAATGAGAACACGAATTTCTGCATCATCTTGAACCAGCACAACCCAAGCAAAGAACGAGATGCGCATTTCTTGATATCAGTGAAGAAGTCAAAGAAGGATCGGAAGACTGCAGGACGCTCTAAGCGATCATCATTTGAGAGTGAAGACAAGGAAGACAAGGAGCAGAATGATGACGGCTCTGACTCATCGTCACCAAGAAGCAACTCGTCCCCGCATCAAGCTTCAAGTCCAGAGTCATCATTAAGAAGCTTCTTGCATGCTGTGGACTTATCACCAAGGTTGCTACCTGCTCCTTCAAGGCCTTCTGCTGTACCGTCATCCATTGCTCAGGCTGCCGCTGCCATTCGAGCTGAGTTGCGGCCGCCACCCATCAATGTGAGGCGAGAAGCTTCCGATTTCAGCCCAAGTACCCGCAGTCTCCCCACACCTGCCGCTTCCAGTTCGCCTGCTGCTCGCCAATTATCTCCTGACATGGGACGGAGTTCCACGCATGACAGTGTGACACCTCGCCTAGCCGCCATGCCCTCTCCCATTGCTCCCCCTGCAAGTGCTAAACCAGCAGCAGCTGCAACTCCCGCGCCTCCAGAGGTCATCGAGCCTCCCAGGTCTGTGCCAGCTGTCACACCCAGCATCAGACCATTCAGCGCCATTGCAACATCCATGGCACCCATCGCGCGGCCGAGCACCACTCTTCCCATCTCGCTGCACTCGGGCACAGCCAGCAGCTTGAGCAGTAAAGGAAAAGCATGCAAGCTCTGTAGCATGTGTCGAGAGAGCGGCCGCATGGCACCATTTCACTGGTGCGTGGACGATCAGGTCGTTCCTGGCTTCAGGGGTCCTTCACCCGCGGGTCCCATTGGCCCTCGCTCTCTTGCAATGGTGAAGCGCGTGGAGATCACGGCTTGAAGGAGAACTTGCTGTAAACAACCTCTGTTCCATGTCAGCCAAGTGCAGTGTCTCCAGCCAGTGTACTGCACTTCTGCTGCGCGAGTGTTTGTGTGGAGATCGTGAGGTGAGGTGCAAGCTCGTAGTTGTCTCTTAGTGCCATGCGGTGAGGCGGATTTGTGGCATCACCGCCCATTCATGTTGTGTGTAGGTGTGATATATGTGGTAGCGGCGCTGGCAGTGTGGCTGCGTTCCTTGAGTTCAGGCCCACTGTCGTATTCCTGTTCAGTGTGTTTGCTAACAGACTTGGACACTTCCTCTGTAAGATAGGCTCCAAAGGACGTGTCGTCTGTTTTATCCTGTGTAATATAGCAACACGATTGTTTCGTTGTCATCACACGTTCCGTTGTCATGCATGGCTGATCTGCGCGATACAGAGCAATTGATAGCTGCCTGACTCAATCTATGAGTGGCATATCTAGCCAGGAAGCATGAGAGTGTACATTTGTACAAGTTCGCAGGTGCACTAATGCAACATGCCAGGCGCAGTCATAGCTCATGCAGTGTGTTGTGCAGTAGGCATATAGTACGATACATAGCAGGAACACTTCGTTGCTGTGTTGTTAATAAGAGAGATCATACTGATTATGCTCATGCCAGCAGCAGCTCTACGTGCTGGTCTAACGGGGGGGGTCAGGGCAGTAGTAAAGCTTGGTAGCGAGTTAGTGGTTGACGGTGTGGAGCCCGGTGGTTAAATAACCTCGGTAGTGAGTTTTGCCGTGCATTGCGTTTGCATGTGTGCTGTGGATTGCATGTGTCAGCACGGTCATATGCATCACATTGCATATTTTGTACACACGTGCCTCTTAGCTCACATACATAATATGCTAGCATGCGTAGCTGCCTACCCAGTACACAACCACCGGGTCACACTACTCTCAGACGATGTTGCAAGCGCATGCAGAAGTCTCAATACAGCCTAACCATGCCTAACCCACAACAACAATACCACAGTCAACCATGATCACATGTGCAATGCTATTGACAGCCATATAGCCACCCGTCGTTGCCATGTCCACCTCCGACGCCAGCTCCCCCGTCTGCAGCGGGCTCCAGCCCGGCACGGCTGCTACCGCCGCCGCTCCACGCTCCAACAGGGCCAGTCCCTGCACCCGTTACAGCGCCACAGCCACCCACTCCCGGAACAGGGCCGCGTACCCGCTGACCCGCTGTACACTGCTACGCATGTGGGCATCTCACATCTGCCATTCTAACATACATTACCCCCAAGCATTTCTCACAGTCTCTATACCTGCCCAAGGCCGTGCGTACATGATACCTGACATGCTGTTGTGCACACAGAAAACCATGCAACATGTGACTCAATTGTACTAGGGTCTACATCGCAGCGCTGCATGTTAACACAGCGTGCGGGTCATGTTCAAGTGTGCTTGCATGCGTACATGTCTAGTTGGGTTGGTGGGTAGTGTCAGGAGTAATGGTAAGAACAATAGGTGAGCTAGCCAAAACGTGAGCCCGATGGTGGTCGTGTATGACTTCAAGACAGCGATGGTGAACGTGCGTGTTTGCTTACTTGTGCATGCTTGTTGACTTGCATGCGCGCTATGCATGTTGCATGTTCTGTACATGCCTTCTCGCTTCCAGCCAGCACTGTCAACCCATTGCAAATGGGGCGTTGCATCATACATGTACACTCACTTGTGCGTGGCCTTGTGCAATCACGTGTATAAAAAAAAAGTGAAGTGTAATGTGAGTGTACTCAGCATTGCATCTAGCTGCAGAAACAGCAACCAAAAGTGACACTTCTACAATACCTTCACATCGTCAGATATTGAATAAAACCTGCCCACCCTACTGCTTGAGCAGTTTGTACCACAACTACGCAGCTGCACTACACGACGCTGCATCCATCACACACACACACCCCTCCCATCCATACACACGAGCACGCACGCACACGCACACACGCACATGCATACACTCCCTACGGTCCTTTCCTCATTGAATGGGGTTGTCGGAGTCTAGCGGCTCGCGGTGGAAGAACGCAAAGCTCTTGTCATTCAGAAACGTTGCCGTGAACTCGTCGCCTGACACGCCGCCAAAAGCCTGGCCCAAGATGTCGGGGGGACCCACCTTGGCCAAATTGTTGAAGAGACCGTCCAGGAAAGATGTCGGGACGTCGGCACTGCATAAAGAAGGCGAGCTAGGTGAATTTCATGCAGGTGTATATATAACGATAAGCTAGGTACAACTGGTTGTGGCGAGTAATGTAGTAGTGAGTGCAGCGAGTGCATGACGTGTGCAGTGCTGTGACAGCGACGGTAGCAACTACTGCATGCAAGACTGCTGCAGGCAAAGTAGGTGTACTCGCTCGCAACCTTTGCTCATGGTTCCAAAAAGCCGTGTGACCCGATAGATGCACAGTGCAGCAGTTACACGTGTGGTGCATGGATGCGTGAAGCCGAGAGTGCTACATGGTGCTTTGCTTGTGCTTGGCAGATCATGCATAGTGCGCTATGCTGCAATATGCAGACACAGAGCCACACAGAATGTGCACGTACGTGGAGAAGAACGATGCAAACTGGTAGTTCTCAGTCGCAACCGATATCGGTGAGTGGATGTAAGTGTTGGGCACAATGACGAGTGTGCCAACAGGTTCGATGTCAGTTCCGTTGGCGAGAGCGGTGCCGTTGGAGAACGTCACCTCCGTGGTGGACGCGCCGGCGAAATTGTAGTTCACCTCGATCGTGTTGGGGTGCGTGTGGGTCACGATGCCCGCGCCTTGAGCCATGTTGACCAGGAACATGCCGATGTCGACGGTGGATACCTCCGGGAAGGTTGTCGGTGTAGCGACGGCAGATGTAGCGAAGGGCAAAGACGCCTGACGCAAACTGGGGCTCGATGTGTGCAGGATGAAGTCGCCCTGTATCGCAGAGCAGCATGTCGCGACAACACTCGAGGTATATGATGTGGCAACCACGTACACATTCACACACTGGCACAAGCACATGCGCGCTTGCACACGATGCCCTACAGTGTGTAGACTGCTCAATACTCAGTATGCATGGAGCCATGTTTTGCAGTCTAGCTCAGTACAATTGAACAGCCAGCATGTGTGCAATACAGCACATGCAGTATAGTGTAATGCTCTTGGGACAGCATATCACATACAGCAACAGCCACCAACCACTGCACTGTAACTGTGATACACTGCACAACTACGTTTGCATGTCAGCATACAGTAGTATAGCACAAACATTTTTACCAACCTGGGGTGAGCCGTCCGGTCCGTTTCCTGGCACGGGAGGCGGGGGCGGGTTGTTGGCGCAAACAGTGGGGTCTGTCGTGACAGCGCCAGAGGCAAAGCGCAGGTTGGGGCTGAAGGCTGCCCATTGAGCCCTAAACGCAAGCACCAGTACTAAGTCAGTGAATAGAGAGCAGAGCTGAGTCATGTCTGCGTGTTGTTTGTGTGCACGCGCGTGTGTGCCTGTGCATGCATGCATGCATGAGTGCATGTCTGCTTGCATACATGTGCACCAGCATGTATGTGTGTGTACCTGGTCAGGTTGTACTCTGCAGCCACCAGGAAGTTTGGGTACCCCAAGTTGAAATGCGCAGCGTTGCCGAGGAAACTCCAGTCAAGTTGACGGACTCTTACCTCATTGGTTGTGAACTTATGGAACACTGCAAGTACCACCGGCCCGCCTCCAGACGCATAGATGAAGAAAGGCCAGCCCACAGGCACAATAAACGAGTCCAACGACGTGATGGACGTTGTGTTAGAAAACGGGTCCGCGAATGCATTCAGCCCGTTGGCGAGGCCGATGCGCGCTGTGCCGTTGACCATAAAGAAATATGAGTTGGCGTTGCGCACGAACAGGGGGCCGAAAAGCCCACATGTGTCGATCTCCACACGGGTGAACGCCAAATCTGCATCTGTAAGGAAACCAAGGGCGCGACCGTCATATATGCGACCTGCAATACCAAAACATGGTAAGTGTATGTGTGTGGTGTGCATGTGCATGGGACGACACGAATAACATGTGTGCATGCGTGTCTGCATATAATACTGGTAAGCTAGGTAGTACTCACCTGCGGGGAACACGTGTGTGGGTGGCTGAGCGCTTACATTCAATGAGACGCGAGACACAACCAGATCCACGCCAAACCTTAGTGCATCGCTAAGAGTCCGGGGCGAAGCCACAGTGAAACCCTCAGCATCAACTGTGGACAAACAGCAAGTCACGGCCACAACAAAGGATAACACATCACAACTTGTGTTTCAAAACTTATTGCGTGCGTGTGTGCATCACCCAACAAAACCTGAGAAAGTGAGGGAAGCGAGCGTAGCAGCAAACTGGCTGCTGATTGTTGCTGTGTTGTCATCCCAAACGTTTGGGTTGGCAAAAGTGGTAGAGAAGGTGTCGGCGTATACGATGTTTGCAGTGGAGCTTTCGTTGTTGAAAATGGATATGACAATCTGCAGGGCCGCATTTACGGCCTCAGCAGCAACATTGATGGTGATGTTCGGTTGCTCGTTTTGTTGATACACAGGACTGGAGCCCAGTGCAGGCACGCCGATGATCACAAACACGCGCGCCCCGGCAGCAAATAGCGTTCTTAAGGTGGTTAACATTGCCGTTGCTGCATCTGACACGAACGCCTGTAACGTAAAACAGTTGGCAAGCTGACACATGTTGCAAAGGTGTGCGTGTGCATGCGCTTGCGTGCGCATGCACGCGCGTGCGTGCGCATGTGTGTGTGTGTGAGTGCGCATGTGCATCCGTCTGTGTGCGCACGTGCATACAAGGGTATGTCTGTGTGCGGCTGTGTGTGCCTGCATCTGTGTGTGCGGGTGTGTGCGGGTTTGCGGGCGTTTTCATACCACAATATCGAAGCCAGGCGTTGACACTGCTGCCGCCAATGCATCCGAGCCCGTGCCAGTGACGTAAACAGCTGAAGAAAACTGCGTGGGTTGGAGGTATCCACCTCTAAGCAGGCTGAGGAAGGTCCCCACCTAGTTGACCAAACGATTCTCCCCCAACCATCAACCCAACCCAACCTTAATAGCCAACGCGATGAAGAACATATACGCTCCGTACCTGTGTATTGAGGCTGTCTGGTGAGCTTCCATTGGAAGAGAATTCTGCGCCCGTGACGTATGTGTTCACGCCCCCGTCAGCGGGAGGTGAGTCCACAACAGTTGGGAGCGGGGTACCGGAGGTGGAGCCTAAGATGTTGGCTGCAGAGCGACACAGATGAGGGTGAGAGCAGAGCAAGGTTGACTAATTCAAATCACGACGGCGATGAACAACAACAACGGCGAAGGCATAGGTCTAGAAACTCTTGGTTTGTTACTCTAAGCTGTAGCATATGTTAAACGTGGTATGCAGACTAGTTTATACTTGCGGTGGGTCACTGTTCCTAGCATGACCGTTTGTTAAACAAGTAAGTAGCAAGCAAATAGCAAGTCTGGATTGCAAACTTTCTTCACTAGCCTGAGGCTGGTAAGCATGAGCATGAATGGCAAACACTGTGCAAATACTTCTCGGTGAATAAAACAGAAAACCGCACAACTACGTACCTATGCTGTCTGGGTATGAGGTGGCGATGGAGTCTCCAAAGGCAAACACCGCTGTTGGCAGCCCCTGCGCAAGCAATACTTGTTCTGAAGCACCCACACAGCCATGCAGTTTATATATGCATGCAAGCAATACATGCAAGCTTGCCACAGTGCAAAGAGATCAACATAAAGGCAAAGTGCTGTAATAGGAAAAGCAGCTGTCATTTACCGTTGTGGCCTGCCCAGAAACAGTGCGAGCTAGACAACATGCATGCAAGAGCAAAACAGCTGCACAGCCGAAAGCAGGATTCACACGAGAAGTGCCTATCTTCTTCATTGCTCGCACAACTCTCGGAGCTTTTCAGCAAGAGCGCACAAGTCCACGCGCAGTGCTGCAAGCTGTGACCTTCTTGCTTACGGTGTATTTGAGCCCAGCGCATGTCTGACAACGCAGCTGGCTGCTTGACCATGCAGCCATCATGCCAGCAAGCCATCATGACTTGGTGGCTTGATGGCTACGCAGATTGGCTGCTGCCTGCCAGGCAGCAGGCCAGCGGCCATCATCACTTGGCGCTTGTAGAACAACACGGGAGCTCTGCTGACAGCGTCACATCAAACACAAGCAGCCGGTGCAGTGGCAGCTGTCACGCACAGCATGAAGCCGCGTTTCCTGTCAACGTGCACAGCTACAATGCCAACTCGCACAGGAACGCACAAGACAGTCCCAAGAGTACAACCAAGAGCGTAGGCTCAAGGTTGAGCTTAGGCCTTACCGCTTGGGACTACACTGTATTCAACTCCCCCATCGCTCGCAAGCTGGGTACGAGAACGCGAAGTTACTTGAGCAGGGGTTGCAATAAGCATATACTCGCTTGACTTGTGTACGCAAGCTGCTGTGTGCGCTTGACGTGGAGAATGGAGGGGCATGCCTATGTTGGTACTGCACTCCGCTCGCTTCTTGGCGGCGGTGACGGTTGGTTGATGTTGGAAACTGTGGCGAAAGCGCCTGGTACTGAACTGAATGTTGCATGGTGGCGTGCAAGGGGTAGCTGATGTTTGACAAACTGAGAGGACAAAATGTGAGTGCGCACAAGCTTTGCTCCCATTACTCGAATTGTTAGTTGTAGCATGTACCAACGTGTCTCCCATTGTTCACAAAACAACACATCATAAGCATGAACAAGTTGTTAGTAGCCATATGAAAGTGTGCGTCATCTTTGGTGTGGCACTGGCTGTGTAAACAATCACACATGGACAATCTTATTGTATGCGCACATGTACATACAGTAGTGCACAACGGTGGTCACTGGGAAGACTGTACGTAGTGTCAGCTGTAAGCGTGTTACAACAACATCCGGCCAGCTCCACATGTATACACCTTTGAAAATGTGTTGTTGCAATACTCTCATCCGCAAAACCAGACGAGGATAAGCACGCAAACGTAGACATGTTATTCAGTCAACTAGCTACCCACAGCATGTCCAGGTTTCGGGGTCTGTGTTGTACAAAGTTGTACGGAACTACCTCAACCAACAGTATATATAGGAAGTGCCCTGTAGTTGGGGTGAAAACGACGAAAGTGCTAGTGGACATTGGGGCAGGTGCACGCTTCTTCAACCACTCTGGACATTAGGAGACTCAGTGCTGTCACCGTCAGACATCTCGAAGGCCTCCTTTGGGGCATCGCAGCGAGGGCACTTGTAGTCCTCTGGCAGGTCGTCGAACCTCTTTCCTTCGGACTTCTCAATGAACAGGTAGCCGCACTGGGAGCAGATGTAGCTGTACACAGAACCACACGAGTATCAGGTGGGGCGAGAGTGGCATGCTGCTTGTGACGAACAAATGCGTGTGCACATTTGCACATGCACATGTGTACATATACAAACAGAGTTTTGGGCATAGACATCGTCGCAATATGTTTTCCCTGCCGGCCGACTAAATATTGGCTACGGCCGTGCACCTGAGGACGCTAATTTAGACTGTCGTGGCTCAGGCCACCTGTAATCTTGATACAGGGACCTAATAGTAACTTTCGTTACTGTAAGGCCCTTTTTGTTGCAATTTAGTTTTTAACAGTTGACTTTGTCTAACTAACAGGCGCCTGTTAATTACCTATCAGGCCTTAACAGGTGACTTTATAGAATGAACAGGCACCTGTTAGTCACACACCAGGCCTTAACAAATGACTTTGTGTAATTTACAGGCAACTGTTAGTTACACATCAGGCCTTATTAGGTGACTACAACTAATCAACGGGCACCTGTAAGTTACACATCAGTCTTACCTAGGTGACTCAGCCTATGTGACAGGCACCTGCAGGTTACACACCAGTCCAGCGCAGGCGACTAAGCCTAATTCACTAGCACCAACTAGGTAGTTATCGACAAAATAAGGCATTCTTTAACAACTGAAGGAGACCAATGCCTAACTGTCGTCATATGTATTTGCATAGCTTGACTACACGCGACTGTCACTGACTTCCAGCATTGTTATGTGCCTGTGCTGTGTACATGTACCTGAAATGTGTACAGTGTCTCTCAGTCACTTGCCAAGGCTTGTAGTTCGATTATGTGACTCGAATGCAGTTCTGTTGTATATCATAGGGATGCAAGTATTGATGTGCATGAGCATAATGACGATTGACTGAGCTGGTTTAAGATGCACAACACTCAGTCACAAGAGCCTTGTAGCTATGTACACTACCGGCTAAACGGACTACCAACTGCGCTACAGCTCCTCTCCATCATCGCTGGTGTCGTCACTACGGAACAAAGCACCACGCGCTGGGGCCTGTGGAGGAGACGCCGGAGCTTGCTCTTCCTCCTCAAACGGTTGTGCCAGCCAATCAAATGCCGCTTCTGCCTCAGCGAGCGGGTCACGAGCTGCTGTCTCTTGCGGCCGGCGCCGATTGGGATCTTTCAGGTATTCGACACAAGATGCAGTGCGGCGTTTCACAAGGGTGAATGGCTGGAGGGCTGCGTACCGTTGCCTCATCTCCCGCTTCATTGACATGATCATGGTGTTGATTTCGCTGAGGTACTCTTCATGTGTGTCTATGCTGGCAGCTAGGAGAGGGTCTCCATCCTTGCCCTTTAGGATGCGCTCCACCTGCGTAGTTTACAGGCATGTCTTAGTGGCATCGAAAGCCACTATTCACTGCAACGCGTCTGCAAGCCTGTAGTTTGGGGCTATAGCGTTCCTGAATTGCTAATGATGGAGTCCAGAGTGCTCACCGTAAGCAACAGGTATGCGAGGTGGTTGACTGTCAGCTGCCGGCGACCAGGTGTAGTGACGGCGTAAGACCAGCATTGCACGATCATTTGCCAGATTATGGGATTGCCCCATTCATGGATGTATCTCCTCCGCTCCGGGTCTGCAGTGTCGGTCACCTCAAATCTCCGCCATGACTTGTCTGCGACAGTCATACCGACAAGGCATTAGTCACGAAATAGATAGTTCAAGTTGAGCCTGCACCAGGCTAGAATAGTGCCTGTGACTTACTTTGGAGCGCGTTGCGCATCTGGGCTTTTTGGGTCTCGGGGTCCATTAGGGCGTCGATGTGCCTGATTGAATCGGTTACAATAGGCGAGATGAGTACGTGTGTATGGAGGCTGAGTAAGAAGGCAGTGTTGCATAGCAGACATGGTGGTGAGGGACCCAACTCACTTGCGCTTGTTGCTGTTAAACAGTGTCCACTTGTACTCCTTCTCAAGGACATGCTTGATCTTGGTGACGTTCTCAGACCGGACCTGCGTAGCTTTCTTCAGGGCGACACTCCAGTGGAAGGGGCACTCCTTGGGAGTCCAGTACACCTCATAGAACTTGGCCGCATCGGCCTCGTCGTCATGGTCGAAGCCAACTACCTGTCACGGGCAGGTTGGTCAGTGTCACGGTGCAGTGCGGTCATGAAGCATTCACAGCACCTGACACATGACGTTACGAATAGTGTCCTCCTTGGGATAAACGTGGCTCTCTACCCAGTGGCCGTTTATGATTTCAACGACGGCATCTCGCAAATGCTGTCCACAGAAGAACAATCCGTTACACACATACACACAGTGTCACAGTGTCACACAGTGCTTACCTCGTTGCCAATCTTCCACTTGCTTGGGGAAGGGTTGCTGACGGCCGAGGTTGCCACGTCACGGCCAAATGCGTTTGGGTTGGGGGTTCCAATCGACCCTCTGCAAGCACAACCACATGAGTCATGCTGCCAGCCATGAAAGATGCAACCCTCACAGTTGCAAAAGAAGAACAACGTGCACAGTGTATCCAGAACGCATGCAGTGAGTCACTGTGCTAGTCATGATAGAAGCAAGCATCCAAGTTAGAAGTTGAGCAAGAAGCAACGTGCACAGTGCATCAAGAACGCATGCAGTCTAGCTTGCCCTTGCGACTGCGGTGTCAGGTGGAGTTGTTGTGATGTGCTGGGCGTTAGCGCGGGGTCTTGCTGCGATTGGTTGGCGACGGTTGCCTGGTTGAACACTGGGGGCAATGTGGACAACTGGCGCCGACCTCCACGACGAGGTGCACTTACGGATGGACCACGAGGCATCTCTCCAACTGATAGTCGGGTGCCGCCTGTTTAGCTGTAAGTGGCGCTGCCGCCTCCAACGCTGCCGCCGCCGGTTGGCCCGCCCGAATGTATGAGGCGCGAAAACGAAAATGAGGCGGTTTTGAACGTCTAGAGTCCCGCACTAGAGTCGCACTTGTAGTGCGTCCTTGCTCCTATGGTTGATGGTACGACTTATGCATTCGTGCCATGCATGCTTCGTACAACCATTGTTACCAATGGTTGTGTCGTAACATTTATGGTACGACAGAGGCATCTCTCGTCCAACCCCAGCGATTGCCGTACAATGGCTCTGTCGTACCATCCATGGTACGACAGAGGCATTGCTCGATCAGCCCAAATGGGAGTTAGCATGCACTCACCCAAACACGCTTCATTGATGGCCGGATGATGGCACGCAGGGGCACCAGGTCGATGACGGGTCGAATGTCAGGCTTGATGGGCCTGGGTTCGACTAGGAGGCGGAGGACCAGGAGTCGGAGGAGGCGGCGGCGGCGGCGGCGGCGTGGCACATCTTGCGAGAAGTTGTGGTCGTAAGAGTTCAAGCAGCGAAGCCAGCTACTACCGGTCGCCACGTCATGGATCATGGCAGGCGTCAGCAATGGGGCTGTCCAACATGCATCACCAACATTGGACAAACCAGCAGGCAAGCCATTAAAGACCATCTTCACACAGAGAGCTGCTTGGTGGCTCGCTTTCTGCAACAGGGAGTGGATCAGGAGCTGCAGTCCTTGGAGCCCCTTGTCAGAACCATGCGGGACCAGTTGCGGCTGTGGGAACAAGCACAAAGGAATGCAGAGGTACGCTCAACAGTCACATGCATTTCCTTGCAAGAGCAATTTGTTTTTTAGCGCAGTCCATGTGATATATGTAGCGTGGCTGCAGGCCTCCACTATTCACCCATACCCACCCTACAGTCAAGCCGACATTGCGGAAGCAAGAGCAGATAGACAGAGCTGGGCGGCGGTATGTTGTTGCCAATCTCGCTGTGCATGTTGACTGCAATGTCGGCTCCAATGCATGCCTACCTTTCCATGCTAGGATGTGCGTGAGCGTGCGAAGTCGCGCGCGCGTGCCGAACGAAGTAGGTTGGGTTTGAGCACAGGAGCGCGTGGCCATGCGTCCGGCATTCAACCAATAGTGCATCAACCAGCAATGACGCAGTCCATGCAACCATTCGTGCATCAACCAGCAATGCCGCAGTGACTGTTCGAAGCAACCAACTGATGACGGTGTGACGCAGTTGACTATTGCAATTGCAGTGTCGCAAGCATGCAGCTAACCCACATGTGATTGGTTGACAGCACCACAGTGCACTAAGTCCTGTTGGAGCTCCTATGCAAGCCTGGATTCAATCCCATCAACTGGTCCTTCAATCCCACTTGCTGATGGGCGCGGCGGCAATGCGGCATCAGTTTAACATGCATGTTGGCCTGTTGAATCCCGACATGTCCATTGGGGCAGTGGCGCATGATGTGCCCATGGCTCAAGAGCTCCGTGACGAGTCTGCCATTGAGGGTGGCGGGGAGAGTGCAGCCAATACCACCTTGTCAGCCCCCATGGCTTTCCCTGCTCCATGCAGCCCACGGGCCATTGAGGTACGTCGCTGTCTTTTATGCTCGTGCCTTGGTAACAATGCGTCAGGCACTGCATAAGCTTATATTTGTCGTTTGCAACATTGTGAGCCATCTTATCCTGGGTCCTGTATACAGGCCCCCCTTGCTGCATGCACAAGTGGTCTCACCTGCAGCTCATGCTCCCCTCCCAGCCAGAGCGCAACCACCTTCCGCGGCACCAGTCCTTCGTGCACTGCCATTCCCTCCACGAGCAGCACCGGTGATTGCGGGGCAACAATCCTTCTTGCCGCCACCGGCGAGACCACAGCACAATGCAACAACCGATGTGGCTTCTGCACCTACCTTACCCCACCCGCTGCAAGTTGAAGCCGGCAGTCTGCCCCAAACTTAGGTACTTTATCAGTCACTATGACTCTTGCCGTCCACAGTTGGACACACCATGTGAGTGCTGTATGCGCATGCAGCAGGGGTCACCACCTGCCAGCGAGTCATCAGAGGAGCTGGCCGCAACCCGCCGGCCATCAGTCATGCTAGGTGGCCAGCTCGCCTCATGGGACCACTTCAATGCGCCAACGGATGGTAACTGCTTCTACCATTGTGTATTTCGCGCCAGGCCATCCATAGCGCAAAGTGTCCTGGATGATCACAAGTGCCCCAGCTCGAGCAGATTTTGGGCCATGCTGGACACCATGGACGACGACGGCAGGGGGCACACTCTCCGCAAAATCACCGCCAAGGCTGTCGATGCAGGCGTGGCGAGCAGAATCCTAGACTTCTGCAGAGCCACTGGTGCCGCGGGAGAGATGGCGCAGTATTACGACAAACTGCCTGCGACCATGTTGGCTGATATCAACTGCAACATTGACCTAGCCATGGCCAAGGTGCGACAGATCGTGCGGAGAAAAGATGTGTACGTCGAGCACCTGCAGATGACCATGTTTGCCAACAAGCTGGGCTTGTTGATTGGCTGCGTGACCGTTCAGCGCGAGCATGGGGAGTGGGTGCCACGGCCCGGCAGCGCAGTTTGGGTTGGAAATAAAGAAGCCCCCAACTCAGTCCTGGTGGTGGGCAACACTGCTCCTGATGAGCCAGAAGCACACTTTTGGCTCCTCAAGCCTGCAAGCACCGAACAGTGGTCGTGGCCTATGCATGAAGTGCCACCGGAGGTAACACACCTGATCGGAGAGTGGCGGCATGGCGTTGCCAATTCCCCGCTACCACCGGCTGTGACCCAGAGTGCTGCGCCAACGCCTCAGGCCTCGCCTTCGTGTGCTAGGCAAGAAGTAGCCGAGTGTTCTGCACATCCTGCCTCCCCTCAACCACAGCCACATGCTCGCAATCCCAATTCAGCACCCTCCCTTCCTGCCGCGGAGACTCACTTGCCACCGCACTCTGACCATCCGGAGGCATCTCCATCAAGAAGCAGCTGTAGCTCGCCCTCTCCCTCTAAGCTTGCCACATTGATCCCAGCCTGTCTTGTTGGTAAAGAGATTGATCGAGGTGTCCTGAAAGCTGCGCTGAAAGACAAAGGCTTCATGCTCGACCTCATGAAGCAACATGAGGTCGTGGAGGAACGGGAGGCAACCAACAAGCGCAAGGCTGTGGAGCAAGAAGATAACGCCTTACCTCCTCTGAGTGACAGTGCCACGGAGAGCGCCTGCCAGGATGTGCAGGGTGACAAAAAAAAAAAGAAGAAGGTTGTTGGAACAAAGGACGCTGACAGGACCAAAAAAGGAAAGGTGAGGCATCGTTACAACATTAGAAGAAGCACAGCGCCTTGAAGCCTCACTGGGGCTGACTGTGTGTCCTGAGTAGGCACAGGCGGGTTTACAGCGTCAAGTGGCTGCTCAGCATCGTCCAGAGAGACAGCCGGTGCGGCACGAGCTGCCTAAGCTCAAAGCACCGACGCGCAGACGCTTTGGGGGGCTGACTCGTAGTGCAAAGGAGTTGATCACCCTACAGTACGCCCAAGACGCGCTGCATCACCGCATGCGGCATGCCTCGAGGTGGGTGACGAAAGTTTGCAATAAGTGGGAGCAAACGCGGAGAATGCGGTCTAAACAGACCTCTGGGGATTGGCCGTGGTTGGAACCCATACACGATATGGCCATCCGTAGTACGTTGTTGCCCCTCGCCGTCCTCGATATGATGGTGTTGTTGCTGCCGCAGCACCCCGGCAATGTGCAAGAGCTATCTGCGGAGCAGAACTTCGACCTGCTGCAGCAGATGTACCTGTCGATGTCGACTAATGCGGGTCGAGATGTGTGCCACTACCTGAGCAAACATACTGGGTGGCAAGTAAAACCATTCGAGCTGTACTTGGCATGCTTTGGCTGGCAGTGGCTGTATGTCATACGGCACGTCGAGCTGATTCTGTGGAAGCTCGAAGAAAATGACGATGCGGGGGAGTACACGAGTGACGACAGCCATGTCGAGGGCCTGGATGAACGCATGCTGGACGAGACCACCAAGACCAGCAGGTGGTGTATGGCGGCAGATGGGCGTCAGGTGATCGAGCAGGCAGTGGAGCGTTATGCTGCGCCATTCAGATGGGAGTCGCTACGCCTGCGACGCGATAACAGAGTTTGGTGGCAGAGGCAGCTTGCACACCCGCGTGCACCATGTGTGCTGATTTGTCGCATTGAAGAGCCACCCCCCCCCCCGGATGGGGAGACGCCCTGTTGCAAGAAAGCGATGTGCCATGTCTGCATCATAGCACATCAGAAGACTGTGGCAAATAAATCAAAGAATCTACAAGCGTGTCCATTCTGCAAGCAACCTCACCCGTTTTGGTCGCCACGCCTGATGCAAGACGCCAACGTGTCGGCGGTGATTTGGCCCCCGCCTTGATGCCAATTGTGCATGTATTGTAGTTTTGTGTTGGCTTCCTGTGAACCATGTAGGTACATGTATAGTTGCAGCATGGTGCATGGTGCACCAGAGATCTGCTGTTGTTAGAAGCATTGGCTGTACATGTGTATGATGACTGCCCGGCGCATGAGTCAGTGCATGGCTTGCATACCTCGCTGGTTTAGAGCGTGGTTGACAGCAACAAACTCGGACAGCGCTCTGGGTTCCATGGCATGACAGCACAGTATTACTCTACGATCGTGGTAGTATGCGAGTATCCTTGTACTGTAGTACCATTAACAGATAGAGTACCATTCATGTTGATGTAGTACCATGCATGGTACTGCAATAGCGTATAAGGTACAGTCGTGCTTCACTTGAAGTTTGACCCATTTAGGGTTCGTAAGCTGGCAACCCTAAATTGATGCCCATACCCTAAAGTCTCGCTCAGTTTGTGGGCAGCCGTGCCGATTCCTATTTTTCATGATGTCGGCGGCAGCAGTTGAATCACCCTCACCTAGGAGACCATGCTTGGTGTGCCCACAATGCAATGCGTACGTATGTGCAAATGGCCGTAGGTAGCAAATGCGAGCACACTTGACCGAATGCCAGCGAGTGCAGACAGTGTGCCACGGTTTTAGTGCTGCTTGCTGGCATCACACCACACACAATGTCGACGTGTTTGGCTGCCGCCTCGGCCAAGTGCTGTGCAAGGAACCCGAGTTTTTCCATTGCGTGCAGTGCGTGTGCGAATCGTGCTCGCGCTCATGCTTCGAGTGGCGAGGGGAACCCATGCGCTTCTCCACATAGACAACACCAGGACATGTGGTTAGTGAACATGTGGTAGATGCTGTGGAGGTAATTCGGCAGAGTGGACCGCAAGGTATCACTGCATGTTATGCATGTTGAAGCTGTTGTCGCATTCAGAGCAGTCTTCCACGGTGTGGGCGTGGGCAGTTCCATCCCCTGGCCGCTGTAGAGGAGGCAGACCATCGACCGTTGGACAGCGCACTGCATCGGCTGCGGAACGCAGTTAAGTTGGGATGCGAGCAGCTGATCGGTGTGAGTGTCATGGTGCATTGGCCGCTGGATGGGGAATGGTATGCGGGCGTTGTGGAATCATTCAAGCAAGCGTCAGGTCAGCATCGCTTTGTGGCGTGCGAGATTGAGAACGCATCATATATGCATGGTGCAATGGAAAATGTCTTTGCAGGGCAGCACCGTATAGTATTCGATGACGGTGATCGACCACAAACCATCAACTTCAAAGGGCACAACGTATTCGCGTACACATCAGTTGACGGGGCACGCCATGTTCTGCGCGCCGGAGGGGAGAACGTCAGTCGCAAAGTAAGCCCGGACGGCATCATTATTAGCCCCTGGCCAGCACCGCGGCCAGCCTTGACCACATACACGCCATTTGACAACAAGCTGGGACGCACACGCAGACCAAGGGCACTCAACCTATTCTGCGGCGGTGGCGGTGCCAGTGGCGGTCTATACCACGCAGGCTTTGACGTGACCGGGATGGACATAAGTCCCTCCTCTGAGTACCCGCTGCCCTTCATACACCGCGATGTATGCACCCTGAGTGCAGGAGAGCTGAGCGAGTACGAGCTCATCTGGGCCAGTCCACCATGCCAGGCCTATTCAGGTGCTATCCCGGCACCTCAACGGGCGGCACATGGCACATCCTGGAGACACCAGCATATGATACTGCTCGTCCGACGTCTGCTGCTTGCAAGCCAGGTCAAGTTTGTGATTGAGAATGTGCCAGGAGCAGCTTCCTCATTCAGACCCAATCCGTCCCTTTGTGGCACGATGTTTGGCCTATCAACTTTCCGACACCGTCTGTTTGAGACACAGCCAGTGGTAGCTACCCCACCAGCACGCTGCTCGCACGCGGGCAAGGCAGTTGGACTGCTATCGCCGCACCTGTCCGCTAGCGCGAAGAAGACAATCGTGACATCAAACGCGCCACAGCAGATGTACCCGGTCTATGGCCTTCCAAGCACCAGGGGCGGCATTGCTGCGTGGCAAACAGCGCTGGGAGTGCCATGGATGACCTCGGCCGTTTCCATAGCGAATGCAGTTCCTCCCGCAATGGCGGAGTGCATAGGGCGTCTCATGCTTGAAACAATGGATATGCGCTGTGACTACCCTCCTGTGTCATGGAACTATGAGGCTTGAGTGTGGTGCACTGTATTGATGCTTAATGCCACACGGCGGACTTGTTGTTGAATGTTGCATGGATCATTTGATTGTGGTGACAGTTGTGCAGTGACAGCTGCCTGGTATTGTACACGTCCACATGCAAAAGTCTTAGCATACGATTAGCAATGCCTAACTGACTGATATGCTCCAAACTGAGAGTAGTGAGACAAGTACATGTGTCACGTGGAAGTGCAGTGAACGTTCACCCAATACTTGCCCTCTTGTACACGGGCGCTGTCCTTGTCAAACATGGGGAGCAGCTGGACAATGCCTTTTACTTGCTCCAGAGTCACGACATCGAGATGTGGACCGCCTCGACGCTTTTCCCATTCCAGAGCAATGCACTTTGTGTCGCTCGTCACATCCAGCTTCATGTACCAGCGGACAAACACGACCTCCTTCCACACGCGCTCGCCGCTACCACCCCACACCACCACGCGCAAAAAAAAGAGTGCCTGAGCCCACCACGTCACGTTCACACCGTCCTCATTACCTTCCAACTCAAGTGTAGAGAACCAAGGCCGCCCATGGAACATCCCAGTTGCGCGCGCCATGCTGACTCCTGATGTCATGTACACCGCTGCGCCTCCGTTCACCACGCGAACAGCACGCCACCCGTCGGCCAACTCCAGTTGTTCCCTCCTCAACCAGCTGTCCAGGGTGGCAGGCAGCTTGTCGGCAAATGGAGTCTTCAAGGCGACTTGGCGGCTACGCGCAGATCCGCTCCAGTACGGGCTGGACTCCCTCCTTGTCAGCACATCCATCCGTAGCAACTTGTCCGTCTTCTCCATGACATTACAGCACTGCCTGCGCCATGACCGAGCGCATCTCGGGATCCACGACCATGCCATCCTCTCTCACATATTCCGCACAGCTCCATGCCTTCAGGATACGTGCCTGGTAGTCCCGGTTGTTGCCACCACGCGCCCACCGTTTAATATTTTGGGCGTGCGTCTGCTCCATGCGGTTGGCGCTGAACCAATCTGGGTGTCCACTGCTGACAACTGCCGGCCCAAAATGAGTGAGCTGATGCATCTTCTCGATCTTCCAACCTGACTTCTGTGCAAAATATGACGACAGCAGCGGATGCAACACTGCAGCTTTGAAGGCAGCCAGCTCGTTGTCGGCTGTGGTCAGGGTCTCTCTTGTGTGTTCATGCGCCTTCAGCAACTTCTTGTTCCACTGGGCAAGCGATGCGGCAGCAATGGTGAAGAAATCGTTGCCCTCACTGTCGAGCAGCAAACCGTCTGCGAGGACCGGCAGCAGCTGCAGCACCGCCACTTTCTCCACCACCTGAAAGGAGTGGTCGGACAGGAAGAAATCTACTGTGCTTGTGGGTGCCTTGAAGTGCGAAACCCGCAGAGTCGCCTTGCATGCATTCAGCCTGTGCACATCTGCTCGTGAGCACGTGTTGTTGGCTTTTGTGTTCAACACAAAAGCAACACCAAAGACGTGCCTGGCCTGCAGAATCTGTCTCGTGGATGGACGCATTCGTTCCTTCGCGGCGTCGTACACAGCAGCAAGCAGGTGGTCAATGATGCCTCCCAGCACATGCATTGCGTCAGGGGCAAGACGAGAGTAGCAGTCAGCTCCCGGCACCCGCGACTGTCGCCAACCCCACAGTGCATTCTGTTGCCAAACCACATTGCCTGGTTTCACGGAAAGCCATTCATCCTCACGAATGCCGGTAATTTGACCATTACCTCCTCGACATGCATGGAGTGCTGCTCTTTGAAAGCCTTGGCTGTCTGGCGTGCATTCCTAACACCGCTATGCAGGTCCGCCCGCAGCTGACGTATTGCTGGTGTGTAGAAGGCCTCGGTTCTCAATTCCCGGTCCTCATCCATCTCCAACAGATCTGATTTGGTGACGAGACAAACATCGCAAGGATGTCGTGTTTGGTTGCCCGACACAGTGCGTGCGAGTGTGGCAGTCTCCTACAACACGACAAACTCAGATGTTCTACTGACAACATCCTCCATGCACTGTTTGCTGGCGGGCTGCATCCGGTTACAACCATTCATGCCCACTACCTGCAAATCGCTGATGTAGTTGGCAAGCGCGGGAAACACACGACGCTCGATGCCATTCGGGTCGATGAGCTGCAGACCTTCCCAACTCGCCCGCTTCACATCCCCTAACACTACATTCAAAGCGTCATGAAAAATCTCACGTTTCCGAATGGAGAACGATTCCTTGCCCTGCGCCCAGGTGGGATGCCCGGCCACTGCGTGAACCACCGGCAGAAGCGCTATCATAACAACCCCCATGTTGCTAGCATACATGTCCCAACTGTAGTTGGCAAGCGATGCCATCAGAGGGTAGCCAGAGCGCTTGCCCGCGCTGTCCAGCGTGGTCTTGTCACTGTACAGAATGGCAGGCGCCAAGTAGGACGCTTCCCCCACCTCTCTCCTCAAATCCACCTCCACATCCTTCCACCAATCGCCCGTGGAAGGATGGCCAAAGCTGTGCTCGTCACCAGTGTACTGGAGATTGAAGCCATTGGCGGCATGTGGATTGCCATACAACCGCGCGAGCCATACCTGCTCCGACCAAGAGCATTACTTACTATGCTGGCCTCAGAATAGATACTGCATCGATACTGCATTAGGTACTGCATTTCACAGACCTTGGCCGGCATATATGTGACGCAGATGTCCTGATCCTCAGGGTCTCCGGGCTTGCGCAGGTCAGCCGTCACGTAGTTCTGATACGGCAGCACACTCGCATGTGCATATGTGACATGGCTCTGATGGTTGAAGCACATGCACCGCACACCGTGAACACACCTCAGACTGAGAGAAAGCAATCGTGGTCCGGAGGTAGCTGGCCGCATGCACACCGGTCTCCCACTGGAGGTCTTCCGTCAGGAAGTGTGCATTTCGGATGCACTTGATGATCCGCCCCATGTCGGAGGCCGACAGGCCTTGGCCGTTGTTGCACTGCACGAATGCCACTGCAAGAGCATGCTCAGAGCCATACCACCTGGATTCCGACGCGTGCGAAGGGACGCCTCCACTTCCATGTTGGCGTGCCACAGGTTTCTCAGGCACACGCACACATCGAAAGCCCTCGTTCACTTCCTCCTCCTCCTGTTGCTGCTGTGCGTGTGTCTCCTGAAGGAATCCTTCAGCATCAAGCATGTGAGCATCCTGGATCGAACTCCCCGGTTCAACATGACCCGCATCGTACTGTAATGGACGCTGGCCGACATACAGCTTGATCTGCTTGCACACCCTGCTGCTAATAATGTGCATGTAGACCGAGCTGCGTGTGGCGAAGCGCATGTGGCAATACGGACAAAGGACTCCCATATCTCACTACTAACGTCGACACAGGTGTCGCCAATGTAACCTGCATCATATCCAGCAACACGCACACCCGCCGCCGCCGCCGCCACCGCCACCGCCACCGCTACCGCTACCGCTGCATGCCAGAGGCGGGAAACTTGGCCGCCAGTCACTGGCTCCGTCGTACCATTATAATGGTACGATCGAGCCATTGAACGTCCAGGGTGAGTCTGGATATATATATATATATATATATATTCTGATTGAACCGTTTCAATGGTACGAAGATGCCTTTGCCCCAAGGTATAGGCATTATACAAAGGTACCATTGAAATGGTACCTTTGTACAATGGCAATGGCAGTTCGTACCATTGACAACTCTGGCAATGTCAGTCCCCCTGCGCATGAAAACACCATTGATAGCTCCGCCAAGCTATGCCCTTACAGGGGCGTGATGCCGAGGGTATGTGGCGTTTGGAAGATCGTTGGCGGCGCTGCCAGGGGCGTAGTGGGCATTGTGGTCGAGGTCCGGGATGAATTCCATGTTCGCACAGGGCGGGCAGGGTGCCGGAGGGGTGTCCTCGGTGTCAAACCCCACCAAGACTACCAAGGGCACATCCAATGACAACAGTGACTCGGGCGATATCTTACAGGGCTCCCCATCCGAGTGGGCAAAGGCACACCACAATACTGCCTCTAAGAAAATCCGACCCACCAGCAGCTGCGACCACGGCGACATGATTGAAGGGACCAAACAAGACTGGCATAACCAAGGTGGGTTACGATGCACTGTCAATGCCACATGCTAGGGTTCTTTTATCTTGCACATGCACAGCCTCAAGTATCTTGCACTTGACATACATTGTCAATACGACATGCACACCCTCATGCACAACCTCCAGTGTCATGCACATGAACAGCATGACCAATCTCGCAAATGCACAGCCTATTTCTACTTGCGGGAGCTCACAAGTCGCAAAAGAGAAGCTGCGGAGTCAAACGAACGGGTCTATGACCTAGTTTTATGTTTCCAGCGGTAATTAAGCAGTATGCTTGCAGATTGCCATGTTGGTCAGAGTGAACCAAGAGCAGCGCGGCAGGCTGACTGTCTGCCTGGCGGAGTGCAACAAAGCGGAAGACGAGGTAAGCGTGTGTATGCTGATGGGCTAGTCCTCTGGCAGCACGCCACTCTTACAGCATTACCAAATGCAGGTGGTCACTCTCAAAGCGACCATCAAGCGCATGCGCGTGCACGGCGAGGCGCTGACATTCAAGCTGAAGGACGAAGTAGCCGCTGTACTGTCAGCGAGCGAAGCAGCGGATAAAGATGACTCCGGCGTTGAAGCAGAAGACTCGTCGAAGGAGGAACAGGAGGAGGGGGTTTGAGGAGGAGTTCTTAGGCAGGCACCACGGGTTGACAAGCTGCGCATGAGTCCGACAGCTAGACTCAATGTTATAGGATAGTTTCATGCGCAAGTCGGCTGCTCAGTTGTAAGTGGACATACTCTCACCACTGCCCGTACATTGTGTATATTGTGGGCTTTTAGGTGCAAGACCAAACAATCAGTCCAAGGTTTGTACAAGCTGCATGGCATGTTAGTGTTGGCTTACGGCAAGAATTGCCAACTTTTGGCAAACGGCAAGGGTCACATATTAACAGCAGTGTAACGGCAAAGAAACTGCCGGCTATTGCTGTCAGCTGTCCGTAACTACCGGTCAACGGCCGTCTGTGCACATCGACCAAAGGGTAACTGGTTGACAACTCTCGGCCGGTTAGTGCCACTGACAACCACTTTCGGCCCACGGCCGTCTGCGTCAGTCCACTTAAGCCAACGGCAAACCCAACAGTCCAAAAGTAATATTGCAGGCAGCAACAGGCAGGCTCAGGCAGGCTCAGGCACCAGTCAGTCCCTCAGTCCTTAGTCAGTCACCGTGTAAAATTTGCGACGATGGACGTGACAGACACAAGCATAAAATGATGGTGTGCACAATGCATGTGTGAATACACATGGACATGGATATGGCATGTTACACATGCGTTATACACAATTTTGCAGACGCACGTGCACTGAACATCCACATCACAGGCAGAGAGCAACACAATAGTCGTAGCAAGCAACAACTTACGTATATTGGAGCTTAGTCTCAGCTGGCTTGGCGCATGTGACCAGGCGGTTTATGTTCTTCTTGCTGCCTGAGGAGAGGCAGAAGCGTGCACCAGCGAAAGACGCCCAAGCGCTCTGCATAGGGGAGGCCTGTAACCAGGAGGGGCAACCACAGTCAGTGACAAATGAAGAAGAAACATTACCGTACCTGTCGATATTCACACGACAGTCTCTCACCTTTTGTCCTAAGACTAGCTTCAGAGCAGGCCTAGCGGAGACGGTCTTGGCAGTGGTGGTGGGCATGCACATAGCGGAAGACATTGCGAGAGCCATATTGAGCTGAAGAGGTGTGAAAGAGCTGAGTGGTTTGCACCAATCTGCAAAACATGCAAGAAGGTCAATTGCATGCAACGACCAGCAAGAGGTAATGTGTACATGCAGTCACATGCGCGCACACCAAGCACGCATGCATCTGCATGCGCATGCAGATGAGTGCATGCATGCGCATGTACAGTTGGGTAAAGCACAACTCCAGCACCTAACAGCTCAAAACCATGTTAACTCACTCCAGCACATGGCCATGCATGCACACACACCAGCAGACATGCATCTGACTTATACCCCATGCATGTATAGGGTATAGAAATGAAAAGTTCTGAGCAAGCACAGCCTTAACAAGCCAACACCAACCTAACACATTAGACACAGCAAGCCACAAGCTAACGGCTAGAATAGGCCAGGGGCCGGGCTATGCTATATGTGCTATGCAAGGTGAACGTGGTTGTTGACAGCTGGCGCCAGCTCCTAAATATACCAGGGGCAAGCAAGGAGTGCACAAGGAGGGAAGGGAAGAGGCACAGGTGGTCATGAAAGCTGGCAGGTGCGTTAATGGACGTGAGCATTGCGGATGTAGACTGGACAGTTCTCTACAGCCCCGCCTCCACAGCCACTAGTGACGCACTTGTACCCCTGCAACGGATAGCAATGCAAGGCCAAAAGCTGCAGGCGATTATTAGGGTTACGCAACATGCAATTGCATATAAGCATAGGCATAGGACATGCATGTTGTCAAGCATGAACATGTAGCGGGCATAGTACTTCATGCTCCCCGCTAGCAACTCAGACACTTACCTCACCTCCCAGCAGGGTCAGCCACGAGCAACGTGAACAAGTGTCTGTAGGTGCAATCAAACATGTGAATTGGTTTGTTCTACATCACCGCTCGCAGCTTGAAGATGAGGCGTCGTCTGTTGTAGCCCATGTTGGTCATGTCCTGCAGGAGCCGGTGCATCTCCTACACAAAATGACCATGATATGTGGACAAGCGCATGAACCTGAAGCATTGTGACACTACCACATTCATCTTTGCATTGCGTGCAATGTTGGAATCTGGGCGCGGTGCTCGCAGGAATGCCAGCGAACCGTGGTTCTCTCAGCTTGCTATAGATCCTGGTACAGTCTACCCCCGTTACAAGAATCACGTTTATCCTTCAGCTTTTCATTCCACTAACGGGGTTATTCTCTTGGCGTTGATAAGAATATATATTCTGTTAATGGGGGTATTGACTGATAACCTTAAACCACGTCATTATATGCTAACGTGCAAAAATAAAATTTATATTTTTTTGTATATATTATATAATATCATACATGGCATGTATTGTTGAAGGTGTTGTTTATTCTAATATCAGCGAAATAGTTATGCTGTTAACAAAGTATTCCCCCATTATAAGACTGACCCCACTTACAATTTCAAGCCTTCTCATTAGTCTTATTACGTACAAGACTATTCCACTAACCGAAGATATTTGCCTGTAAAACGATCGGTCTTTTGCAAAACGATGATGTTAACGGGGTTATTCCCTTAAAGCGAAGTCTTTTAACGGGGGTAGACTGTACACACGCCCACATTAGGTGTTTGAAAGATATGCACATCCAAGTACGCAACCTCTGTACCCTGTGGGTATATCCCACCCGCCAAAGCAGTGTCTACTAAGATACACGACAGTGTCAAAGTCCGCTAATGCCACCAACAAATCATCCACATAGCGTACAATGCGTGTCACATACTGCAAGAATACCGGTCTGCGCACCAAGGGTTTAAGAAGGCGGACCCAGTCCAACTCTAAGTAGCCCAACAGGTTGTTGGCGAGATCAAACACCAGCTGCATTGCCCATGGGAATGCCAATCACCTGCATGTGCAATCTGTCTGCAGCATTGCGCACAAACAAGTTATCCAGCACAAAAGCCAGCAGCACATGCAAAGTGTGTGACGTGAACACTTTGGTTTGACCCTTTGATGTCACCACAGCACCCACGGCCCACCTATGGGTTACCTGCCCATTCAACACCGACACATGCACTGTAGTAACCCGTGTGGTTGCATGCATGTGTGCAAAAGCAGCATCAACTACCGCACGCATGTGCTGCCGCAACACGTCATGGTGAATGGCGGTGTAAAGCGTGCTAAAATCATAGATAGCCAGAGGTACATGCTTACGCTTGTCTTGGGCTGTACGGGTGGTGTCGAGGGCTAGTAATCATTGCTGCAGGCTTTTGGAGTCCTGCAATACCCATGATGTGCGCACCAGTGGATCTTGCACGCACATTTCCCAAAGCTGGTCAGTGACAGGCCCAGTGAATTTATACTCCCGCGTCAACCAAGTTGACACATCGAAAAGAGTTGTATCAGAAGCTGCAGCAATAAATCGCAGCTTGGGCGGGTTCTTGTAGACCTTCAAAGTCATATAAAGGTATGGTAGTTTGCTGGCCTCTGTTCACCAGGGAGTAGCCATGCATAGTCAGAAAAACACGGTGCCTACCCACAACCTAGTCCACAGTGTCATCCACCAACAAGAACGTTGGTGAAGCTAGCTCATTGTGCAAACCTGCAAGTAGTAGTACTTGCAGACAAAAGAAAAGACATTTGCGGCTTTATCAACCTGTGTCACCACCAGGCGTAGCCGCAAGTACTTGATAACGGCATGATCAGCATTAGCAATCTCAAGCTGCTGGTGTGGCTGCACATAGAGTGCATGCACTTGCTCAGCCAATAAACGACTGACCACGTTCACCCAGTGCTGCAGCAAATCTGGCTGCTGTTTGGCTTCTTCAATGGCTGTTGCGTAGTTGCTAACCCCGGCACGCAAAGCTACGAGACATTGCTCAGCTGTAGCGATAGCAAAAGGTCTGCATTTTACCCCACGCTTCAACAATTCCTACAGCGGCAATGCATCAGCAATAGCAGGATTACAAGTCAATACATGCTGCAAGCCAGCATGCAAAAATGGCACCAGTGGTTGTGCGGAGCAGTCATACTGGCTGTGAAGCATCTGCAATCGCTCCTCCGCCGTGTAAGTAGTGATTAAGGATGTACGGTTGATGAAAGCTCGTCCCAAAGTCTTGTTGTATTTCCACACCAACAGAGGTTTTGTCCAAGAGCGGTGCAGTTGTGGTGGTATTACAGCATGCACCTGTGGGGCTGTCAAAATTTGCTGGAGGTTAAGCATATCAGCAACAGGACTTAAAAACGACATGTAATCATCATGCGTTTGCCAGTTGGTTGTGTCATAATACAGGGATGGTTTGTCACAGCGCGCTTGAGTACGCCCATCACAGCCTCATGACACCTTAGCAAGATACCGACATCTGTGGGGGCTGAGCGTTTCAGAGCTGTTAGCATGCAGTTGAGAGTGCGCAGCTTGTACTTGCGGAGCATGTAATAACAAAATTGCCTGTCAAGCATGAGTTTCTGCAAGTAAGGCAAACGTCTATTGTAATTGCGATAAGCAAAGGTACGATGCATGTATGATGGTGCAAAAGCAAGCTGTACAGTGAGAGAATTTGGACGTGCTGGACGTAAACTCACTGCACGCTCACGCACAGCCATGCGTGCACGGTGAAAAGAGTTGCGTGCACGTTTGACACCACCATGCTTATGATTGTAGCCTTGTGGATGCTGTAATTGCAAAACTTGAATCCATTTGCGTCCACGCACTCTTGCCAGGTCGTGCCATGCTTCATCACCAGCTGGGTTGTCCGCAAAAGGCACGTACGACACCAGCTCCGGCGATGCAACTCCCCAAGCTAACACACCTGTTTTTTGCATCATAAGTATTACATGTGTTGGACGCTAATTTGTGCCCGCGTGTGCGTGCTGTTTGAAACGTTCATAAGCTGAAAACTTTGTGAGACCAACATAGTATTTCTTGCTGTCGTTCAACAAATACATACAGTAGATGACATGGTCACAAGCAGCGGGACTTAGAGTTTCAGTCAAACCAAGCACAGAACCACGTTTCTTCTTGATTTGCTGTGCACTGGTAGAGGTAGCTGGTAATGTGCCTTTAGCACATGTCGTTCAACCTCCTTCCAGTAAGTTAGTGGAGCTGCATCGGCTGCTGCAGAAGTTTACGCCTCCGCCATGTGCAGCTAATGCAAGTAAACTACCAGCCCCAAAGCAACACGGCAAGATATCAATCCGCAACAGCTCAACCAGCAACAACTATACAAAATAAACAGCAACTACGGCATCAACAACCTGTGCTTGAAGCAGTTAACAAACAAAATAAGAACGGCGCCCCAAATGCATGCATTTGAGGCGGGCACCCGGCGATGGGAGTTGAGCCGCTGTGCTCGCTCTTACTCAACCAGAATTTGGGGCAGTATGTATAGGATATATAAATGAAAAGTTCTGAGCAAGCACAGCCTTAACAAGCCAACACCAACCTAACACATTAGACACAAGTTAACGGCTAGAATAGGCCAGGGGCGGGGCTATGCTATATGCTATGTGCTATGCAAGGTGAACGTGGTTGTCGACAGCTGGCGCCAGCTCCCAAATATATCTGGGGCAAGCAGGGAGTGCGCAAGGAGGGAAGGGAAGAGGCACAGGTGGTCGTGAGAGCTGGCAGGTGCGTTGATGGGTGTGAGCAGTGCGGATGTAGACCGGACAGTGCTCTACAGCCCCGCCTCCACATCCGCCAGTGACGCACTTGTACCCCTGCAACGGACAGCAAGGCAAGGCCAAGGCTGCAGGCGTTTAGGTTACGCAACATGCAATTGCATTTAGGCATATGCATAGAACATGCATGTTGTCAAGCATAAACATATATCTCACACCTGTAAGCGTGGCTTGCAACTCTGAAACAAACACAGAAAACGCTTGACTGGTGACCAAATGTGGTGAACACGTTTAAATACACCTCTTTACTTGTCATTGCTACCATTAATCAAGCAATGACTCTGGGCAATCTGACAAAACCCAAGCGCTAAACCCATGTTATCTGCTTTTTTCCTCAATCTAGCACTTGAGGCGGGAATCCGTTTAAGTTGTGAGGTTGTGCTGTGTTTAGCTTTCTGGGTGTAGTCCAGATGGTAAGCCCCAATTGGATGTTGCGGTGGTACACGTCGACAGCTCGCAGACGTGTGTTACCGCAAAAGCATAACTTCCAAATATTGACCCCTTTCAAATTGATGGAAGCTTTTAGCTTCCTGTTTACCACAACGGCTAGGTCTCGAATAGGAGAAGACTGACTGCGTTGATTAACCACGACAGTTACAAATCTGAGCTAAGGTGAAAGTCAGTGCATACTATTGACACGTTACTGCCGCGGCAAAAGCAACAGCCTTCTGGCCTGACCAGGCCGAGGAGCAGGCCAGGCCAGGCACAGTCGGGGTGGAAGTTGTGCTGTTTGGGCTGTGCGGAGGAAGGAGAGGAGGTCATGTGGGAGGAGGCGGCGGCGGCGGGGTGAAGGAGTGAGGGCGCTGGTTGTTGCGTTGAGCAAGGCAGCAGGATGTACCAGAACATGAGGCCGAGGAGTGTGGCGACGTCGCCGACGGAGGCTTATTACCCTCATAGAGATAACGATTTTGCGCTGCCTTACTCGAGCTATGATTCCCACGACAAGCGCAGGTGCGTATGCTTGCCTGTATATATATATCGTTCCCTGCGTGTTTGACGGTTCTAATGCAATGCAGCAGCTTCAAGTCTGTTATCCAGTGAAACCACAGCTGGTCTGTGTCAATGCACGACTACGCATTTGGCGATAGTTTGCCATTCGTATGAAGCTGTGCGACAACTCATTATGATTGTGTCAATGTACCATTGCCACAGCACGCCAAGGCCAGGCGTGATGTTGCACCGTCTTTACATGCTGCGCATGAGTGAGAAGCAACGAGCAATGTAGTTTGTCGAGAGTTGCCAAACGGTGCAGATCTACATTGAAGTTCCAGCTGTCAATGAACGATAACTTGGCCCTGCATGCAATTCAACCTTGAGACTTGTAGGCTTGTTGTTTGCATTAGTCGCAACTGTGATGAGTGAGGACAGTGAGTTGACTCATGTATGCAGGCGGAGACCAGGTGGTATTCCCATGACAGTGTTTGCTTTGCTGGTCCTCGGGTTGATCGGCACGAGTGTGCTGACGTTGTACTTCAGGCAGCAAGCGACCACGTGGCAGGTGCGCTGCAGGTTTGTCAGGACAATGGAGCGTTGATCGTGTTCTGAAACGATGTGTTGTGTGTGTCCCAGGAGAAGGAGAGCTTGCTGGCAGCGGAGCTTGTGGTAGGTTGCATTTTTGACGTATTACTGCTGGTGCAAAGATAGTGGCCATGCCAAGCAGCGTTGACAGCTGCATGCAAGATGGATGATTGCTTACATGCTTGCTTGCACTTATCTAGTAATCAAGGCACTTGCATGCGCAACTTCAAAGTCAATCAACTGTGTCGATACTCACAGCTTGCATGAGCTTCAGCTGTACTAGCTACAATATGTGCACAGAATAGTGTTGCGTGCACACAGATGATTGGCTTGCGAGTTTACTCCAATGTGTTTTGCAAATTATCCCATGCGTTATGCTGCACAGGAAGCAGAAGCAAAGCTGAGGCACGCGACTGAAGAATCTGGCACCCGGCAGACGCTGCTATCACGAGAACAGACCAAGTACAGATGCCAGTGTGATTGTGTATAAGAGTATGGACACTCTTAGCAGACAGAGCTTGTATACAATGTTGATGGCATCGCTGTGCACAGGTACGCCAACTACATGAGGGATGCTGCGAGCAAGGATCGCGAGGCGCATGCTCTAGATGCCAAGGCTCGACAGCTGCAGAACAATCTCGAGGAGGTGGCAACAGCTTTGCACGCACGCCAGGAAGATCTGGAAGCCAGCATGGTGAGCAGTGGTTGTTGCTGTCATCATTGAACTGTCGCTGTACCTCCACAACCTCACAACCACCTAGCAGTAGGTTTTTGCCTTGACAAGTAGCAACAGTACCATCGTGATGACACGTTACTACCTTAGTGTTCTTTTCGTTTCAACTTGACCCTCAACTTCGTGTATGTTACGCTTCACGATACAATGAGAACGTACGCACATGCAATGTTGTTGAGCTTGTGTGCGTGCATGGCTGCCTTACTTGCTGTACACCACCATGGGCTCATCTGTCTTGCAATGTAATGCAGCGTGCACTGCAAGAAAGGGAGGAGATGCTGTCTGTGATCAAGCAGAAGCTGGAGCTGACTATATCCAACCACAATGAGACGTTCCATGCTTGGCATCAGTGCGAACAGGATGTATGTGCTGAGTTGCTGCAAGTGCGCGCCGCTCGCACGGCTATATTTGGCTGATAACGTTGCATTTGCATGCAGGTTAGGAGCAAACAAAAGGAAGCGGAAGACTTAAAAACAGAGCTGCACGACACCAAGCTCGAGCTCAACTCGCAACTAGAAAAAACACTACAGGTGCGGAAACAGCGGGCTGCTTAACATGGTTATCACATAGTCACACTGCAAGAATGGGAAGTTGTGTGTATGTCAACACCATTGTTGATGTTTACAGGAGTTGCAGGCCTGTTTGGCTAACACAGAGGAGGCCAACAAAAGCGTGGACGAGTTGAAGGAGGCCGAGAAGAAGCGCGAGCAGGAGGAGGCGCATGCAGCGAAGCTTCTGCACGATGTGCAAGCTGAACTTCACAAAGAGCAGGAGTTTTTCAAGGAGCATGCAGCGCATGTCCATGAAACAAAGGAGGTGAGGATGCTTTGCGCCTGGTATTGTGCTCACGGGTGTAGAGCAACGGCTTACTTTTGCACACCATCAGGACTCCAAGCCAGTAGACTTAAAAGATCCTGAGCTTAACGTCATCCATGAGCTACAGGAGGAAGTGTCGCACTTCATATCAAAGGACCAGGAGCTTCATGCCAAGGTGAGTCACTGCAAGTGCTTGGAGCACATGTATTGGAGCACGGTTATATCACTGTATGTGCATGTGTGCGTGCGCACGCTTGTGAGCGTGCGTGCGCATGTAGGTGTTCTTCGCGTTAAAGGCACATTAGCATGAGCCTAGTATCGTATTGTAACACTGCTACACGTGCAGGGTGGGTTGTTTAGCAAAATCAAGGAGCACGACCAGTTGGCGCATGACGCGACACTAAGGTCAGAAGAGTTTCTGAAGTTGGCGCACACGCTCTTGGACACCGACATCGCGAGGAACTCATAGACACACCTTAATTGAAGTTTGCACTGAGGGTGAGCAGCTGCGCTGAAGTATCAACAACATGCCGCTTTTTATATGGAATGCACAGCCGTTCACCCTCACGGACACAACGTGTGGCACACTTTGCCGTGCGTTGGTAGATAAGTGATGTGGCACTTTGACAAGGATGTCACGCCTCAGTCCTCCAATGAACCCTGAGGATATCAATTCCCCTGAGGATATCAATTGTCTAGCACTGCATTGTTGTCCAGCACTGTAATGCACTTCACTACAAAATTGCTGCCAGGCACATTGATGCAGCCATATTAAGCTAGCTGTGTTTGGTGGTGTGTGACAGCACAATCCACGTGCACAATATGACGGGACAGCAGTACCAATTGACCAGCTACACAGTCGTGCACGCAACAATTGGCAGCATGGTCTTGTGCGGCTCTTCGCCATATGCCTTTTCAGCTATCACACCAGAGTTATAACGAGCGGTCCAACGTGCGGCCTTTTATCTCGGCTTGCAACTACAAGTACATGACAATGCGCACTTGCCAGTTACACAACCATGCGTGGTACAGCTTATTAGATAAATGCACACATAGAGCCAGCCAATATCTATGAGTATGCAAACCCTTGCGTCACAAATTGGCACTGCGCAGATGCTGGGATGGGAATAAGTCATGGCAATTTCTCACATGAATTATTGCAACGCGATGCAGCGCAGGCAAGGCAACAACACTAAACGGATACAATTGTATCAACAATGAGAAAAGAATGAAGCTATGGTTCAATCGTCCATAACTGCAGTCCTACACTAGAGCATGTTGTCTGTGCAATCGTACACATGGCAGCCATGCATACGTAAGATACACATAACCTATGCACCCCTCTACAGTTGGCGTCTTTGACAAGCTTGCTGAGCTCATCCTTTGCTCAATGATGTGCATTGTGCATCATCTCATGCAAGGGGTCCTCCAGCTTCGCACCGTTGTTGATGAGCGCGTTGGCAATTGCGAGCATATATTTTGTGTGTCGCCCAAGGAACTCGTCATAATCCTGCGAGACCGATTGTGGTTCAAGTGTTGACCACATGGTTGCTGTTGGTTGCATATTGCGAAGGAATGACAACAACTTACGGTGATCTCAAGGTTGCATGTGGTTGTGAGAGTCATTCCCGCCGCCGTTATCTTCTCCACCCAACAGCGCGGTGGACCCAACACGGACCACACTTTGGGCTCATCCTGTCATGCAGTGGCACGTTACATGCAACATACAACCAACAGATCAACACTATCTTTCTGTTGCTCGAGGGGAAGGGTTTGTGATATTCACTATACCTTGAATGATTGTAGAATGTCGCCGATTATAAGTGGCACTTTCGGTGCATCTTCAAGCCTCACAGTACACTGTCCAGCACGGTAACAACACATAAAAGAATAAAAAGCAGAACAAATGGACTCAATACTAAATACGCCATGCAAAAATGGTTGTTGGCATCAGTCATGAGCTTGCTTGCATATGTGTGTACATGTCACAAGACTTACCGATCCTTTGAACTCCCGACATGTCATGCGCGTGAAGTTTAGCACTGCAGCAGCACAGCACATGAGTACAGATTACAACCGCACACTAGTCATGACCCAAACACAACAAACACAAACTTCAGTAAGCACATTAGCATGAGCACACGAGCACACACGCACACGCGAACGCGTATGCACCTGTTGTGCCGGCGAAGGAAGAGTTGGGAGCGTAGAGGGGAATCATGCTCGTGCCGAGCACGCGAGTGTAGTGGAAACCGATTTCCTCAACAAACCCCGTCACATCGCCAGACTGTGAGAGACAGTGGGCTTATCTCTCAAGGTGTACTGTGACATACACCAACATATCTATACATATGTGTTCAAAGCAGTCATTTAGAAGTGCAAAGCACACACTCACTGAAATGAGGTCCCCGCGAACAAAGGGCTTTGTCAACCTAATCATCAGTCCCGCCAGGAAGTTGCCAATAACTTGCTGACCAGCGAACCCCACAGCCACACCTGAGAGGAGAGCAGTGTGAGTGTCTCAGCGTGTGTGCCTGCGTGCGTGTGTGTCTGGGGCGCGTGTGCTTGTGCTTGCACGTGCATATGCGCATGCGTGCCTGCCTGCGTGCGTGCGTGCGTGCGTGCGTGCGTGCGTGACAACTTGACAACCAACAAACTGAACGAATAGACTTGTTAGTCATGGACGACTGAATCTCTAAACAGCTGAGCCGATATGAAAAGGAGCGGTTCCAGTCTACACGGTGTGTCCTTACTCCCGACGCCTCCGAGTGCGAGTAGCGACGTGACCGCCGCGCCCGTCACTTCCCCCGCAGCCACGAGGGCCACCACCGCGATGCCGAGCGTGCCCACGCCCTCCAGGGAGTCGTACTGGTCGAGGTACTCGTTGGCCTGTATGTGGGAAGGTATGAGAAGCAACAGGTAAGATCAGGCGCACACGCGATGACGTCAGTGGCAACATGCAACCGCATGCACATACGGAGGCGCGTATGGAGTCGGGTGCGTGTATGTGCGTGCGTGCGTGTGCAAGCGTGTCTGCGGGCTTGTGTGCGGGTGTGTGCGCACACGCGCGAACGTGTGCGTGTGCTGTACGCACCCAGACATACACGCACGCACGCGCCCCTAAGAGTACATACGCACAAGTACACACGAGTACACCGAGTATTGGCCGGTAAGCGCGCACATGCACGTACGTTTGATTGGGTGCGTGCGCGCGCGCGAAGGGCGGCGAGCGTGCCGCGCATCCAGCGGAACGCGAACCAGGCGGCGGCGAAGACGGTCGTCATCAGGAAGAACTGCGCGATGTTGTACGTTGTCACGCCCAGCCGCAGCGGAGGGATCACCGTGTACGCACTAAGCAAATGACCCAAGTGAGAGATGTGTGGGTGTGCGTGTGCATGCGGGAGAGTGTCGCAGAGAATGTGTGCACGCGTCCCACATGTAAGCAAGTATGTACACGCACATACGCGTGCATGTGCGCGTGCATACTTGTGTCCAAGAGCGCGTGTGCTGGTGTATGCAAACACGCCTGCACACATGTGCATGTGTGCATGTGTTCACGTGCATGTGTGTGTGCGTGTGCATGTATGCTTGTGCCCGACTGCACCCCAACTACACACGCACATGTGGGAGAGGTAGAAGGCGAGGGCGAATACGCGCAGCGGGGCGTCCGCAGCCCACCATTTGGTGTTCTCGTACGGGAAAGGCGCCTGAATACCACTCTTATCCGCGTTGCCGTTGTTGGCGTCCATGGCTATGCGGGCCTCAATCAACGCGCTCTTCCACTTGTGCAACCTCCTGTGATATAAGAAGCATGTTGAACAAAGGGCACGTGCATGCTTGTGCGTGGATGTGGACATGTGTGCATGCACGCGTACACACGTGTCTATATGTGTGCGCGTGCATGCGTGTGTGTGCGCGTGTGCACGCAAGTTGCATATCGTAGCTTCCTTGCCTTAGCACCTTCGGCACCACAAACCACACGACATAAACGCCAAGCAACAAGGTAATCTCCGTGACAATGCGTCCATCCGACACACCGTACTCATCCATCAACCTGCACATGTGGGTGTCAATACACCAACCAGGAAGTATTTAGAATCACACATGCACACTAACATCACGACTCCCTGCCTGCGAATGGGCTTTGGGAATAGGTTGCGATAGCCTGAGATGAGAGGCGTATGCCTGCGCTCGTCCATCCAGCTGGCGACGCCGCTCAGAAGCCGATGCGCTAAGTCAGGAGGGGGCTCCGCACCCATCTGGAAGATGTTGGGTGTATAGATATGCACACACAGCACACACACACATGCACACACACATTTAGGTAATGTGTCCTCACCATGGTCGGGTCCGGCACTGGCGGAGCCATTGGGTCCATCATTGGCGCAACGATTGATGGAGGAGCAGCTCCGCCTGCAACGCAATGCAATGCGATGAAGAGTTGTGTCTCATTGTGCAGTGTTGCATTTGTGCATGTGTAGGTGGGTGAGTGTATGCAAGCAAGTGTGATTGCATGCGTGTGCGCGCGTGCGCGTGCACACGCATGTGTGTGCTCGAGGGAGGG
>RHPI01001517.1:182575-199145 GCA_009103225.1 Chlorokybus atmophyticus | reverse complement strand
TGGGGTGGGGGGAGGGGGGGCACATGTGTACGTGTGCAGCATGCTCCCCTGGTTGTTTGTGTGCACACTTTAATTTTAAACCTTGAACTTCTGCACACAGTACCTGTAGGCGGTGGTATGCATGCCATAGTTGCTGTCCTTGTGTGTGGAGAACGCAACAACAGCGGCAACGCTCTGCCTCTGTTCGGCCTCCAAAGGCCCTTTGCAACCACTGACTGCCGCTGCTTGCAATGCATGCATTTGAGCGACATGTGATGTTTTACAATGTGTACTCTACAGTAGCAGTACAACCAATACTGTTGGCTTAAGACTAGCTGGTTTTGGGGTTAACAGCACAATGCGTTCTTCAAGTGTTCGACAGGCTACATGTATGCACGTGACCGCAGCTGCTGTTCCACCAGCAGCATTGTCATCTTGTGTGCTTGTAGTGCAGCGTTGGCACACAGAGAAATGTGTGCAAGCATCTAACAAAGAATGACGTCATTATGTCAATGAAACATGCCACAACAGTCCACGTCATGCCAACTCGTCACCAGCATTGCATTACATGCGCGGCGCTATGCATATCTGTAGAGCAAGCTCCAGAAGACGCACATTGCTGACCAAATGACGCCTAACCACTTGGCAGCGCCTCGGAATGCACCATACAGCTGTGTCCGCTGCAGGCAGTGACACCGCCGCCGCCGCCCCCCACGACGACGCCGCCGACGTCGCCAACGAGGACATTGACCCAAAGTGACTTGAAGTTGGGTTATGACGTTGGCCACGCTGTTGTTGTTGTTGTTGTGCGGGCAAATTGCCACGCTGGCAGCGTTGCGGTTGATGAGTGCGTTGGTAGTAGCGTTGGTAGATGCGTTGTGGAGTTGCTGCTGCAGTGCAGACTGTATAGAGTGCTAGCAGCACATGGAGGGCTGGGTTTGTACACGGGTGTGGGCATCAACAAACATAAGCCATAACAATGATGGCACAGGTTATGCTTATCAGAGTTTCTACACATAGCTACATTAAGCTTCATATTAGCAGAGATTGGTTCAAATACCTGCCGTGCATCATGCCAATTCTATAAAGGTCTTAAAGGACAAACGCAGGCAGTTCATAAGCATGGATGTGGCATCATTAAAATCAGAATGGGTTATGCATGTTAGTACCACCGGTACTTGACTTTGCACCACATGGTTTCTTAGCCCTCAACCTATATTTTTGCTAATTGTGGCGCTCTATGCGTCTACATTTTGCTTCTTGTTTGTCATGTGTAACATGCTTACAAAATAGCCGTAAGGGCCTGAAGTTGTACATAGTTGGCATTCATTAATATCAATTATGTTCTGCATTTGAGCAACCATATGCATCCATTAACATTGATTATGTACCACATTTGAGCAACAATTTGCTGATTGATGCAATGTACATGTGATCATATCGCTCAAATGAACACAACGTTGAACGTTGCTTTTTATGCCATCTCGTGTGCAATGACTACCGGACAATAAATTGGCCAACCCACACAAAACATTAATTGTTAATTGTTGTTGATGTCAATGGACATGACATCAACTATCAACATTCGGATTATGACTTTAAACAATTATTATTTAGCTCACCCACTACAATGTATGATACCACATAAGTGTGCAGATTGTACACATGTGATAAGACGTCAACATGCATGTGTTTACTTTATATACCATCATGGTTAACTCTCATTATATACGCAACAATAGTTTTAGCTTGAAGCTGCATAATTACCATTATTGTTTTCTGTTTCAAAAGTTATCATGTTTATATAATTTGCTAATGAAAAGTGATAATGAAAAGACAAGTTTTGCATCAAGTTTGCAAACATATCAATGTTAATTACATAACTACAAGTGATTACACCATACACATTAAAATGAATGATCAACGCAAAAAATCATGCATTTGCACATTATCAATGTCTTTGAACTTAAAGTGTATACATCAGATATTACATGCAAGTGCATTATGAAGAAATGTATGTATAAATTAAGGATGCTTGGACGATATGTGTATATGTACTTGTCATGAACAATCAGAAAGGCTTTCAGTAATGCGCAAAATAACAACATATAAGACATTCAAGGTACCTTCATTTCATTACCGCCAACTTTTTGCAGCAAAGCTATCATACTAATATCATATATCTTGCCCATGTCACGGCGATGACCCTCAGCACGCACTTCCCCCTTGCACCCCTTGTGCGCTCCCACCAGTATCAGGATCGGTCATACCGGTTCACCAAATGTTGAACACCGTGACAAAACCCATCGACACCTCCTTAGGTGTCAACAAATGCGAAGCGGGAGTGGTGGCGGCGGCTGACATTCATAGCTTCCTTAAGCAAACCCTAAAATATGGGGGTTGTAATTAAGCGAACTAGCGCGAAAGCGGCGGCGTTCCTTATTAGACTTATGAAAGTTACCATCAGTCTAGGTGAACCGCGTGCATGCACGCTGCCTTCATGTAAGAGTTGAACTTATGAGAGCTGTTGCCCTAATTCCTTTAATGTACACCTTATCCCTGCTGTCTTGCCCTTAGGTGCTCTGACTGCTCGTGCATTTTTGTTAACCTCTTGGCGTGCCCACCGCCCCGTTGCCTGCGGACTGCATCACCTCCTGCCTAACACGGTGCTTTGCATGCCTTGCACAACCACAATCTCGGTTGTTGGCATCCATTAGCTTGCTATTAAGTGAGTGTTTGCAGTGCGTAAATTGGCATTACGTAGCAAACTTAAACCACACGTGAACACACGTGCATGACTGCTGTACCCTTGTCCACATGCATTCTTAGTTAAGGAGCTTGTTGAGCGATTACAGCCTCATACCAAGCTTGGGGGACTACCCAATTCGTTTTTCCCTTACCACTGTCCCCTACACCTACTAGGTAGTACCACCTCATCACTACAAGTACCGTAGCTCCGAAACTCTTCACTTACTACCTCGCAAGCTGAGCTGCAGCAGTACTTATTCCTCACGCTTGTACACCCCAATGTACACACTCCCTCTACGAGACACACCCCGCAGTCGAGGCTTGCTTGCACGACACCCCACCCATGGGTAAAATACATGGCAATCTCAATGGTGTACATATAAAGCCGACGTGACCCACATGTGCATTATACATACAATACGGATATAAAAAGCACAAAATTGTGCCACAAGTAGACAATACCAAAATAATAGATTAACAACTAAGACTCAAGTGACGGCAAGCAATCCGCTAACAACTTAGGCTAGGGGCTATGTGCTATGCAAGGTGAACGGGGTTGAGGTAGGCTAGGATCAGCCCCCAAGTATACTTGGAGAGAGCAGTGTAGGCGCAGGGAGTGGGAGAAGCAGAGGCAGAGGTTAGCACAACTAGCAAAGGCATGATGCTGACAATGCCGATATTTCCGCTACGGCCCCGCGCCTTCACAGCCGCAGCATCTCATCTTGTACCCCTGGAACGATAAAGGCTGCAGGCGGATGCAGTGCATCGTATGTAACGTCATGTTTACCTCTCCTACTTACCTTTGAGGTAAGTTGCAAGATTAAAAGACTTTGAGGGACATGCAGGGGCTTCATAGATTTTCAATTGTACTGTACAATAAAAAATGTGTGCCATGCACGCATTGTAATAACATAAAAATTGTTGTACACAACACAATTTCAACATATATTAACATGACTATCATGTTGTTTCATTGCTCTACATGTGTTTCTCAAAATGTAAGCTTTAATGCTGGCTAGCACCAAGCTTAGCACTTGAAGTGCATGCAGATTTAATGTTATTATGTACAATGATACTTGCACATTGAGTCGTGTGTAGTTTACGGGTTGCATAATGCATTGACGCTTTTGTTGTGCGCCTAAAAGCAACATAACATTTGACACGACTTTGTGGCACAATGCGTGCTTTATTATCGGCATAATCAATACATTAGAATTTTATCTTGCAAGTTGCATTGTTGACTTAAACACAAACAAGTTGCGAGATAGTAGTCATTAATGCACAATAACAATTGATCCCACAATTATCTTTCAAGCAGCATTTAACATGTAATTACAACTTGAATCAACCGATGTAAATTATCACACAAAATCACTCACACAAGCAACACATATCTAAAATCAACGCAATTACCACCAACACAAATTGCATGTTTGCGTTGATGGCTTAACAAAGTTACTCTCAACTTATGAAACTTGAATGTTCAAGTAAGCGGTCATTTTGTTGTGCTAGTTAGTTACTCCGTTTGGTAAGCAAAAACGACAACGGCCCTCCTCGCAGCAACCATCGCAATTATAGTGTAGTCAGTGACGGTTGATGTGAGTCACTGCGTGTGAAGCTGTATCCATCCGCAACGCTGTGCATGGACACAGCACAAAGAGAGCGTTTGTGACAATTGGTACGTTGGTTGATACGGCAGTAGGGCCCCAACTGCCAACGTTTTGCGCCCCACATGTCAGCGCGCATCTTCCCTTGTTGCCGGCAAGCATGACAGCCGCGACGAAATTGCCACGTGACTTTCAGTTTCAATTTACGCATGATGAGCGCCTCGCGCCTCGATCCTCTGGCTGCTGCCGGGTCTGACACCCTGTTAGGTACGGCGCATGCATGGCCGCAAGTTACCATGCATGGTAAAGTCACCTTATTGGTGTTGGCATGGGGTCAAGGCGTAGGACAGGCCGTGCGCCTTACATCGTATGAGAGGGCGACCAGCACACGCCGCCGGCAGATGTCCGGCACATAGCATAGGCATTTTGAACGCCACATTTGCAAGCAGTGCCTCGGGCAGTGTCCAGAAACTGCAATGTCATCATAGGGAGTCGTCATGAGCCGTTCATGCATGTGGTCAAGCGGCTTGACTCAAGCCCCATGCATGAATGGCTCATGCAAGGACCTTTTATGATGAGCAAGAGTAGGCCTACATGTTGTGGATAAAGCGCTAGTGGCGGGCAGGCGACCGGGCAGGGGTTGCCACGGTGGTCGCGATCGCGCTGCGGCTGTCAGATCTCGATCCCCACCACTGCGGCAATGCACCATTGTCACATTGCCTAACGGTACTCCGCGGGAAAAACGGTCACCTGGATACGGGATTCCCCGCGTAACTGCGCTACGATGATGGGTTGATGATGACGGTGACATAGGGGTGGCAACTACAGTAGCAGCCAAACTCCCCGCCTGCATGCCTGCCTTCATGCAGCAGGCATGCGGGCGGGGAAAAACCGGAACAACCAGGCCTCTGGACTTCGGAGAGAGCTGTTTAGCTGGAATATCGGGTAAAGATTACCGGTATAGCCCGTGCAAGTGAGCTGGCCCCACCAGATTGCCCCCAACCTCTAAATCCTGGTACAAGGATTTCCGCGTTGTGCATTGATTTCGTGAGCGGGCGCGATGCGAGACATGCACGGCCCTCCGTCACACACGAAGTGCGACACGGACACCCAGTTACGCCCGGTCGTGCTTCGGTCCCTATTGCTCACCGGACGGGTCGCTGGTTAGGGTGCGATCCCAACGAGCACGAAGGCGGCGGGCCCAATCGGACGGCGCCCAACTTGTCACATGCCACTTTCGCGAGCCATTGCAAGCGTTTGCGTTGTCAGATCCGCCGTCCGTCGTCGTCCTCTTCCCCCTGGCGCGTCCCGCAGCAGTCACTGTGCCAAATTTCAGAGCTGGCGGTAAAGCCAGTGTCCCCGTGTGTTCGTTTATGACGTGCGTTCAACGGTGGCCACGTTGCGCGTGAGGCTGTCGATGGATTATAGAGTAGGAGGCAACGTGAGCCAAACCGTCACAAACATAACGTGTCACTTCCCGCGAATATGGGCGAATTAGTCAGGGCCACGCTAACGTTAGCTGCTCTGCATGTGACCTGTGTGCTTCGCTCTACTGCGCAACATTGCAGCGGGCTCTGCAGAAGAGTACTTGTTGCCGCCGCCGCCACCGCCGCTGTCGCCGCTGGCACCGGCGTCGCCACCGCTGTCGCTGCCGCCAGCGTCGACGGGCTGAGGCCAAGGAGTGGCGAGGTGGAGCCTGCGTGAGGTGCATTCGGCTGGCAGGCGCTGGTTGGGCTGCTTGCTAAGGGCTAGTTAGGTCGGGTGCTTCGGAGCGGGTCAAGGGTGGTTCTGCTCCTGGTTCTGGTCCGGCCTGGTGTTTGGTCTTCCACATTGGTGCGGTCGCCTGTTGCGGACGGAGCTGACGGCTGAGCTTCCCTTTCAGCCATGGCGAACCGCGTTGCTCTCAAGACTGGTCTGGTGGTGAGCCTGTTTGTTGCCGGGCTGCTGGGAGGGTGGTTCATGAGCAGTCGATCGGATGTGACTCTCGTGCCGATGGACGGGGTCGTGCTGGTGAACAAGGCGGCTGGGCGAACGCAAGCGCTGGGCGTGCTGAAGCAGCATTTGAGCGAACAGGAGCAAGCCGACAGCCGCTTCAACACCCTGCGTAACAGGTCCGTCCCGCTGACAGTGCCACTGGGCACTGTGCTTATCACCTTGAGTTGTGTGCAACCATAGTTTGTGCACCAGTAGCCTGCATGCCCTGGACCAGTGCAGTTGGGGGTATGCCTTGGTTGTGTTGGTTGTCCACTTGCATGCAGTGTGGCGACTGCATAGCACAGCTCGGGTCAGCTTGCACGCACGACCGTGTCACGCTTAGGCACTACCTAGTTGCCGTCTGTTGTGGCAGTGCTACAGCCTGGCAGTTGCACTGCAGCTTTGATGCTTGCTACAGTCGTAGTGCTGCCCCTGACTGGTGTTACCTGCAAACAGATTTTCAACGCAAGTAAGAAGGGAGCTTACAGAGGACGCGGCGCCACAGTTCACTGCCCCCCCTCCCCCTCCTCCCCCACCCCCGGAGTTCGGCTCCTCGTTCTTCCCAACGGAAGCTGCTATGGGTTTCAACGCACCTCCTCCCCCACCCCCACCCCCGCCGGAACAATCAGACCAGTGGTACAATGGAGGGGGCTTGTAGACACAGCACACAGCTGATTGGATTGCACGCACTAGGAGGGCAAGGGTTGACTTTGGCTTTGCCGGCAACTGCAAGCCGGTTGATTGGTGATTTTGCAGTGGTTCGCTCATGAGATAAGCTAGTTGCCTTGGCTGTGTCAAGCGACGCTTTTGCTCGTTGGTACATAGTTGTTGGTGTTTTGGTTTTGTTAGTCTCAATTGATGTGAAGTTGTTTCATCCAGTTTTTGGTGCTGCTTGCACTTGCACTATTGCAGACTTGGCTCTGCTTGCTTTACTTGAGCTGACACTGATCAATAGCCTTGAGCTGCTTGGACACTCTTGTCGTGGATCACACATGCAACCACAGCTGCTCACATGCAACTGTTGCAACTGATTGGCCAGGTCGTGCTACACCTCAGTCACTACTGCAAGAGTTCTCCTAGCTGATGGTAGTGTGCCCACCCTCCAGTGAGTTGCAACATATGATACTCAGAGCAACCTCAACTGAACTTAGGTGGAATGCGGCCTGACAAATATGGACCGCAAGCTCACCAAATGCAGCCTTGCCTTGTGGCTCTGGATATACTTGCACTGAACAGCTAGCTTATCAAATCACAGTAACCGGTGCTGAACACGCAAGTGGCACAATCAATAACACAAGCTACTTGGCGCAATGGCGCAGAACGATAGGCCTTCTGCACACGGCAGTTACACAATCACCTCCTCTGCATAGGTTGGGCCGCCGCACGACTCGGACAACTCGTCGAGAAGCTCCCATGTGTCCGTACTGCGGTTGTACCGCTGCATTGCATAAATCAATGTTGGCACCAACACACGCATCTGTGCATATCGAGTATGAGAAAGGTGGACGCACCGAGGGTACAACGCGCAAGTCTGTAAGGCGTGCGAACGCAGCATTCTCCAGTGGGTCAACCGACCACAAACCGTCATCGTCCTCACTCTGCCACAGCGGCTCCAACTCACAAAGGTCCAGGTTCTGACCACATAGTCATATTAGCTGCAAATGCCGTACTACCGACAGCAGCAACAACACCATGCATTGCACAACATTGTATCAGGCTGCCATTTTCCCTCACCTCAGGAGGCAGCTTGTCCCGGTCACCGCGATCTGCGCGCAATTGCATGAGCAATCAGCCAACCAAAGTTCTACCAACAACCAGCTCACACGACCACAAGTGTTGACACATGAACCCACCCATATTCCGGCCAACCAGGAAGGCCACACCTGCCAGCAGGAGCGACATGTGAGCCTCGTGCCAACAACTGTGTTCAACCACCAGCACCAATGTGTGTTGTCAGGCGCAAATGTCAACCTCTCAGCCTTCCATCGTTGTGCTTGCGTTGAGCCAACTCTGACAGCTTGTACTCTACGACATCACCCGCCTTAGGCAAGCTATCATCAGCGGCATCAGCATCTTCATTGCCTGAACCAGCCGCCGCATCGCGTGCAGTTGTCTTTCGGTTCCTGTGCAAGAGAGAGAAGATCTCAATGCCATCCACCCCATCCAACATGCACAGATCTCAAGCGAGTTGCATGGCACATAATGCATCATCCATGTGGAGCTTACTTGCGCACGTAAGGTTTGAACTCATCCCAAGCTTCATCTGCAGCTGTGCGTCCAGCAACTTGACTCTTGTCTATGCCAGCAACGCCAAATTGGTCGTAAAGCCGCCGCTTGTCCTCGTCATACAAGACCTGAATCACACCTGTTGTCAAGGCAACAGAGACTTGGCTTTCTTGTTGAGAATTGCAACAAAAGGCGGCTAACATCACACGCCATGATCACAAATACTCTTACACACAAACCTCATAAGCATTGCTGATCTCTTTGAAGCGCTCCTCTGCGGCGGGTGCGTTGCTCACGTCAGGGTGCCACTGCAGTGCCAAACGCCTGCACATACCACACACACAACGCATTTTACAACGTGTGTACGCTTTCGGTTTACATGCATCCGAGTATGCACAGTAATGGTTGCAATGAGACCATAGAGCTTACATGTATACAACAGGTTGACATGGATTGTTGGCTTCTTGTAATCAAAATATGCATGTCACATGCAAGGTGCGTGTGTGGACCTTTTGCTGGCTTTGTGTTACAGCAACCCCTGTTAAAGAACTACAAGGCCCTGGACGCTACGACCGTAACCTTATGATACCAAACAGGATGCAATGCAAGCCATGCAAGTGTGAGAGATATACCTAGACACAAAGCAAGTGGTGAGTTGTGTAGGCAGAGAAGTTGAGTTGTGTGTACCTGAAGGCCGCCTTGAGCTCAGCCTTGTCTGCGGCACGTTGCACGCCAAGCGTACCATAATAGTCATCAGACCAGGCTGAGGAGGCAGAGGTGGCGGCGGAGACCCCAGTCTGGTGCTGCCTGCCTCTTCTCCTCCTGCCACTCGCCAACAATGCGCCTGATGCTGGCCGCCTGAGCCTCTGTGGAACAGCACGAGCGCCGGTGCCAGACTGTCTCACGGTAGGCCTAGCGGTCTTGCAGGCCGCTGGCACCGACAACGGCCTAACTGCCAACACCACCGCTGCCGCCGCCGCCGCCATTGTTGCTGGCAATGCAGGAAAGTGTAGATGTGCGTAGTATGCAAGCAGAGATTGATTGTGCTCTTACCTGGATGTAAGCATGGAGCGATGAAAACCTCGGCGGATCTTTCGTATTTTGCAAATCTAAGTTGGGCGTCAAGTTGCTAGGGTAAACGTCCCTTATTTCGGCCACAGTTAGTTTTTCGTTGATATCTCCGTCATCCGAGCTGGGATGGCGCCAGAAACTGGTCAGCTTGTAGAGCGCGCCTAGACGGACGCGTTGCTTTGTAACTTTTTAAAAAACTGCGCGATTTGGCGCAGTAGTGCGCTGCCTGCATGATTTGAATGGCTCCGTTCAGGCGCCTTGTTTTCTAAAAAACATCTAATAACTTTCTAACTACTTACTTGTTTGGCATGCGGTCTTTCAACGGTTGTATGTATGAGTAGATGCAACTTCTATCAAACTTTCACACAGTGATAGACTTATGCAAAGATTCAACCCAAGTTCAACGTAAGTTAGGTTGCCACCCCTTTATGCTTAACGCGTAAGCTTTGCACTAACGTGGGACGGTGTAGTTTAACATTGCGGGGTTGTTTGGGCGGGCGTGGGTTGTTGCAGCAGCCTTAGTAGCATGCTGTGAGCTTGTGTTAGTATGCACAAGTGCTAGAGTAGGATGTGGGTGTGAGTGTGGGTGTGGGTGTGGGTGACGGTGTGACGGTGAGTGTAGGCGTGCGGACAAGCATTGCAGGGCCAAGGAGTGTATTGTAAATGAGTTGTGGTGGCTCTCGTACACTGGTGATGGTGTCTACTTGCAAGTACAACTATCTAGTACGGTGGGCTCATTGTTGGGTGTGGTTGTCTCCCGTGTTGGGGGAGATTGCTATTGCTGCCATGCTGCATCCTAGCTCAAGTGAGACGCACAGCACCATCAGGCGCCACGCGTGTCACCAACAAGAGTGTGCATCATCTGGAGAAGGCTTGGGCAAGCAAGTACAAGAGGGGCCCCTACATCAGCGAGCAACAACGCTGTAACGGGAAGGTACATTAAATTACCACAAATCGACTATAAAAGCACCAAGTCTTTTATGGTCGAGTGGGCTGTGACATTAGTCATCGGAACTTGAGACCCGGGTTCAATTCCTGCCTTGCACACGAATTCCGCGGTCGTTGTTTCGCAATCCAGTAACGTCGTAAATGGTCATAAGTGCCATCATCGAGGGGTCGCGACTTGCCTAATGGTAGTCGCGCCGGCGTTCAGTCGGCGCGGCAGGACTAAACTAGCCGGTCCTTAGGCGGTGGGGCCAGTGACCGACCCTAATCAGACCTCTGGGATGATTCCCCAGCTGATGGGAGCCAGCTGCCGAGGACGTCAGCGTTCTTAAGTGGGGGGGATGTAACGGGAAGGTACATTAAACTACAACCACAAATCGACCATAAAAGCACCAAGTCTTTTATGGTCGAGTGGGCTGTGACAAACGCAAGCAAATGTTATTGAAGGTGCAACAAGCTCTGCACGCGGTAGAGACAGGTTGCATATGTTTGGCTGAAGTTGCACATGAATGTGGACTCCCTCCCTCCACTCCGTCACCTACGTGTGGAGACACGCAAGCGCAAGAAGCCACAAGTAGGCGCCTAGTTATAGCGTAGGAAAACCCTTGTACACCATGCAATATGCTTGCCTACTTGCATGCATGCAACACACACTGTGGCCCTCCCGCCCCCCTTCCCCCCACCCCCCCACCCCCCACACACCGCTTATAACATTGGCGCCTTAACCACTAGGCTACAGCAGCAAAAGTCGCTGCCATAGGGGGAGCCACATGCCTCATTTATGTCCCACACCATATATGTTGTATGTTGTATATGTTGTATATGTTACACCGTCGCTGCCTGCAGCCGCCAGCAATGCTACCCTCACCCACGCCGACGCCAACCACAGCCTTTGGCAGTGGTTGGCGTCGGCCAAAATTACGGTACATGCCATTTTTGCCAATCCCTCACACACACGCTACTTTGTAGCGTCATATCTAACGCTATGGGTGTAAAAAAAGTGTAAAAAATGATGGGCGTGTAGCTTACATCCGGTACACAATATTGTTGTGTACATGATCGCAAAAAAAAATCGATAAGAAAATACTTTACAAGCCTACTGCCTCATTTAGGTAAGATTAGAGACATTTACTCTAGCAGAGTCTAAGGTTCTTGATGTAATACACAACAGATATATTTGTTCTATTACAATGATGACCATGATATAAAAGTCTTTACAACGTGCACTACATTACTGTATAAAACACTGAATAACACACAATCACTGCCAGCGCTATTGTGCATTCAATAAGAAAGGAACTAGTTATTACCAATTGTTGAGTCTTAGTATACGATGATGAACGATGTGCAAAGAATGAACAACAAATCCAGTATTCGTTGCATATATAAAATATAAACTATAAAATTCAATCACATATATCTGCAACAGATAAGGGAACATAAAAATAGTGCATTACCCGTTCCTCCTTGCGTCATCCCTTTTACGTCATTTTTGTCATTATTGTTTGCAAGGCGCATCATAATTATGCAAGTCACACATCATGTAATGAATACATGATATACAATTTGCAACATCTCACAAGGCTACATACATGTTGAGGTACGTGTTGTTGAGCACGAGGTCGGACGAATTAAATCTTTCGAGATTTCATATGCAATTCGGGCCAACGTAACAAAGCGACAGAGTGCGCCCTCCACCTCATCACCTCAAATGCTGCATATGCACAATTGGCGGGAGTATTGCTGTGTATGTGCATGCGCTTGCAAGCGAATCTCTTTTTGCGACTCGTTTGCAAAGTTGAAAAGCGAGAGAAGCTCGTGTAAAACATATGTATTAAATCGCATACAACTGTAAAGCCCATCGTCTGCATCCGCACACAAGGCCTTTTGCAGGCTGACCCGCTTATTACCCGCAGCAACATACTATGCCTTGTAGTACACATATCACAACAAGTATCATCGTCTTAATAAAGTACATTTTCTATGTAATTTGATGCGTTGTAATGGACAAAGGTAAATAGCTTGGTCGCAGCGATCAAGCTTCTTATCGTTACGGTGCAGTGCAGATGCATACAAGCTTAAGGCATAATGTTTTGCGTGTTCGTGTGGACGCCAACAGGGCCAAGGACCTCATCAAACTTATCCGCCGCTGCTCCATTAATCATGTTGAGTCTCACGTTGAACTCAACATTGCCCTGCCGCAATTGTACGGTATCAACGGTATCAGCAACGCGGCTATCGCGAAAGAGCTTTTATGGTGTTTGCCGTTGTCAACAGCGAAAACCGTGGTCACGCCTGAAGGAGTAAGGACGTGATGGCACCGGGTGGTTACTTACAAGCTCGGCGTTTCCCTTGGCAAGTGGTTCCTATGATGTAGGCTTATAAAAATAACCGCCATGTAGCTACCATTGCTCAGCGCATACGTGTTTGTGCCTACCTGTATCTCCAATTAATGCTCAGCTACCGATGGAATAAGTTGCACTGCAAGTAAACTGTTGTGATAACTTACAGACGTGTTGCTCACAGTAACCATAAGCACTGTCTGTGTGACCATTGCATGTTACATTATTTCATCATTAAACAAGCGTTATGACATATGTAAACGAGTTCAGCATTACGTCCCAAACACAAGAAGCTTGATTGTTGCGACCAAGCTTCTTATCTTTACGATCTAATGCAACGTATGGCAAAGCTAACTAGCTAAGCTGTGGGCGCATCAACATCAACATTACAAAATGGACCACACAAAAAATACACATGGACATAGTATATACACACGTAAGCTAGAATATTAACCTCATCCTTAAAATGTCATGTATAACACATCATTATNGGGGGGGGGGGGGGGGGGGGGATATGGGACATGATTGCTCCTATGGCAGCGTCTTCAAGTCGTTGGGATATGAGCATAGTTTTAATGTTTTTATGTCGCAAGCAGCTGCAGGTAACCAAATGCGCGAGTTGTCGCCACCCAGAGCGTGTCCCAATTGTATAATGTCGAGTTTGTTAATATTTGATAATTGTTGATGGGCTGAAGAGCTAAAGTTCCCATCGCTGAAGGCGCTTGAGTATGCATATAAGTTTGCATGAGGCTAACGTCTTAATGTTGAGATGCAAAGTCACGTGATTTTGATGTTACAAAGTGTTTAAAGCGACAAGCCGCCTTCCATAGCGCCCCCTCCCCCCTCAGCTTGTGCCTTGAGGATATCCTCACGAAATTGCCGCACACGCGATGCACGACACGTCCCATTAACGCAATCAATGTTTTAATGGGTTTTCAAACAACAAGCCGCTAGCTATAAAAGGGCTTTTATCCCTCCCATCCCCCGACGCGCATGTTGACGAGGCGCTGCGTGTTCTATTTGATGCATATGGCGAGGTAAACCAAAAACCGCGGCTTGATGCGAACTCTGCACAGGTAGATGTGGGCGTTGTTGGTATATGCAACAAACACCATGACATATGCATGTCATTTATCGTAAAGTCTCACATGAGGTTTGCTCGCAAACCAGGGGCCGCACCAAAGTACTGCGAGGTTTAGGCCTCGAAGCTAGGCTTAAACCTCGCAGTACTTGGATGGCATTGGTGATGCGGCGTGTTGCGCTTAACGTGGATAATTTCACGTGGTTTTGGATCAACTTAACTCAGCCACTTACGCACTTTATTGAACATCACCTTGTGCGGATGTGTCGCTTATTTTGTATGCGGAGGGACAAACCACAGCATCCAACCTGCATTCCCACCAATAGCGCGCTTGTGCTTTGAGATGCGTACGACCTATACAATCTTTAACATAAATGTTTTAGGGGTCATCCCGTCGGTTGGGTTTTTAAAACCCACAGAGGAGCTTTAACCGTTGATTCAAAGAAAGACTATGTGCAATATGCGAAACGGCCAAGCGTGATGTGGTCCCTGCAAAAACGACATGGTCCTGCTCGTCGCCGATGCACTTTCCATGAAGTACTATTGCTGCATTTGTCGAAAGTCAACTTGTATATGTATTGATAACATGCATGAAAGATTCATGTAAAGTAATTAAGAGCGGCAGTAATGGCACTATATGCCGACCATTTGAAGGTATGATAGCTCCAAGCTTAACAACGTCATGGATGGCAAGTATTATAGAAAAGCACTTCATTCTATCATTAAATGCCAACATTTATATGCGTATCGTTCAATCCGGAGGGATAGTTTTGATGTAATAATCCTCGAGATGTATATATAATGAAGTACAATTTGCACAAGATGGTACCCTAGCTTGCACAGTGTGCAAGCTACAAACGAAACGTTGGTCACAGACAATCAACATCAATAATCACAACACCTTTGGTGACCATAAGTTACACCGGTTTTTACGGATGATGACCGACCTGGCAGATAGTGAACAGATAACTTTGCTGAATTATGCATTCATTTCAGGCAGTTTTTGGTGGGGAAACGAGGGGAAACTTGTGGGGCGGCAAATAAGCATAGTAGTATTATTATAAAACATGGGAATTGTAATTTGCATATCAGTATTAAAGAATTTACCTCAACGTTTTTCAAGCCCCAACTTTTATTGTGGACCCAAGTTAAAACCTTATATGTCCCCAAATTAACTTTTATCTTCACGTGTTATACTTGCGTTCCGGTTGCGTTACTACACCATATGTACACTATGTGGCAATTCATGGGGCATGGTAGTTTTCTTATCATGCAAATAACAAGGCTGAATACATGTACATCGAGCGAACGAGATTCATACATATGGTAGGTTGAGTTTGTGTAAGGCACAAATCTACAGTATATGCAACGATCATTCAAGCTGCCTGTATATCATAAACTACATGTTAAGTGCATGAACAACAGAGTTATGAGACTAGGGTGACACCACATAAGCTACCTGCATAATGGTCAAAATGTGGGAACTTTACTGGGGCTTACAGCACATCACCTTTGTTCAGCTCAATAATTGAAAATGTACCACGTCAACACATGTTATTATAAATAATATGTGGTGTTCAAGAGTGATAGGTGTTCACGCGGATTTGCTTCAAGTATTTCCCTTGCGACAATTGCATTACATGCCAACAGTGTCGCTATGTTGGCACGCAATGATTAGACCACGAAATATGAAAAGTGTATATTAAGGGTAATATCATGCTGTAAGGCTGATGCTTATGATTTTATGGATATAGATATCTTGATCTTTTCCACAGCATGTTAAAATAACTCTCGGAGGCCCAAGCCATTTGCAAAAAATGTCCCTTTAAACTGTGCTGCATGCATGTACTCAAACCAATCAAACATGTTTATTGCTAAAGCCTCACATATACATGTATAAAAGCAATTGGTGTTTGATAAAAAGCACAACTGTTTCAACGCAAGATTTATTCCTTTATAGCTTATACATGTGAGTGAATGTCATCTCATGCGAACAACAGTTTTTGTTTTCGCGAAACTCACAACATGAAAAAGTGTAAGTGCTTGTATCACGAGAAACACAAGGTTTGTACTCGATGCATAGCTTGCCGAGCTGTGCAACCATTTTATGACTACGGTAGTCATACTATGATTCGAGGTTTGTAGGGCCGATGATATGGGCCATTGTACAAAAGCTGCGTGAGATATTACTTGGTTGAAATTGCACTTGGTTCAATGTGTTGTTGTTGTTGTATAAAGGTCATGCGTTTAATGTTGAGCTATAACAATGTATATGTGCTGTATATGTACTTGTTGACATCGAATGTTGCAACTGCGAGATCACCTTGCAATATAAATGTGAGTCATACATTATACATGTACACGATTAAATGTGAGCAACATTGTTGATTATTATGATGATTATTAAACAACATCAACAACCGCAATACCACAATGGGCTAGCCTTGATTGATATCATTTCGCAAGCAATAAACTTTCAATAGCCATCGCTTTATATCAATATGTAGCCCTAATGCCGACGATACCCTATGTGGGGCAGCGTAATCGTATTGTGTCAGAGGTTGGTAACGGCGACGGGGGTCAGTGTGTTTGTTGGG
>RHPI01001517.1:163556-182255 GCA_009103225.1 Chlorokybus atmophyticus | reverse complement strand
GGGGGGGGCGCCAAGCAGCAGTGGGACTCACGCGCGCTGCCTCCAACGCTGCAAGTGGTCCACTTGTCCATGTCCTTAGCCTCACCTTGCTTCCACTACTGCACGCATATGCGTGCACACATAGTGTAGTGGTGGGTTAAGTAGCTTGAGTTATGTTTAAGAAGTTGACAGCTGCACCCCCCAACCAAATTGTAGAACTTGCCATGCTAATTTGCATACTCTTTATCTACTTTGCATGCACTATGCTGTTGAATGTATATTGTGAACAATTGTACAGGAACGCGCATGCTGCAAGGACCATTGGGTAGCAATTCAAACACTATTCAAAGTTTTAATACTGACAAATGATGCAATACACACACAACGAGTTCTTATTTGTAAAACCATTTGCAACACATGCAAAACGAAACATACACGTGTCACTCCATTTCATGACTTGTATTATCACTATCGCGTCCCGGGCTCTGACCCTCCCGGAAAGTTGTCGCAGGCATCTACTTTGCCATGCACGTACCTATCTATGAGACACAACATCCTCTTGTGCTTGTCGGGATGGTAGTTCATATGCACCTAAGCACACATACACATCATCAACACAACAAAGCGACCATCGAACACCTTCATAGTCGTCACTACTTACCATGACAGGTGGTTGGGTTTCGGGAGCGGTGGCTGCAGGAAGAAAACGCCCGCGAAGAGTGCGAAAATAGATCTTTGAGTTCATGAACAGCATGTAGTCAAGTACTCGAAGACTAGCACCGGGGGAGGCGTACTCGCCATGGGAGGGAAACATAAGGATCTCATTGAACACCTATGAAGAGAAAGTGCATTGATAACAAAGCATTGAACATGATGCAATCTAGATCACGGTTCACCTGTTGGTCCCAAGCAGGGCGCTCAGACAGGCGCTTTGCTACTCTTTGGACAAGTGAGAGCGCCGGCGCAGTGGGTCGCACAAACATGCAACCAACATTGACCCTGAGACAACCAACCATTACTAGGTTGGCTGCTGCTGCTGATGATGATGATGACGAAATGACAACATGACAACGATGATGTTAACTACAACGTGCACTGCTTACGTGAAGGTCTTGATGAAGAGGCCGCCACCTCCCCATCCCATTGTCTTATCGGTGATGCCATCCACAGCACCATACGCCACGCCGTCAAAACCGTCCGTCTGCACCTCCACGTCCGCATCTCGATGCAGGTACTCAAACGGATTCTGCAACAGTAGCAACAACAACAACATCGGCACCGAGAGTAATATTGCCAACTACATGATTTGAGAGAGTACCTTGAAGAAGACCAGGTCCATGTCCACCAACAGGACAGAGTACCCAAGTTGCAGCATCTGCACGCAAACATGTTAACAAGAAAACGAAAAACGCCCGCCCACCCACCCGCATACGCGCGCGCACACGCACACACATACGCACACACATGTACATAGAGGCTTGAGACTGTTCAGCACGCAAGCGTGGACACGCACATGCATGCACACGCACCTACTTCACAGATGACTGGTGCATTCAACAAGCATATATACCTGAGTCAGGAGCGAATACTTCACCGTAGACACTCTATTAGCTGGGTGCGTTCCCTTCTGCGAGGCGGGTATCTCCACCTTCGCTCTAAAATAATTTACCCCTTCTTGTTTGCAATACCTCTCTGTCTCATCATCCAACACCGCGACAACATAATTCCCCACACCCACCCTCTTCACCTCCTCGACCCACGTGGCTAATATATTGCCTCCGTTCCACCAACACAACGTGGCGTTCCGACACAACATCACCCCGTCAGCCAAAGCCAACATAATCTCCCTGCCATCTGATGCATATTTTTCCAAGGCATGGGCCAGTGCCGGGTCGGTGATATCGGCGGTGGCGCTGTCATCAATGATAGTTCTGCCGTGTGTAGGAGGAGGGAGGGAGGATAGAGATAGAGCGCTAGATGGTGTGGATATCGTGCCACCGCCAAGTATGAAGCCAAGAGTAAATGCGCCTGCCAGGGCTATAAGAGCAGGCCAGTGCTTGTAAAGGGAAAGGGTGCGCGAGTGAGCTTTTTGTTTGTTGTGGTGCATTGTTTGTTATTGCTGTTGTGTTGCTGTCGTATCAACACTCTCTCAATCCCTTGCTTATGTCAGTCACAATGCTTTCTGCTCCTCTCCTGCACAGGGGGAGAAATGTGAATTGCTTGTAAGAACATTTACTACCTTCCCCAAAGTGCATGTGTGCTGCACAGCGCATGAGAAAATCTTGGCAGGTCAAAGCGAACAGCTCAAGTGCACCTGTTGTTGTGTCATGCCCGTGCACTTGGGAAAAAAAACCCCAGCATGAGAGGCTTGAACTGGTAGAAAAATTACATGTCAGACATGACTACCATGCAGATTGCAGCAAGCATGGAATCATACACACCTGTGCACAACAGAAAGACTATCGCTCACACCTTATCAGCAGCAGGACAACATGCGGACCGGCGCTTTCCATTCGACATCACAAACAGCTCTTTAGGCTACTTGGTAATCCAATATCGCCTACGCCGCCGTCGCCGTCGCCGTCACCCGCCGCTGCCAACGACATGTGCATGGCGAAGCACCCCGGGCTGCCGCATATACTGCCGTAGTCGGAAACTGGTATGCGGCGACTTGGGACGAGTGTTCACAGTCACGTGATTCAGCCTTGCTTGGCAGCATCTGACCTAAAACGGCAAGTAGTACTGTGCGAGTTGCTGATATCATACGAGGCCAGGCCAGGCCAGGCCAGGCCAGGCATGGGATCAGGCCTAGAGTAGGCCAGACTGGGGAGTCCGTCCGAACTAGGCCACGTCACCCACGGCTAGATAGACGCAGCGCTGTGTGTTGTTGTGCGTGCTCACAATCAGACCTACCAATGTACTAGTCAGTAGTGTGGTTAGAATGCACTGATAACGCACAGATCAGCAGCACAGGTAGTATGTGCTGCTGATCTATACCTTGTCGACGCGATATCAAAAGAGATAAAACAGACAGAAAGAAAACACTTCACTTGACTCCTGCGCCGTAGCGTTGCTACAAGCGGCTATCCCCAAGACTCCTTCACTGACTGACTACGCCTGGAGCACATCACGAGTTAGACCAACACACTGATCTCTAGTCAGATCCCCTAGCCACACCACCACCAGCCATACCCCTATTGCAATCTGATCTATTCAGACTCCCCAACAATGGCTTCATTGTCATCACTGGTCGTCCAGCGCCGCGACGCCCCTTTGATCACCGGCCCCAAACGCCCCTCCCTCGCGCTAGCGTCGCAGGGGATGATGGTCATGGACAAAGAGGGGCGGCGGCAATCGAGGGGAGAAGGGAACAGGTGTGGGTGGGTGGGTGGGGAGTGATCGGATGCGTGTTTGTATGTGGACATGACGGTGCGCACGCACGCACACGCACGCACGTACACTAAGGCACGGTCACGCACAATCACGCTCGCGCGCATATAGATGCGCACACAGACGCGCGCGCCCATCGGTGCCAACCCACGCGCATGCACGCATGCTCTCGCACAGAAGCACGAACGTGCGCACACTCTAACATCTTGCTCATCACCGCCATGACCCTTCTCTGTCTGTCTCTGTCGTAGTTTGCCGCCCTCTCTCCCCGCCACGCCCGGCGCAGGAGGCCGTAGTACTCCCCGGGGCACAATGGTTGTCCGGCCGCCGACGGGGCGGGAGGACCCCATGCAAGCGCTCGCGAGGCTACAGGTGAGTTGTGGTGATGATGATGATGATGATGATGATGATGATGATGATGTGAAATTGTGAGCATTGAGATGATGGCCTTGATGACAATGTGTGTTTATCGGTGATGTCGGGGATGTGGTGGTGATGAGGTGGTGTTTGTTTTGGTTTTTGGTAGGAGACGGCGAGGCAGCTTGATGAGAAGGCGGGATGGCTCGCGGCACACGAGCGGGAAGTCATGGAGAAGGAACGCCTGCTCCTCGGCCTCGAACAGGCAAGTGTGTCGATCGCGCATCGGCATAGTATCTCGTAGTAACGCACACATGCGGACACGATCACGTGCATCGCGTGCATGTGTGCCAGCAGACAAGCACACGCATGAACGTGTTCGCGTACGCATGTACGCGCGCACGCGCGCTGTGATGTGCGCACATGTACAGATGCACAAGCTCGCGCACGCACGGTCACGCACATGCATGTGCGTGTGCACGGGCACCCACCTCTGTGTGCGCACACTCATGTATGTACACCCACCTCACAGGTCCTCTTATCCGGTCGCGGCAGCGCCGACACCTCTCCCGCCGACTCCCCCCGCGCCTCCCCATCCACACCTAGCCAAAGGCGACCCACCACGACAAGCAACGCGCCCGCCACACCGTCGCGCTTCTCCGCGTCGCCGTCTCCGATGTCGAGACTGAGGCCGGGGAGCACGACGGAACCGCCGTCGCCGGCAGGTGTGAACAGGAAACCAACATCTGTGCCTGTGTACGCGTGCGTGCAATCATACGCATGCACACGCACACACGCACATACGCGCGTAGATGGGCACACGCGCGTGCACTCACACAAGCACCCACATTGTGCCTTGTGTGCTTTGCAGGTTTGAGGGCGCCGCGGCCGAGTGCGCTGGACTTGGTGCTGATGAGGAAAGCCAACGGAGAAGGTGGCGATGGTGGTGTGGGTGGTGGTGTTGAGGAGGGAGAGGAGAAGGTGCGTGTGGTCGAGTGTGTACGTGTATCTATTGTCTTCTCTCTGAGTGGCATTTGTGATCAGAGTGCCAAAGAGGGCGCTGATGCGGACAAACCGTACCACGTCACGCGCTACGATGCACACGTGGCAAGGTGGAAAACACGCACACACTCTTGTATACACACACACACACACACACTTCAGTACACACGACTTGTACGTCAAGTGACGATACTGTGTTGCAATCACAGGTTGGTGATGGAGGCATCCTTGTTGAGGCAAGAAGTGAGGCTGCAAAGACTAAGAGCAGCAACCACCGCAGCGCAGGCATGTGTGCATGCGTGGGTGTGTGCGTGCGCATGTGTGTTGCCAACGTCAACATACGTCTTCATGAGATGCATTCAGCAACCAACCAACAAGCATTACTCGATCTTGATCAGGAAGCCAGTGCCGTGTCTACTGCGAGGACGCTCCGGGCGCGTGGAAAGGAAGCCGCGATGCTGAACGCGCAGGTGCGTACAGTTGACTGTATGTTGTTGACTGCAAGACCTGCCAGCATCACAGCGCCAGTGCAAGTTTTCTTTCTTTCTGTTCGCTACTGCTTTTGCACTTCTGGCTAGCAGTAAGAAGCATAGTATAGCATCACTAGCTGCTAGTGGCCATACCCAACGTGGTACTGGCGCCAACAGCACTGCTGGTAGTAGTAGTAGTAGTAGTAGTAGTCGTAGTAGTCGTAGTTGTAGTAGTGGTAGTGGTGGTGGTGGTAGTAGTGGTAGTAGTAATAGTAGTGGTGGTGGTAGTGGTGGTAGTGGTGGTAGTCGTAGTCGTAGTAGTGGTGGTGGTGGTAGTGGTGGTGGTGGTGGTGGTGGTAGTCGTGGTAGTAGTAGTAGTAGTAGTAGTAATACAGCTACTGGAACTATGCCACACACATACACACACACACTTTCCTCCCCCCTTGCAGCTCCGCTCTGCCTTGGAGGCGCAAGCCTCCCGCCTCCGCGCTTCCCTCGCAGCTCGCGACGCCGCTCTAGCAGCCCAGTCGAGATCCCTATCCCAGGCCCAGGCCGCCCACGCCCGCCTGGACACGGTGCAGAGGCGGCTGCTGGAGAGCGAGGCGGCGCTGGGGAGGGAGAGGAGGATCGCGGAGGGGGCGAGGGAGGAGAGGGAAGGGAGGGAGAGGGAAAGGGCGGAGAGGGAGGTGGAGAGGTGCAAGAATGTGGCAATGGAAGCGGAGGTGAGGGGGTGGGTGGGTGAGAGTGGGCGTGCGTGAAAAGTCACACACGCACACTCACCCGCATGTCGGTGCACACGCGTGTGTGCAACGACACACACGCGTGCGTCCGCATGTGTGTGTCTAACCAAGAGCCAACGCCTTTGTATGTGTATACATGCCTATGCAAAAGCTCCAGAGGTGAGGGAGAGGTCAATGGTGTGTGTGTGTGTGTGTGTGTGCGCACGCGCGCGCGCGGCATTGGGCGTGTGCGTGTGCGTGTGCGTGTGCGGATGTAATGAAAGTCACAGATTCACACGCGCGTGCACATCTGTACATAGCAAACACACACATATGCATGCATACACGTGCCTGTGCAAGAGCTTCCCACCACGTGTGAGACATGGATCACCACTCACACTGTTCCATCCCTCTCAGTTGCGTGAGCGCGAGGGCGAGTGGGTGGCGTCCCTCCGCACCGCACGGCTGGCACGCGAGGAGTGCGACGAGCGGCGCGCGAGGGAGGGGGCGTACCGACGCGCCATCGCGAGGATGCAGGCGCAGATAACGGAACTGGAAGATGAAGTCAGGTAGGGAGGAGTGAGCTGTGTGTGTGTGTGCGTGTGCGTGTGACACGTGCACGCACCTACTCACAGATAAGCACACACGCACGCTCTCGCATGGACACGGGCGCGCTTGCCCGCACTCTCTCACTCTCTCTCTCTCTCTCCCTCTCTCTCCCTCTCTCTCGCTCTCTCTCGCTCTCTCTCTCGCTCTCGCGCTCCCTCCCTCGCTCCCTCCCTCGCTCCCTCCCTCGCTCCCTCCCTCGCTCTCTCTCTCTCTCTCTCTCTCTCTCTCTCTCTCTCTCTCTCTCTCTCTCTCTCTCTCTCTCTCTCTCTCTCTCTCTCTCTCTCTCTCTCTCTCTCTCTCTCTCTCTCTCTCTCTCTCTCTCTCTCTCTCTCTCTCTCTCTCTCTCTCTCTCTCTCTCTCTCTCTCTCTCTCTCTCTCTCTCTCTCTCTCTCTCTCTCTCTCTCTCTCTCTCTCTCTCTCTCTCTCTCTCTCTCTCTCTCTCTCTCTCTCTCTCTCTCTCTCTCTCTCTCTCTCTCTCTCTCTCTCTCTCTCTCTCTCTCTCTCTCTCTCTCTCTCTCTCTCTCTCTCTCTCTCTCTCTCTCTCTCTCTCTCTCTCTCTCTCTCTCTCTCTCTCTCTCTCTCTCTCTCTCTCTCTCTCTCTCTCTCTCTCTCTCTCTCTCTCTCTCTCTCTCTCTCTCTCTCTCTCTCTCTCTCTCTCTCTCTCTCTCTCTCTCTCTCTCTCTCTCTCTCTCTCTCTCTCTCTCTCTCTCTCTCTCTCTCTCTCTCTCTCTCTCTCTCTCTCTCTCTCTCTCTCTCTCTCTCTCTCTCTCTCTCTCTCTCTCTCTCTCTCTCTCTCTCTCTCTCTCTCTCNTCTCTCTCTCTCTCTCTCTCTCTCTCTCTCTCTCTCTCTCTCTCTCTCTCTCTCTCTCTCTCTCTCTCTCTCTCTCTCTCTCTCTCTGCCTCTCTCTCTCTCTCTCTGCCTCTCTGCCTCTCTCTCTGCCTCTCTCTGCCTCTCTCTGCCTCTCTCTGCTCTTACATTTGTCTCTCTTGCAGCATCCGCGACAACCTCCTTGACGAGCTCGAGCGCGAGCACCGCTTTACGGCCCTCGCCAGAATGTTGAAGACCGGGGGCAAAGGGGTTGGTGGAGTTCAGCAAGCTGTCGCTGAACCCGACGCCAGTAGCAGGAGTACCACCAACAACAACAACAGTAACAATACCCAACATAGCAGCCACTGGCATAGATTGGGTGGCAGTAGTAATGGCATGGGGGACCGCAGCGCCAGTACTACGGGCAGGGTTACTGGCAATAGTGGTAACAGTACGGGTACTGGTATGGGCACTGGCACTGGTACTGGTACTGGTACTGGTTCTGGTACGGGAACTGGTATGGGTACCAGCACTACTGGTATTGGTAACAGTAACAGTACCAGTAGTGGTAGAGTGTTTCGGGTGAGAGAGAGTTGGGTTGATAGAGAGAGTGAAGGTGGGAGTGAGCGGGAGAGTAGTAGTAGGAGAGGGGGGGAAGTGGGAGTGGGAGTGGGAGTGGGTGAAGGGGGGGAGGGAGTAGCGGCAGATGGGTTGGAAGGCGTGACGCTCGCGGAGTACGTGGCACGAGCGCATCGAGCTGGTATGAAGAGCCTCTGGAATGTTCATAACCAAAATAACAACACAACGACAACAAACTCGACTCGCTCTCCAGGTGTTTCATCGCCATCGACGCCGGTGCCACTCCTGCGCGCCGCGAGTGCCGCGCGCACCGTGCCGGAGTCCAGCACGAGTGCGAGCGCGCGGTCGCCGCCACCCCTCTCACTGCGCAGCAGCCAATATGTGAGTGCGGCATAAGTTCATGGTCTGCTGATCTAGGTATCAAAATGGCACTGGGCAGAGTCCAGTACCAATAGCACTTAGTAGTGTTACCAGATTCACAACCACTATATAATGCCAGGAGTACCATCAGCAGTGGCACACTCCTGGTGTCACTACACTGCCAGTTGTATAGGTACTCATGGTACCCAGACCAGTAGCTTTGCATAGTGGCATTCACAAAACTTGTGGACACTTATTTGTAATTTCAGCCACAGATACTGAGCGAGTTATTGCCAGCGGGTGTTTGTTTCAGTTAGGTTGTACTGGTGGCGGCAAAGGTGTATCACATCTTACCTCAATGTGTGTGTATCAGAGGGGCGCGATGACCTCGCGGGAGGACGCGTACACATACGAGCAGATGCTGCGCGCGAGTGAAGCGCGTTGCAAGGTGCGTGCATGTTCATGGGCGTATGTGCCTGTGCGTGCAATTGTGTCTGCGTGTGTGCGCACGCACGTGTGAGTGCGCAATTGTGTGTATGGGTGGCGTGTGTACACTTGTGTGTGGGTGTGCAAGTGCGTGTGCGCATGACGGTGAATCATCCCTTCTATCATGCAACCAACCAAAGCCTCATCAGGTGTTGGAAGCCAAGCTGGCGCAAGCGAGGGAGCGCGAGCGCGCGGCACTGGAGCTCTCGCAGCAAACAGATGCGAGGCTCAGGCGATCCGAATCCACATGCAGCTCGCTCCAACAGGTGTGTGCGAGCATGCATGCCCTCACGCGCGAGTGTGCGTGCATGCCTGCCTGCACGTGAGCGTGTGCATACACGTGCGTGCGTGTGAATCTGTTTGTGTCCGCATCTCTGTGGCCATACATGTTTGCAGCCATGTAGGTTATCACGCTCCAGTCGTACCAAAGTATTACGGACAACATCTGCTATGTCCAACCATCATGACACAATGTCAAACACTTGCTTCAGCTCGCATTCTGTCATGCCGGGTGTTGTGTTATGCCGTAGATTGTAAGCTCTCGTATCTGATGACTCCTGTCTGCAAGCTCGTGCCCTATTACACTACATGTTGTAGTCTCACCCAATTACCCACCCACCCACCCGTATTCCCCAGGAACGCACCGTCCTCGAGTCCGAGTCCGTCTACGTCCGCGAGCGCTACGTCTCCCTCCTTCGCCACGTGCGCTCCACATCGCCAGACAGGGCCGCAACGACCTCCCCCTCATTGACACACAACCAACCTGCGAGACGGGGGATACGCACAGCGCCGGATGGGGCGCATAAGTCTAGGACGCTTGAGATATTGTGAGAGGGATGGTGGGGCGTGTTTGGAGTAAAAGTTGTGGAGGTTGGGGTGCATGTGTGGGAAGTGGGAGAAGTCTCTCTCTCTCTCTCTCTCTCTCTCTCTCTCTNTCTCTCTCTCTCTCTCTCTCTCTCTCTCTCTCTCTCTCTCTCTCTCTCTCTCCTTCAACAGACATCCGACATGAATTAATGCACAGCAAGACTGGATTGCGACGACGGATTAGCTCGCCAGAGCTCAAAGTGAAGTAAAAGTCATTAGTGTTACACAAAAAGCATATCGACTCGACTATCACCGCACGGTACACAGCTCATCATCACTACCGTGAAGCCACATCTTCTAACGCTGTGGGTGGAAGCCGCCAACGCCGAGGCTTGTGCACGCTGAAACCCGACTTGAAGTCCTTGCGTCTGAGTAGAGTCGTTCTACTCTACGAGGTGCCTTGTGTGTTTGCCCAGACTGCGCAGACGACAACAGCACTGTGCCCTTTCGAGCTCGCAATACTCGTAATAAAACCTTTATCACGTTTCTGCAAGCTAACGTACGTCGCCTCTGCTTGCTGGATGGTCTAATAATTACGGTAGTATCCTTCAGAGCACGTTAGTAGAACAACGTAAGCTTCAACAAGCTCCTGCCTTGAAGTGTTTGTCACTGCCGTTCCTGCCGTCAGCATCCTCGCCGTCCTCACCGTCCTCGCCGCCGCCGTCTTCGTAGTCGTTGTCCTGGTCATCGTCCTTGTCCTCCATGCCGATCGGGTCCATCTCCTCCTCAGCGGACGCCGTCGGCGTCGCCGTGGTAAGAGAGCGCAAGCTGTGACTCATCAGACCAAGTGTGCTGAAACCTGTCTTATGCGCTTGATGTGGGTGAGTGAGTGAGTGAGTCAGTGACCTCTGTGTGTGCATTATTTGCATGCAGGTGAACTACAAAGTGCCTGTGTGCGAGTCCAAAGAGGATGTGATAGCCAATTGCCACAGCATTGCCAGCAAGGTGAGGCGAGTGCCCGACTCAGGCCGAGTGTTTAATTGATGTTCTTACCTTGTTAAGTGGAGCAGCCATGCATGCATGGTATCGGATGATGGTGGTATTACCAAGACAGTGTGCACATTGCATCGCGTACAAGATGTGTGCGAGGCTCATTGGAACAACAACCTCACCCTCCCAAACAGGTGGCGTGCGCGAAGCGTGCCTATCCTGGCTTGGACCTCATCATCTTCCCAGAGTACTCCACGCAGGTGAGTGACGCAGCTTGCGTGCGCACATGCGGACCAGTGCATATACGGGTGGACCCGTAAGTGTCTGCGTGTGCTTGTGGGCGCGCAATTTGCGAGTGTGCGTATGCGTACAACTGAGTGACTGTGTACGTGTGCGCGTGCATGAGCATGTGTGTTATGTGCACATTGCGTGTGCGCATGCGTGTGTGCAGCCCGACTTCTGAAGTTGATCATACACCCAACACAGCTGCTGATAAGTGTTTGTCAGGGCTTCCACCCGTTCAAATGGGCGGACTTCACCACAACACTCGACGGCCAGGAGATGCGCATCTTCAGCCAGGCATGCGCAGACAACAAGGTACAGGGCATGTTGAGAATCTGTATGCGTGCGTGTGCGTGTGCGTGTGCGTGAGTGGGGTGAACAGCACCTGTGTGTGGTCAGGTCTGGGGCATATTCAGCCTCACTGGTGAAGCGCACCCGGAAGGCAAGAACCCGTACAACACGCTGGTGATGATCGACGACAAGGGCGAACACGTGTACACGTGAGTCAATGTCTGTATCGCAGTGTCGGTTTTTAATTGTCGCGTGTACGTGCATGTGTGTATGTGCGGCCTGTGTGCGCAGGCTTGGCCGTATGCTTGTCCGTGTGCATGTGTGCGCGTGCAAAATGGTGCGTGCGCGCGTGCATGTGTGCGGACTTGCGTACCTGCGCACACACACGCGCATACAGTTTTGTGTTTCAATATTTAATCTTGATCATGCTATGAACCACCTGCGCACATCCAGATACCGCAAGGTGTTTCCGTGGGTGCCTAAGGAGCCCTGGACTGCAGGCAACAGCACAAGCGTGTGCGAGGGACCAAAGGGAATCATCATAGGTAAGCAAGCAAGCGCACAGTCTGAAAGCATGCAGGACCCATATACACATGCGACTGGTGTGTATGTTGGGTCGTACACTACCAGTTGAACAAGCAGCCCAGTGCACGCGTACAAACAAGTACACACGCATTTACATACGTAATTACATGAACGTGCACAAGCATAAACTTACATGCGCGCGCTCTCGCGCGCGCACACACACACGCACACACAAGCGCGCACGTGTGCGCAGGCGGGACCATCTGTTACGACTGCAACATGCCCGAACTCGTCCGCGACATCGCCATGCAAGGCGCAGAGCTCATCGTCCGCATCCAAGTAAGGAAGAGTAGATTTGTGTCAATGCATCTCCACTCCACTCACACCTCCATACTCACCCCCCACTCAGGGCTACATGTACCCCTCCGTGGAGCAGCAGCGCCTCATCTCCCGCGTCCGCGCCTGGGAGAACACGTGTTATTTCGCGGTGGCCAACATGACGGGGTCCGACCTGGCGTACTCGTACTTTGGACACAGCAACATCGTGGACTTCGACGGGAGCGTGCTTGCTGAAGCTGGCTCGGACGAGAATGCGTGCACGTAAGTGTGATGTATGTATGTCTTTGTGAAACAGAATGCTTGTGAATTCGCGTGCGTGTGCAAGTATGTGTGCGCGTGGGTGCGTGCATTATGGGTGCAAGCGGATGGTGTACGTGTATGGCTACACGATTGCGTGTCTCTGTGCATGCGCGCACGTGTACGTGTGCGCAGGGCTAAGTAGCGTGCGTGTGCGTGCGCGCGCATGTATCTTTGTGTGTCAGTGTGCTTGTGCAACAGTGGATGTGCGTGTGTGCGTGTGACTGCATGAGATACTGTCCCAACATAACACATGTTTCCTCCTAGGTATGCCACCTTGAGCTTGACGGCGTTGCGCGATGCGCGTCGCAACTGGACCGCCGAGAACCACCTCTACAACCTCACGCACCGCGGGTACACCTCCGAGCCGGGCGGTCTCGCCGCGTGCCCACTCAAGTTCTACCACACGTGGGTCAAAGAGCCAGAGGTGAGCCTCAACGAGGTGAAAATTGTGTGTTGGAACAACCTATGTGGGCACACTATGAGCACTACACAATCGTGCACACGCACGCACGAACATGCGGTCCAAGTCTATAGGCTGTCCAGCTGTCACGGCATGCAACATACGCGCAGAAGTCATCACGCGCACGGATGCAAGTGTAAAGGCAGCATGCATGACGTGCTGGTATATGTGTATCCATGTATTCGTGTGGACATGTGTATAACACATGCAATGTCCGTGTAGGCTGCCAAGCGCATATCCGAGCTCTTGACACGGGATGCGGATGATCCCTCAGCCGCGTCAGGCACGTCTCCCGCGCCACCGCCTCAGTCCGCGTTGTGGGTCGGGAACAGGAAGAAGCAGGTGGCGGAGTCGAACGGGGTGTTGTCGAATGGGGTGGCCAATGGGCATTGAGGGGTGTTGAGTTGGGAAAGCAGATATGGGTGGGGGTGTGTGGACGTGAATGCGAGTGTGTTGCGGGTGTTTTCCACATGAATGTACAGTTCCTCGTTGTGGAATAGAGAGGCTTTCCACTTTATGTAAGCCCTTTGATTTAATAAGTTGTGAGCTTGTGATAGTGCAAATGCTTAAGGTAGAGTTGTTGTAGTGTAAGTGTAGTGGTTGGGTGGGAGTAGGTGTGTTGTGTTTGCGTGTGCGCTGTGTGCTGCGTGTGACGGTGTTGCTTGCAATTATGTGTGCTGCATGCCGTGTATGTGAGTCAGCGTGTTGTACATGCTGCGTGTGTGTGCTATGTCCTGTGGCTGTTTGTGTGCTGTGTGTCCGTGCGTGCATATGATGCCGAGCCAATCAAAGCCAGGAACACTTGAACCCTTACACTGTACAAGAGATCGTATGCCACTTATGCTGCATGCATAGGGTGTGATTCAACAAAGCATGGGGTGTCATTCATGACAAGCACATGCACTGCATCTTACATGATCCACCACTGGGCTATGCTACCCACCTTGCTACTCTACTCACCGTTCCCGTTTGTCGTACAAGCATGTAAGCGTTGTGCGGTGGGCAGCGCTATCACGAATGGATATGAGTCTGATTCTTGCTCAACATCAATCCTTCAAACCTGTCAGGGGATGCATACGGTGTGCGTTACATATGTCCGTGAGCGTCTGTGCGCTCTGCAGGTGGTTACACTCATCGTATGCAACAACAACATGGTGCTCTTGTGACGGCTTAAGGGTGTAGAGTTTTAATAGGGTCCTAGGGGTGTGTCCTTACTTTAGGTGTTGTATAAAGCACTGGCTTGGTCTCCATTCTACTTATTTGCTCTGTTGCGTTTTTTTCTTGAGTGTATTTGCATCTTGCACTTTTTGTGAGCGTGTCTAGCGTAGCTCTTATATGCTCCATGTGTATGTGTTGCATTGCTCTCTAACGCTTATTGCAACCTTATAGTCAATTATGTGCGCGGCATGTTGATGACGCAATTCAATGCCGCATTAACTTTCACCGTTGAAGTTTGTACACACGACCTCGATTAATGATACAATGGTGGTGGGAAACATAAACGTGGCCTTATGCAAAGTTTGAACACAATTAACATATTTCTCAAGCGTTGACGCTGAACCTCATAAGGTTTCAATTAGCATGGACGTTATTTGACTTGATGCTCTTGGATACCACACATGAATGGACGCATCGTGTTCATTACATAATCAACAGTACAGCGGATATGAACCCGTAAACATCATATGTTGTTCAACGGCAACAGACTGCCTACTTTGATGTTTTACTTTATTCATTATATCCTTCGTCATTTGCTCTGTCACCTCAACGCACATTAGCTCATGACCGGCCTGTACAATGAAGGGCTGAATAGTGTGTACCAATACCGGATGCCATTGGCCACCAGCTTTAAACTGCAAGTTTTGACTGAGTGCAAATTGGCCATGTAACTGATAATATATGAGTGTGCACAGCCCATGCTCATTGGCACAATGCTGTGCGCTCAACTGTGTGTCGACCATCACGTGACCTGCGAAAGTCGCTAACCCTCAGTAGATAAGCAGTGCCACAATCGCTATCTGAAAATCTCGCAACCAGAACGGTCATGCCTTTCACAGCCACATTCCTCGCTAACAAACTCGCTCACAACCAACCGACAGGAAGGCTGGCTTCCGGTGCCAGTTACACCAGAAGCCACTTCTGTCCTCCTTCTCCTTCTCCTTCTCCTCCTCCTTCTCCTCCACCGCAACCGCCGCCGCCTCTTCCTCCTGTGCCAGCGGCGGCATGGCGTTACGAAGGAGGGCGACCCCATCAGTACGATGTCAGGTTGCGCTGGTGCTTGTGGTGGCGGTCGCTACGGCGGTGCTGGGAGTGAAGGCGGATAGCAATCACGACAACGAAGAGCAGGCCAGGATGGAGCGGTGTGGGGCAGCCGCATGCCAAAACTTGGTGTATGAGGTGGGTGGATGTGTGGGTGTGGGTGGGTGGGTGGGTGATTTCCTCTAAGAGCATGCGAGAGAGAGAGAGAGAGAAGGAGGAAGAGTTGTTGTGTACAACATGACTGTGCATTATAGTGTAGGCAGACTTCGCCTTCAAATCAGACGCCAGTTCAGCGTCATAAGCTTCTTGTTCAGTGGACTGGACTCTTGCAGCTACCTCGATAATTGTTCGTGATCATCAGAAAACACGCAGAGAACAACAGTAACACGTGGCATCAGTCTTATGACACAGCAAGAATGACACAGCAGTAGCAGTGTCATCATTACGTGATTGGCCTTCAGCGAATGTGTAGTCGATGTCAGACAACAAAGACAGTCACGCCACAAGTTTAGTTAGTAATTGTACACTGACCTGTGCACATGCATGCGCGCGCGCGTGCGCACACACAACTACATTTTCGCTGTATGCGTGTATGTACTCACCCCTCCCTTGTCCCCCTCTCCCCAGTGCGCCTTCCAAGCCGCTTTGATTCAGATGGCTGCCACAACCCTCACAACCACATCCCCACCTTCTTCGTTGGCACTGAGAGGTTGCGCGCCGGAGTGCTCGCGCGCCCTCAACACCGCGTACACTGCGTTGGGACGAGAGGGATGTTGGGAGATGCGATTCAACTGCTCGCTGCCTGCGGGGGTGAGGGATTGTTGGTGTTGGGTGACAGGAGTTGGTGGTGTTGGGTGTGGTTTGGTGGTGATGGTGTGGTTGTGTGTGAGCAGGACTTGGTGTCGTATGTGCCGTTCGAGTTGGGATCCGCGCAAGACTGGTACCGCATGTCGCGGGCTGCGGGCTGCTTTGACTGCGAAGGTGCGGTTTGTGTTGGGGTGCTTTTAAACATGTAGGCAAACGCACTGGTGCACGCGCACGTGTGTGCACGCGCACGTGTATGCACGCAGACACAGTGTGTACATGCACAGTATGCACGCAGACACCGTGTACACATGCACACGGGCAGGGCATGCATGCACGCACACGCGCGCGCGCACGCACACATATGTGCATGGATTTGTGCACACGTGTAAGCATGCACGCATGTACACACAGATGCACACTCGTGCATACCTGATTGCGCGCATCTGCTCACATGCTCGTATGCATGTAACTTGACATGCTAGTGAAGCAACTCAAGTGGCAACTGTACTGACAGGTTGCACGCCACCCGCCAACCATGCATCCTATGTTGGGCCCGCCTTTGTGTCGACAGTGTTCCCGGCCGCTGTGATACTGCTATACATGCTTTGGACGGGTGTCTAACAGCATGTGAGCCTTTGTTGCTAGTGAGTAGGCTAGCGTGTGGTAACTCAACACGTATTCATGCACAATGGGCAGGGTGCCTGCACTTGGGCACGTACAGTTGTTTTATTGATATGCATGAGAGTTGTTGACATAATCGTTTCCTTCGTGACAAGTATTACTGGCACGTTTGCAGACATGCATGCTATAAGCTGCGGCTATGGCTGAGGCCTATGTGTGCAGGCTAACTACTCATAATGATACGCGCGTGCGCATGTGTAGAGTGAATAAGGGGGCAGGAGGCTGTATGTGCGTGTGTGTACGCAGAGGTGTGTGTGCGTAGACTGTGAGTGAGTGGGTGGATGAGTGGGTATGTATGTATTTGTACGTAATGACGTAGTATGTGCGTGTGGGGATGGGGGTTGGGAGTGGCCTCCGGATAGAGGCTCACAAAAATTGGAATAGGCTGCGGTGTGTAGATAACCCACGGTATTCTTTAGTAAAAGGCGAAAGAATAATACGCCAGATGAGTCAACTACGCAGCTGATAACTGGAATGCGGAAACAGTCATAACATAAACCCCCGCCGTCGTCCTCTACCGGCACGGAACGCTGGGCACGCAGCTGCGGTTAACGCCGTCGATGTGCAGCTTTCGGCCATCGTATGACTGAGAAAACTCCTTCACAGTTGTGGCAGAGACGTGCGTACGCCGTCGATGCGCCGACGCCTAACCGACGGCTTACACGACGCTGCTAATGTGCCAGCGTTCACTGCGCGACAAGCTAGCATGCAACGGCCTTACATAAACAGACAGAAATACCGGAAACAGTATCCGCTGCGTAGTTGACTCATCTGGCGTACTATTCTTTCGCCTTTTACTAAAGAATACCGTGGGTTATCTACACACCGCAGCCTAATCCAATTTTTGTGAGCCTCCTTCCGGAGGCCACTCACCAATACCACACTTATAGTCACACTCTCCGACGCAACTACTTTAAAAACATGCAGCTTGCACACACCATGCCCAATGAGTTCAGCCTAATCCAATTTCTGTGAGCCTCTTTCCGGAGGCCACTCACCAACACCCCACTTATAGTCACACTCTCCAACGCAACTACATAGACAACATGCAGCTTGTACACACCATGCACAATGAGTGCAGGTTGCTGAACAAAGACGTTGGGTTAAGCAAGCATGCACACACCATGCACAAAGAGTGCAAGATTTTGAAATGACGTTAGGTTGAGCAAGCACTCGTACACATACAAGCAAGTACATAGAAAACACGCAGCTTGCACACATCATGCACAATGAGTGCAGGCTGCATAAACAACGACGTTGGGTTGCGCACGTACACATATAAGCAAGTACATAGAAAGCATGCAGCTTGCACACACCATGCACAATGAGTGCGTGTGATGCTAAAATATTGACGTTGGGTTAAGCAAGCATGCGTGACAATACGAGAATGTTGGGTCGCATGCAAACAGGCTAGTTAAACTTGCTAGCCAGCATACTCGAAGGGTTGTGCTTATGCTCTTCCACGATGAAACTTACATACCAACATTACGCAAACATGTGTATGCACCACCACAATCCGTCACTATTAATCGTGGACCATTCTTATAGTGATTGATCTTGCTCTTTTTGTCGCAGCGCTGAGCTGCAATGCTGCATAATGTACGATATAATTCAATGGTTTTTATTAAGACTATTGATTTAACTCCTCGTGAAGTAAAGACATGTTGCATCATACATGTGGCGAGCATGCAATGTCACTCACATTAAATACTTGATTTTATTTATCAATGTACATATATGTGTAGATATATATAAATATATACATATGTATATATCTACATATATGTATACACTTATACTTGTATATATTTACATATATATAAATTGTGTAAATGTGCTTATATACACATATGTGTATATGCTTATATACACATATGTGTATATATACACACATATATATGCATATATACACACGTGCATGTATATTATTATGGCATCTCTTGTCGTCGCTCGAGGATGTCGTCCACAGGCTCGTCATGGCCGCATCATGCTGCACCTTCTCCACCTTCGCATGCTGTAGCTGCCTCTAAGCATGTATGCTAGCTAGGGTTTCTTCTGAAGCTGCCCCATATTTGTACACAACAAGCGCGCATCACACACCCTTCAGCTGGTGTTCACGTTCCGAGAATGCCAACTGACCTCCTCACTCGCCTTCACCCACACGCATCATCGCATCCGCCCTCCCCCCCCCCCCCCCCCCCC
>RHPI01001517.1:63241-159733 GCA_009103225.1 Chlorokybus atmophyticus | reverse complement strand
CCCCCCCCCCCTTCAATTAATGGGGGGTGTTGTAACAGCTGTTACAACTCAAGGGGGTTGTATTTAAGAAAACAAAACACGGTGCAAACATGTGCACATGTGCGTGTGCACATGCAGCTTGTTGGATACATGCACAATCCATTTGAGTAACACACTCTTCAACCTACCTATGTGCATCTACTAGTTGTTGCGATGCAATTTGTTAATGAAGGCCCAACACATGCACTCATATTTTTTTCAACGCACCGCAAATACATGCATTGATGACACCATATGCCTCGTACAAGCGCACACATGTTGGAAGCAACCAAAGGGAAGAGCCCGGGTGAGGAAAAGATTTTGTGTGTGAGAGAGAGAGAGAGAGAGAGAGAGAGAGAGTTTAAGGGGGGGGGGGGTGCTCCCTCCTCCCTTTAATCCCCTACCCCAACACCGCCACTCGCCACGACGCCGCTACCGCCGCCGCCGCCAGGGCAACTGCCGAAGCAGAAGATCCCCTGGCTATGGCGGCCGCTGCGTTAGCAGCGCCGCCATGCGGCTGATATCGACATGAGACTCATGTCTCATGTCGATATCAGTGTTAATAATAAGTAACACTACATTAGGGCCTTAACATAGGTTAACGGCCCTAATATGGCTTACTAGGCTGTATAATCCCGTTGGGACCCTTACTTAATCCTAAATAAGGGCGGGGAACCTCTATGGAAATAGCACACCGTTACATTCCCCCCACTTAGGTTTCAATGTCCTCATTGAAGGTTTAGCAAAGCCCCACGACGAGTAAAGAAACGAAAGTAGTAAGAGAATCAGGGCCAAAGCGGTAAAGATGTCTGCCAGCACCCTTTCACCGTCCGCATGTGGACACAGTACTCCAGTACCCCTGAAGAATGTCCTGGCAGTTGGTAAGATTCCTTTCGGGCTCCCATGTATTGTGCTCAACGCCATACCCTTTCCATTTCACCAAGTAAGACGGCGCGCGTCCGCGTCGAGGCTAACGATGACTCAAGATTGCTTCCACCTCATACTCAAAAGTATCGTCGCATCCACTGCAATTGGGGGTGGAGGAGGTTGAACCCAACCGTCAGAACGGTATGGTTTCAGTACACTCACACGAAACACATTATGAATGCGTATCGATTTTGGCAAGTCCAAACGGTACGCGTGAGTGCCGACCTGATCAATCACCTTAAAAGGGTCTATCCAGCGAGGGAAAAACTTGCGGGTACCCACACCCTTGATGGATATGTTTTTGGTGCTGAGAAGTACCGAACAGCCCACATCGTAGTTGGCCTCTCTACGATGCGCATCAGCATGGGCTTTTTGTCTGTCTTGCGCTGCGCGCAAACAGTCCTTTGCCAATGCTAACCTACCGTGCATGGCCGAAGCCATTTCACGGGCTGCAGGTACGCGAGTTATGTCGGTAGCGGGCAATTCAATGTTTGCAGGACTCAGTGGTTGCACTCCATAATTCGAGAAAAACGGAGTTTCAGTCTTTTGCCATGCATTGTTAATCGTGAACTTAGCCATTGGGAGATAAACATCCCAATCAGATTAGTTCGGACTCACATAATGCCGGATGGTTTCCTCAATCACTTAATTAGCGCGCTCTGTTTGACCATCCGTCTGTGGATGGTAAGCTGTGCTCATGTTCTGTTGAATATGTAAGAAGCTGCATAGCGACTTCTATAACTGAGCTACAAATCGCGGAACGCAATCAGACACGAAGTTACGAGGCAAGCCATGTAACTTAAACACAGAGGCGACAAAAACCATCGCTAACTCGCGGGAGCCTATTTCCGTGCGGCAAGGGACAATGTGAACTGTGTTTGTCAAACGGTCCACAAAACTGCAACCACAGTGTGCCCTAATGCTGTCTCCGGGAGCTCAGTAATTAAGTCCATACTCACACTTTCCCACTTGCCATCAAGAACAGGCAAAGGTCGCAGCAACCCAGCGGGTTTTGAAAGTAACGGCTTGTCACGCTGACATTTGTCACACGTGTCGACATAATGCTTCACGTCAACAGGCAACGATGGCCACCAATACAAATGTTGCGCTGCCTTTGTAGTCTTGCGACTTCCAAAGTGCCCAGCATACGGTGTGGATCGTGTACTTCAGCTATGCATTTCATGCGCAACCCAGCATGGTCAGGTATCACCAAGCTGGCGCCCATATAATACAAGTAGTCTCTTTTGTCAAGCTTTTGTACATTCTCTTGTATAGAGAACCATAGGTCTAATGCATACCCCTGTAAAACAGCTTGCACAAACTCATCATCAGGAGGCAATGTACCCTGCATTGCAAGCAACTGCGCACGCATAACTGCCAACAATGACAGACAGCGACTCAGAGTCTGCCACGTTGGTCCTGCCCGGCCGGTATACCCATTCAAAGGTAAACCGCGACAGGAACTCATTCCAGGGAGCTTGCCTACGCGACAAGTTTAGCTGTGTTGAGAAGTACATCAACGGGTTGTGATCAGTCACCACTGTGAACTAAACTCCCTTCAAGTAACATCGCCATGTTTTAAGAGCATGCACAATACCAAGCAATTCCTGCTCAGTGGTAGTGTAGTTCATCTCTGCTGGGATGAATTTCCTGCTCTCATAAGCACATGGTTAGCCATCCTGTAGCAATACTGCACCACATCCAAGGGTGGAGGCATCGCTAATCACAGTGAAGTGTTTATCCCAATTTGGCAATGCCAATACTTGTGCCGAAGTCAAAGCCAGCTTCACTTGTTGCATAGCAGCTTCTTGTGCTGCTGTTCAAGAGAATGGGGCATCCTTACGCAACAGTTTTGTAAAAGGCACCACAACTGTAGAGCATCCCATCATAAACTTGCGAAAGTAGTTTGCCAACCCCAAGAATGATCGCAACTGATGGATATTCTTAGGTTGAGGCCAATCTTTTACCACTTGCACTTTGCGAGGGTCAGGTTTTACACCCGCACCACTCACAATATGCCCTAAGAATGGCAACTCTGTCTTGCAAAAGTCACACTTTGACAAGTTGGCAAACAAGCGATGTGCTCGCAGTAAAGCGAACACCGCTTCTTGGTGCCTTTTGTGCTCTTCTTTTGTTTTACTGCAGACAATAATGTCATCCAAGTAAACCATAACATGCTTGCCCAGCATATTACCAAAGATTTTATTCATTTTTTTCTTAAACACCGCAAGTGCATTTGTCAGTCCAAAAGGTAACACTTTGTACTGATCATAACCTGAAGGTGTTCTGAATGCTGTCTTGTAAACATCAGAAGGGTGAATACGGATTTGATGATAATCGCTTGTCAAGTCTAGCGTACTAAAATACGCATTCCCCAACAGCTTATCAAACACATCATCAATCTGTGGTAACAGGTATCGATTCTTTACCGTGATCTTTTTCTAAGCACAATAATCTACACACATGCGCAAGTTCCCATTCTTTCTCATAACAAACAAAATGGGTGCGCAAAAGGGTGAAGAACTTGGTTCAATCAATCCCTTCTCCAACAACTCCTTGATTTGAGTTTCCATTTCCCCTCTCATTGGGGTTGAGCCCATTTATAGGCCGGAACGGAGGTTCTCTATCAGGAAGTAATGGTATTGTGTGCCCGACACCTCGATCAAGGGGTAAGCCTGGCAACGCATCTGAGAATATATCCTGGTATTTCTCAATGACGTCTGCAATACCTTCCGTACTGCCAAGCACAAAGTCATCAGACGACGTTAAGTGCACAAGGAAAGCCGGTGTGTTTTTACGCAACGCACGCTTCACTTCACTGCAGTGCGGTGAGAAGCGCGGGGTCAGTTTGCTTATGTACCAAGCTATGGGACCCTCTCACAGACAGCGTCACTCGCTTACCACCCCTCTTTCACTGTGCACAATCGTGCACCAGTATCCAATGTCATGTTGACACTTTCCTGCCATTCCTGTCCGAGTACCACATCAACACCAGCTATGTTGATGGACACCACTATGAAGGTGAGGTTGGCATGATAGCTACAATTCTTTACCTTCATTTTTACTTCTCCCTTCACTGGCAACATACCCCAGCACCGGCAGCTGAAAATGCTGAGGGTTTACACGCTATAATATTGCGCACAACCCATTGTTCCTCAATAAAGTTGTGTGTTGCACAAGTATCAATCAAGAACGAACAGGTTATTCCCTGCATTGTGCCACTGAACGTCCACAACAGCGTCGCAAATTTTACACGGTTACACGGACTGACTAAGGACTGAGGGATTGACTGGTGCCTGAGCCTGCATGAGCCTACCTGTCGCTGCCTAAAATGTTACTTTTGAACTGTTGGGTTTGCCGTTGGCTTGAGTGGACTGACGCAGACGGCCGCGGGCCGAAAGTGGTTGTCAGTGGCACTAACCGGCCGAGAGTTGTCAACCAGTTACCCTTTGGTCGATGTGCACAGACGGCCGTTAGCCGGTAGTTTCGGAAAGCTGACAGCAATAGCCGGCAGTTTCTTTGCCGTTACACTGCTGTTAATATGTGACCCTTGCCGTTTGACAAAAGTTGGCAATTCTTGCCGTAAGCCAACACTAGCATCCCATGCAGCTTGTACAAACCTTGGACTGATTGTTTGGTCTTGCACCTATAAGCCCACAATATATACAATGTATCGGCAGTGGTGAGAGCATGTCCATTTGCAACTGAGCAGCCGACTTGCGCATAAAACTACCCTATAACATGGAGTCGAGCTGTCGGACTCATGGAGCCAGTAAATGGCGGCCAAGTTTCCCGCCTTTGGCATGCTAGGGTAGCGGTGGCGGTGGCGGAGGGTGTGCGTGTTGCTGGATATGATGCAGGTTACATTGGCGACACCTGTGTCGACATTAGTAGTGAGATATGGGAGTCCTTTGTCCGTATTGCCACATGCGCTTCGCCACACATAGCTCGGTCTACATGCACATTATTAGCAGCAGGTTACATTGGCGACACCTGTGTCGACGTTAGTAGTGAGATATGGGAGTCCTTTGTCCGTATTGCCACATGCGCTTCGCCACACGCAGCTCGGTCTACATGCACATTATTAGCAGCAGCGTGTGCAAGCAAATCAAGCTGTATGTCGGCCAGCGCCCATTACAGTACGATGCGGGTCATGTTGAACCGAGGAGTTCGATCCAGCATGCGCACATGCTTGATGCTGAAGGATTCCTCCTGGAGACACACGCACAGCAACAACAGGAAGAGGAGGAAGTGAACGAGGGCTTTCGATGTGTGCGTGTGCCTGAGAAACCTGTGGCACGCCAACATGGAAGTGGAGGCGTCCCTTCGCATGCGTCGGAATCCAGGTGGTACGGCTCGGAGCATGCTCTTGCAGTGGCATTCGTGCAGTGCAGCAACAGCCAAGGCCTGTCGGCCTCCGACATGGGGCGGATCATCAATTGCATCCGAAATGCACACTTCCGGATGGAAGAGCTCCAGTGGGAGACCGGTGTGCATGTGGCCAGCTACCTCCAGACCACAATTGCTTTCTCTAAGTCTTAGGTGTGTTCACGGTGTGCGGTGCATGTGCTTCAACCATTAGAGCCATGTCACATATGCACATGCGAGTGTGCTGCTGTATCAAAACTACGTGACAGCTGATGTGCGCAAGCCTTGAAACCCTGAGGATCAGGACATCAGCGTCACATATACTTGCCAAGATCTGTAAAATGCAGTACCTAATGCAGTATCGATGCAATATCTATTCCGAGGCCAGCATGCCTGTTAATGCTCTTGGTCGGAGCAGGTATGGCTCGCGCGGTTGTATGGCAATCCACATGCCGCCAATGGCTTCAATCTCCAGTACAGTGGTGACGAGCACAGCTTTGGCCATCCTTCCACGGGCAATTTGTGGAAGAATGTGGAGGTGGATTTGAGGAGAGAGGTGGGGGAAGCGTCCTACTTGGCGCCTGCCATTCTGTACAGTGACAAGACCACGCTGGACAGCGCGGGCAAGCGCTCTAGCTACTCTCTGATGGCATCGCTTGCCAACTATAGTTGGGACATGTATGCTAGCAACATGGGGGTTGTTATGATAGCTCTTATGCCGGTGGTTCACGCAGTGGTCGGGCATCCCACCTGCGCGCAGGGCAAGGAATCTTTCTCCATTCGAAAACGTGAGATTTTTCATGACGCTTTGAATGTAGTGCTAGGGGATGTGAAGCGGGCGAGTTGGGAAGGTTTGCAGCTCATCGACCCGAATGGCATCGAGCATCGTGTGTTTCCCGCGCTTGCCAACTACATTTGCGACTTGCAGGTAGTGGGCATGCATGGTTGTAGCCGGATGCAGCCTGCCAGCAAACAGTGCATGGAAGATGTTGTCAGTAGAGCATTTGAGTTTGTCGTGTTGTAGGAGACTGCCACACTCGCACGCACTATGTCGGGCAACCAAACACGACATCCTTGCGATGTTTGTCTCGTCACCAAATCAGATTTGTTGGAGATGGAGGATTGGGGAATTGAGAACTGAGGCCTTCTACACACCAGCAATACGTCAGCTGCGGGCGGACTTGCATAGCGGTGTTAGGATTGCACGCCAGACAGCCAAGGCTTTCAAAGAGCAGCACTCCATGCATGTCGAGGAGGTAATGGTCAAATTACCGGCATTTGTTAGGATGAATGGCTTTCCGTGAAACCAGGCAATGCGGTTTGGCAACAGAATGCACTGTGAGGTTGGCGACAGTCGCGAGTGCCGGAAGCTGACTGCTACTCTCGTCTTGCCCCTGACGCAATGCATGTGCTGGGAGGCATCATTAACCACCTGCTTGTTGCTGTGTACGACGCTGCGAAGAGCGAATGCGTCCATCCACGAGACAGATTCTGCAGGCCAGGCACATTTGGGTGTTGCTTTTGTATTGAATACAAAAGCCAACGACACTTGCTCACAAGCAGATGTGCACAAGCCTTATATGCATTCAAGGCGACCCTACGGGTTTCGCACTTCAAGGCACCCACAAGCACAGTAGATTCTTTCATGTCCGACCACTCCTTTTTGGTGGTGGAGAAAGTGGCGGTGCTGCATCTGCTGCCGGTCCTTGCAGACGCTTTGCTGCTCGACAGTGAGGGCAACGATTTCTTCACCATTGCTGCCGCATCGCTTGCCCAGTGGAACAAGAAGCTCAAGGCGCATGAACACACAAGAGAGACCCTGACCACATCCGACAACGAGCTGGCTGCCTTTAAAGCTGCAGTGTTGCATCCGCTACTGTCGGCATATTCTGCACAGAAGTCAGGTTGGAAGATTGAGAAGGTGCATCAGCTCACTCATTTTGGGCCAGCAATTGTCAGCAGTGGACACCTAGATTGGTTCAGCGCCAACCGCATGGAGCAGACGCACGCCCAAAATACCAAATGGTGGGCGGCTGGTGGCAATAACCGGGACTACCAGGCACGTATTCTGAAGGCATGGAGCTGTGCGCAATATGTGAGCGAGGATGGCATGGTCGTGGATCACAAGATGCGCTCGGCCATGGCGCAGGCGCGGCAGCAGTGCTGTACTGTAATGGAGAAGACGGACAAGTTGCTACGGATGGATACGCTGACAAGGAGGAAATCTAGCTCGTACTGGAGCAGATCTACGCGTAGCCGCCAAGTTGCCATGAAGACTCCATTCGCCGACAAGCTGACTGCCACCCTGGACAGCTGGTTGAGGAGGGAACAACTGGAGTTGGCCGACGGGTGGCGTGCTGTTCGCGTGGTGAACGGAGGCGCAGCGGTGTACATGACATTAGGAGTCAGCATGGCGCGTGCAACTGGGATGTTCCATGGGCGGCCTTGGTTCTGTACACTTGACTTGGAAGGTGATGAGGACGGTGTGAACGTGACGTGGTGGGCTCAGGCACTCCTTTTTTTGCGCGTAGTGGGGTGGGGTGGTAGCGGCGAGCGCGTGTGAAAAGAGGTCGTGTTTGTCCGCTAGTACACGAAGCTGGATGTGACGGGCGACACAAAGTGCATCGCTCTGGAATGGGAAAAGCGTCGAGGGGGTCCACATCTCGATGTCGTGACTCAGGAGCAGTAAAAGGCATTGTCCAGCTGCTCCTAATGTTTGACAAGGACAGCGCCCGTGTACAAGAGGGCAAGTATTGAGTGAACGTTCACTGCACTTCCACGTGACACATGTACTTGTCTCACTACTCTGAGTTTGGAGCAAAACAGTCAGTTAGGCATTGCTAATCGTATGCTAAGACTTTTGTATGTGGACGTGTACAATACCGGGCAGCTGTCACTGCACAACTGTCACCACAATCGAATGTGCCATGCAACATTCAACAATCAGTCCGCCGTGTGGCATTAAGCATCAATACAGTGCACCACAATCGAGTTTCCATATGTCCATGACACAGGAGGGTAGTCACAACGCATATTATCGTTTCAAGCATGAGACGCCCTATGCACTCCGCCATTGTGGGAGGAACTGCATTCGCTATGAAAACGGCCGAGGTCATCCATGGCACTCCCAGCGCTGTTTGCCACGCAGCAATGCCGCCCCTGGTGCTTGGAAGGCCATAGACCGGGTACATTTGCTGTGGCGCATTTGATGTCACGATTGTCTTCTTTGCGCTAGCGGATAGGTGCGGCGCAGCAGTCCAATTGCCTTGCCCGCGTGTGCGCAGCGTGCTGGTGGGGTAGCTACCACTTGCTGTGTCTCAAACAGACGGTGTCGGAAAGTTGATAGGCCAAACATCGTGCCACAAAGGGACAGATTGGGTCTGAATGAGGAAGCTGCTCCTGGCACATTCTCAATCACAAACTTGGCATGGCTTGCAAGCAGCAGACGTCAAACGAGCGGTATCATAACCTGGTGTCTCCAGAATGTGCCATGTGCCGCCCGTTGAGGTGCCGGGATAGCACCTGAATAGGCCTAGCATGGTCGACTGGCCCAAATGAGCTCGTACTCGCTCAGCTCTCCTGCACTCAAGGTGCATACATCGCGGTGTATGAAGGGCAGGGGGTACTCATAGGAAGGACTAATGTCCATGCCGGTCACGTCAAAGCCTGCGTGGTATATACCGACACTGGCACCGCCACCGCCGCAGAATAGGTCGAGTGCCCTTGGTCTGCGTGTGTGTCCAAGCTTGTTGGCAAACGGCGTGTATGTGGTCAAGGCTGGCCGTGGTGCGGGCCAGAGACCAACAATGATGCCGTCCGGGCTTACTTTGCAACTGACGTTCTCCCCTCCGGTGCGCAGAACATGGCGTGCCCCGTCAACTGATGTGTACGCGAATACGTTGTGCCCTTTGAAGTCGATGGTTTGTGGTCGATTACCGTTATCGAATACTATACGGTGCTGCCTTGCAAAGACATTTTCCATTGCACCATGCATATATGATGCGTCCTCAATCTCACACGCCACGAAGCGATGCTGACCTGACACTTGCTTGAATGATTCCACAACGCCCGCATACCATTCCCCATCCAGCGGCCAATGTACCATGACACTCACACCGATCAGCTCCTCGCATCCCAACCTAACTGCGTTCCGCAGCCGATGCAGTGCGCTGTCCAATGGTCGATGGTCTGCCTCCTTTACAGCGGCCAGGGGATGTAACTGCCCACGCCCACACTGTGGAAGACTGCTCTGAATGCGACAACAGCTTCAACATGCATAACATGCAGTGATACCTTGCGGTCCACTCTGCCGAATTACCTCCACAGCATCTACCACATGTTTACTAACCACATGTCCTGGTGTTGTCTATGTGGAGAAGCGCATGGGTTCCCCTCGCCACTCGAAGCATGAGCGCGAGCAAGATTCGCACACGCACTGTACGCAATGGAAAAACTCGGGTTCCTTGCATAGCACTTGGCCGAGGCGGCAACCAAACACGTCGACATTGTGTGTGGTGTGATGCCAGCAAGCAGCAGTAAAACTGTGGCACACTATCTGCACTCGCTGGCATTCGGTCAAGTGTGCTCGCATTTGCTGTCTACGGCCATTGGCACATACGTACGCATTGCATTGTGGGCACACCAAGCATGGTCTCCTAGGTGAGGGAGATTCAACTGCTGCCGCCGACATCATGCAAAATAGAAATCGACACGGCTGCCCACAAACTGAGCGAGACTTTAGGGTATGGGCATCAATGTAGGGTTGCCAGCTTACGAACCCTAAATGGGTCAAACTTCAAGTGAAGCACGACTGTACCATGGACGCTATTGCAAACTCATGCATGGTACTACATCAAAATGAATGGTACTCCATCTGTTAATGGTACTATAGTACAAGGATACTCGCATACTACCACGATTGTAGAGCAATACTGTGATGTCAATGCATGGAACCCAGAGCAGTGTGTCCAAGTTTGTTGCTGTTAACCACGCTCTGAACCAGCGAGGTATGCAAGCCATGCACTGACTCATGCGCCGGGCATCATACACATGTACAGCCAATGCTTCTAACAACAGCAGATCTCGGGTGCACCATGCACCATGCTGCACTATACATATACCTACATGGTTCACAGGAAGCCAACACAAAACCACAATACATGCACAATTGCCATCAAGGCGGGGGCCAAATCACCGCCGATACGTTGGCGTCGTGCATCAGGCGTGGCGACCAAAATGGGTGAGGTTGCTTGCAGAAGGGACATGCTTGTAGATTCTTCAATTTATTTGCCACGGTCTGCTGATGTGCTATGATGCAGACATGGCACATCGCTTTCTTGCAACAGGGCGTTTTCCCATCCACTGGGGGGGGGGGGGGGGGGCTCTTCATTGCGACAAATCAGCACACATGGTGCACGCGGGTGTGCAAACTGCATCTGCCACCAAACTCTGTTATCGCGTTGCAGGCGTAGCGACTCCCATCTGAATGGCGCAGCACAACGCTCCACTGCCTGCTCGATCACCTGTTGCCCATCTGCCGCCATACACCACCTGCTGGTCTCGTCCAGCATGCGTTCATCCAGGCCCTTGACATGGCTGTCGTCACTCGTGACTCCCCCGCATCGCCATTTGCTTCGAGCTTCCACAGAATCAGCTCGACGTGCCGTATGACATACAGCCACTGCCAGCTATAGCATGCCAAGTACAGCTCGAATGGTTTTACTTGCCACCCAGTTTGTTTGCTCAGGTAGCGGCACACATCTCGACCCGCATCAGTCGACATCAACTGGTACGTCTGCTGCAGCAGGTCGAAGTTCTGCTCCGCGGATAGCTCTTGCACATTGCGTGGTTGCTGCGGCAGCAACAACACCATCATATCGAGGACGGCGAGGGGCAACAACGTATTACGGATGGCCATATTGTGTATGGGTTCCAACCACGGCCAAATTCCAAAGGTCTGTTTAGACCGCACTCTCCGCGTTTGCTCCCATTTATTGCATACTTTCGTCACCCACCTCGAGGCATGCCGCATGCGGAGATGCAGCGCGTCTCGGGCGTGCTGTAGGGCGATCAACTTCTTTGCACTACGAGTTAGCCCCTCAAAACGTCTGCGCGTCGGTGCTTTTAGCTTAGACAGCTCGTGCCGCACCGGCTGTCTCTCTGAACGATGCTGAGCAGCCACTTGACGCTGTAAACCCGCCTGTGCCTACTCAGGACACACAGTCAGCCAATGAGGTTTCAAGGCGATGTGCTTCTTCTAACGTTGTAAAGATGCCTCATCTTTCCTTTTTTCGTCCTGTCAGCACACGAAGGTGAGGCCTGAGGCGTTGGCGCAGCACTGTGGGTCACAGCCGGTGGTAGCGGGGAATTGGCAACGCCATTCCGCCACTCTCCGATCAGATGTGTTACCTCTGGTGGCACTTGGCACCACGACCACTGTTCAATGCTTNCTGTTCGGTGCTTGCAGGCTTGAGGAGCCAAAAGTGTGCTTCTGGCTCATCAGGAGCAGTGTTGCCCACCACCAGGACTGAGTTGGGGGCTTCTTTATTTCCAACCCAAACTGCGCTGCCGGGCCGTGGCACCCACTCCCCATGCTCGCGCTGAACGGTCACGCAGCCAATTAACAAGCCCAGCTTGTTGGCAAACATGGTCATCTGCAGGTGCTCAACGTACACATGTTTTCTCCGCAAGATCTGTCGCACTTTGGCCATGGCTAGGTCAATGTTGCAATTGACATCAGCCAACATTATCGCAGGCAGTTTGTCGTAATACTGCGCCAACTCTCTCGCGGCAATAGTGGCTCTGCAGAAGTCTAGGCTTCTGCTCGCCACGCCTGCATCGACAGCCTTGGCGGTGATTTTGCGGAGAGTGTCCCCCCTGCCGTCGTCCATGGTGTCCAGCATGGCCCAAAATCTGCTCGAGCTGGGGCACTTGTCATCATCCAGGACACTTTGCGCTATGAATGGCCTGGCGCAAAATACACAATGGTAGAAGCAATTACCACCCGTTGCACACCGATTGACGTCAAAGGACCACAAATGGTCCGTACCCTCGAACCGGGATTTTCCCCTGCTAAGTGAATTCCGTGGACCATGTCTGGTCGGACTGTCATTGACAGTCCGACCATGCATGGTCCAAAACTCACGTGAACGGTCCCATGTTTTTTGGGGTCGCACCATGTCTGGTCCGGCCTGTTTACGGTCGCGTCAGGACCAGGTAAGAGCCAGTCAGCGGACCAGGGACTCAACAAAAACCATTAGATTCAGAAATCATTACTGGTCCGGCCAGCGGACCATTGACCGCAATACTTATTCAATGGCATCAGATGTAATGCAAATGACGGAAAAGTGCTCTATCTTGAGCCGGCAGCACCGGCCACGCCCGACCTGCGGGGCCGCAGGCTGCAGGCGCACGAGGCCGCGGCGTCTTAGAAATGATTAGTGAAGAACGCATGCACCCACCAAGAGTCGAACCCAAGACCTTTGGAATACAAACACGACACCCTAACCACTAAGCTACATGTGCACGTACCGATAGGGACGGTGCAGTACTTGCATAATAGACTGTACCGACGGCCGCTTGGCGACTGTCGGCGGCGGAAATTGCACAGGAAGTCGGCGTTGTGAATTGACAGGCCCATAGGCAGTGCATGCGCTATCAATGTGCATAGGCTGTACCAGTATTAATCCACGGTATCACATTATTTTACGTCATTATTGATGACACATGCAGCCGCAACTCGGCGGCTGCCAAGGTGTGTAAACTGCAATGCTTTGTTGGGGGCTGCTCATGAGTATGTAACCTTGTTTGGGGTTGTCGATATCCTGCTTGCGTGCGCATACACACAGCTACATGTGTGCATATGTAAACATTCTTATATATATTTATACACGTTTACATGATATAAATACGAAACGACGAGCATTGCGGCACTAATGTAGGTATCTAATGGCTGATTGACATAATGTTTGGTCGGGGCTTTTAATCATTCTGCGGTCTCATAAGAGGCTATTTAATAAGTGACGTGACTTATGAATACTTGTTATACGTATGTTCACATGAGACATACCTTGTACACGGCTCACCCCATAATACGGCTGATATAGCCATTTAAAATGCGTATAAGCTTTGGATCCATTTGTGCACACGCTAACATTCATATATATGTATTATATGATATATATTTAATGTTCATATATACGTAGATACTTAGATAAACGCATAGAACATGTTAATGGTGCATGTTCACAGATTTTTGCAAATACACGTACGGTAGTATCAAGTATGTTAATTGCATAGACAGCCCCTTACAGCTTAGTTGACAGCCGGCCGGCTGTCAATCAGCCGCCGACCATTTGCGGCTATCCACTTGCGGCTGTCCACGGTGTATAGCCGACAGTCGGTGCGGCTGTCGGCTATACACGCCGTCAATTAACACGTTAAGTGCACTTGTGCAATCAGGCAGTTAGGCAATATATTGTACCTTACGTAGGTTGCTGCTACCTACTCATGATAGTGGCAGGGCCGCGGTCACTGGTCCGTGCTGCCCCGTACATAGTTCGGTGCGGACCGTGCGGCACCATGTACGGTGCATGCTAATAGGGCCACAGGACTGCGGGACCGCACCTGGTCCGCATTCAAGGGCCAGCGTACAGTACAGGTTCGTGCCGCACCATGGATGGTGCGGCACGGACCATGCGTGGTGCGCGTCGCCGCGCCAGCCATTCACGGGCCGCGGGGCCCCGAACGGACCAGGAACGGTCCGTCCCCCGCGGACCAGGCAGTCCTGGCCCGCGGGGTACGGACTATGCATGGTCCTTCAACGTCAAGCCGTGTGTTGGCGCATTGAAGTGGTCCCATGAGGCGAGCTGACCACCTAGCGTGACTGATGGCCGTATGCGGGTTGCGGCCAGCTCCTCTGATGACTCGCTGGCAGATGGTGACCCCTGCTGCATGCGCATACAGCACTAAAATGGTGTGTCCAACTGTGGACGGCAAGAGTCACAGCGATTGATAAAGTACCTGAGTTTGGGGCAGACTGCCGGCTTCAACTTGCAGCGGGTGGGGTAAGGTAGGTGCAGAAGCCACATCGGCTGTTGCATTGTGCTGTGGTCTTGCCGGTGGCGGTAAGAAGGATTGTTCCCCGCAATCACCGGTGCTGCTCGTGGAGGAGATGGCAGTGCATGAAGGACTGGTGCCACGGAAGGTGGTTGCGCTCTGGCTGCGAGGGGAGCAGGAGCGGCAGGTGAGACCACTTGTGCATGCAGCAAGGGGGGCTGTATACAGAACCCAGGATAAGATGGCTCACAATGTTGCAAAGGACGAATATAAGCTTATGCAGTGCCTGACGCATTGTTACCAAGGCACAAGCATAAAAGACAACGACTTACCTCAATGGCCCGTGGGTTGCATGGAGCAGGGGAAGCCATGAGGGTTGACAAGGTGGTATTGGGTGCACTCTCCCCGCCACCCTTAATCGCAGACTCGTCAGGGAGCTCGTGAGCGATGGGCACATCATGCGCCACTGCCTCAATGGACATGTCGGGATTCAACAGGCCAACATGCATGTTATACTCATGCCGCATTGCCGCCGCGCCCATCAGCAAGTGGGATTGAAGGACCAGTTGATGGGATTGAATCCAGGCTTGCATAGGAGCTCCAACAAGACCTAGTGCACTGTGGTGCTGTCAACCAATCACATGTGGGTTAGCTGCATGCTTGCGACACTGCAATTGCAATAGTCAACTGCGTCACACCATCATCAGTTGGTTGCTTTAAACAGTCACTTGCGGCATTGCTGGTTGATGCACGAGTGATTGCATGGACTGCGTCATTGCTGGTTGATGCACTATTGGTTGAATGCCGGACAAATGGCCACGCGCTCTTGTGCTTAAGCCCAGCCTACTTCGTTCGGCACGCGCGCGCGACTTCGCACGCTCACGCACATCCTAGCATGCAAAGGTAGGCATGCATTGGAGGTGCATGCAGTCAACATGCACAGCGAGATTGGCAACAACATACCGCCGCCCAGCTCTGTCTATTTGCTCTGGCTTCCGCTATGTCGGCTTGACTGTAGGGTGGGTATGGGTGAATAGTGGAGGCCTGCAGCCACGCTACATGTATCACATGGACTGTGCTAAAAAACAAATTGCTCTTGCAAGGAAATGCATGTGACTGTTGAGCGTACCTCTGCATTCCTTTGTGCTTGTTCCCACAGCCGCAATTGGTCCCACATGGTTCTGACAAGGGGCTCCAAGGACTGCAGCTCGTGATCCACTCCTTGTTGCAGAAAGCGAGCCACCAAGCAGCTCTCTGTGTGAAGATGGTCCTTAATGGCTTGCCTGCTGGTTTGTCCAATGTTGGTGATGCATGTTGGACAAGCCCATTGCTGACGCCTGCCATGATCCATGACGTGGCGCCCGGTAGTAGCTGGCTTCGCTGCTTGAACTCTTACGACCACAACTTCTCGCAAGATGTGCCACGCCGCCGCCGCCGCCGCCGCCGCCTCCGACTCCTGGTCCTCCGCCTCTTGATCGAATCCAGGCCCACTATGTCTGACATTCGACCCGTTATCGACCTAGTGCCCCTGCGTGCCATCATCCGGCCATCAATGAAGCGTGTTTGGGTGAGTGCACGCTAACTCTCATTAGGGCTGATCGAGCAATGCCTCTGTCGTACCATGAATGGTACGACAGAGCCATTGTACGGCAATGGCTGGGGTTGGACGAGAGATGCCTTTGTCGTACCATAAATGTTACGACACAATCCATGCTTCGTACAACCATTGTTACCAATGGTTGTACGAAGTGGATGGCACGAATGCATAAGTCGTACCATCAACCACAGGAGCAAGGACGCACTACAAGTGCGACTCTAGTGCGGGACTGTGACGGTGCTCGTGCCTTGCTACCTGTGAGTTGGTCCAATCCACAACCCTCTCACCAAGACACGGTATTCACACCGGAACCTTGCCCCCTCTGCCAAGCACACACGCGCGCCCCGCCACTCGCGTACGCACGCGCATGCGCTCAAAGCTACACACCGACTTGTGTAGCGCCTTGGATCGTCACACAAGCAAGCACACACCAGTGGCCACACGCTAGCAACCCCTGCTAACCACCACCAAGCTTGCACACCAGAAACTAGGGAGCTAAAGGTTGTATTGCAAATTGTAGAATGTCACTTTTATACCTACCAGTCTGCACATGCTACTGTCTAGACGATTCTAGCGCTAGACGGAACTAGAAGCTAAGATATTCTTGCAGAATCTTGTAGTACACTTCTAGACCTTTCCAACGCACCAAAGATCTCCTAATTTGCTGCTCATATGGTCAAGTTATACTACTTGGCGCCAGGCCCTTCCAGAAATCTGGTCGAGCCCTTCTCGACTGGCCCTCCGTTTTCTGGCACCTTCCGGACTGGTCTTGGGGCCCCGGTCGATATCCGCGGCAGACTCATAACTCGCCGATATCCGCCACAAGTCATTAAAAACATGTACCTTACAAATAAGGCCTAAAACGGCCATGAAAATCACAGAATTTGGCCTTGACTGTTACACTCCTCCCCCCCCAGGTGAGCTTCGTCCTCGAAGCTCGCGAGGGTGTCGTCGAGCAAGATAGGCACGCACAACGTCTTGAGCATTAGACAAGTGTGCCTCTGGCTCCCAGGATGCTTCATGCAGCGGATAGCCCTTCCATTTCACTAAGAACTTGCGTACGCCATGCACAAACTTCTCTCCAAGGATGTCTTCTACCTCCCACTCGGGTTCACCGTCCGTGCCAACTTCGGGGGGTGGCCTTTCTGGCGGTTGTCCTCAATATGCTTTCAGAAGGGAGACGTGAAAAACGGGGTGCACACGCATGGTGTCGGGTAGCTCCAACTTGTACGCCACGTCCGAGATAACTTTGCTGACCTTAAATGGTCCCAACCAGCGTTCATTCAGCTTGCGAACTCCCGTACGCACCTGGACGTGCTTCGCGGAGAGTAACACAATGTCGCCTTCCTGAAACGTGAGGTGTCGGCGATGCGCGTCCGCGTACTGCTTCTGCCGATTTTGTGCCACCAATAACGCATCCCTAGCTGCCTGGTTAATGTCCGCGCACATTGTAAGGAAGTCATTAGCTGCCTCCACACGCACGTCATGTCGTCGCGGTGTCCATGCCGTCAACGGTGTCAATGGATGTTGCCCGTAGTTCATAAGGAAGGGAGTGACACCTGTGCTTGCATTGTGGTGGTTGTTGATCGCAAACTCAACCAACTCAAGCAGCTCCTCCCAATTGTCTTGTCGCGCGTTAACGTAGCAACGCAGCATGTCCTCGATCACACGGTTGGCCCGCTCCGTTTGCCCATCAGTTTGCGGGTGGAATGCCGTGCTAAACTTCAGTGTGGTACCCAGTGCACTATGCAGCGCCTCCCAAAACTTACTTGTAAAGCGCGGGTCGCGATCACTCACAATGCTTCGTGGTAATCCATGAGAACGAAATATATGCTTCACGAACAAGCGTGCTGCCTCCGGTGCCGTGCAAGACTCACTACACGGTGCCAAGCGTACCATTTTGCTGGTTTTATCGACGAACACAAGTATAGCGTCGTACCCTTCTTTTGTCTTTGGTAGCCCCGTGATAAAGTCCATGGTAACTTGCTCCCACTTGGACAACGGCACAGGGAGAGGTTGCAGCAACCCACCTGGCTTTTGGTTGCTTGCCTTCACCTTTTGGCATGCGTCGCACAACGTTACGTAGTCGCGCACATCGCGATGCATCTCTCGCCAGTAAAAACGCTGTTTTAAGCTTGCCAAAGTCCTTTCCAACCCTTGGTGACCAGCAATGGGCACATCATGAACTTCCTTCAGCAACTTCACACGGATATGCGCGACGTAGGGGATGTACAAGCGCCCATGGTGCCACAGCAGCCCGTCGCGCATTGACCAGTGCCCACTTGTGTCCGTAGCTGTATTTTTCAGCTCTTGCAACACTTTCATACCCTCCGTGTCTTCACGAAGCACTTGCCGAATCTGGTCGGTCCACTCGGGCTGCACTTGAGCGAGTGCCTCAATTGCATTAAGCCGGCTCAGCGCGTCAGCAACACCATTTGACGTACCGGGCTTGTACTTGATATCGAAGTTAAAAAGTTGAAAGAACTCAAGCCATCGAGCTTGTCTGCGACTCAGATGAGGTTGTGTTTGTAAGTACCTCAGTGGAGAGTGATCCGTCTCAAGCACGAACTTTTTGCCTTCCAAAAAACAACGCCATTGTTGTAGCGCCATGACTTGCGCTAAAAGTTCCTTCTCGTGCACGGGGTAATTCAGCTCCGCACCACTCATCTTCTTGCTGAAGAATGCTACTGGTTGAAGGCCGTTGCCATGGTCTTGCTGCAAAACAGCTCCTACGGCTGTGTCGGACGCGTCGCAAGCCAAAATAAATGTCTTTTCCATGTTGGGGTGAGCCAGGACTGGTGCCTCCGTCAGCGCCTTCTTCAACGCAGCAAATGCATGTTCCTCTGTTGCTGACCAGCTCCAATGCTTTCCCTTCTTGAGTAGGGTAGTCAAGGGAGCAGCTATGCGCGAAAACCCCATGATAAACTTGCGATAATACCCCGCAAGGCCTAAAAAGGACATCACCTCCTTTACATTGGTCGGGGCAGCCCACTCGCGCACCACCTGCACTTTGTTGGGGTCCGGCTTGATGCCTTCATGCGACACAATGTGGCCTAGGTACTCCACCTCTCGAAGCAAGAATTTGCACTTTTGTAGCTGGGCGTACAACTTGTGTTCGCGCAAACGCTGCAACACGCGCCGTAGAAGTGCCACGTGCTCCTCCTTTGTTGTCGCGTACACCAAAATGTCGTCGAGGTACACGAGGACTCCCTTACCAATCAAGTCAGCAAAAACGCTGTTCATAAGCGTTTGAAATGTTGCCGGTGCGTTCGTAAGTCCGAAGGACATGACCAACCACTCGTAGTGCCCATAACGTGTGTTAAAAGCTGTTTTCTCCACATCCTCGGGCGCGATGCGAATTTGGTGATAACCTCCAGCAAGATCAAGTGTTGTGAAGTACTGCGCACCTTGCAATTGCTCCAGCAACTCGTCGATACGTGGGAGTGGAAAGCAATTCCTCTTCGTGATGTTGTTGAGAGCTCGGTAGTCGACGCACATGCGCAAGCTCCCGTTCTTCTTTCGTACAAACAAAATAGGTGCACCATAGGGGGACTTACTAGGCCTGATGTAGCCTCTTTTCAGCAAGTCCGCCACCTGCCTCTCGGCCTCTTCCAGTTCCAAAGGTGACAACTTGTATACGGGTCGATACGGTGGCTTGTGCACGCCCTCAATCAGCTCCACACGGTGGTCTACGCTCCGTGGAGGTGGTAGACCAGATGGAAGTCCGTCCACCATGATATCTTGGTATTCTTTAACAAGTTTACACACCTCGGGGTCCATAGTAGCCGTCTGAACATCGTCACTCAGCTCCGGGTGCTGACTTTGCAGTGTTTTCGCGCACCACGCACAACCATGCAGCCTTTGCCTTCCGTGGAGACAATAACTTCCTCAATTGCACATAAGAGATCTGGGCAATTGTCGTACCACCTAATTGTGCGTGCCGCGCCTCGATGACGTCCGATGCAGCTTGAATGGACTCTCCACCGTTTCGCTCGATGGTGAGCACGCGCTTCCTCCAATTGATGGCTGGATTATGTTGCCATAGCCACGGTAGTCCCAAAATCCCATCAAACCCGTTCCGTAGGGTGATGCAGCAAAACCGCATGCTCTCCTTCATCTTCCCAATGCAAACGCACAACTCTTTGGTCATAAACGCAGCGCCATCACCTCCAGAGGGTGGCTCTCCATCAGCGAGCTTCACTTCACCTCCTCGTAATGACGAAAGCCAACCGTAACGCCGCGCGATATCAATACTCATGAAGTTGCTGTTGGCACCGCTATCAATCATGAGCTTACACTCTCTCCATCGTCCTTGGTCATCGCAAATGTGTGCTCGAAGCCCGAAGTACTTTGTTGTCTCCTCGTTTGCATAACTCACCACCATTGGCGCGTTCAAAGCCATCTCTTCTTGCTTCTTTAATGGAAATGTCACAGCATCCGTCCGTGCATGAGGCTCCTTCCTATCCCCAGCAGTAGCCTCCTCACCTACTGGGGGAAGTCGTTTTCCTGCTCCACGCCATTTTGCTTCATGGTGTTGACGCGACGATCACGGCGAGGGTTGCCATCCAGTGTTGGCCTTTGCGTGCTTCGTTTGGGGCATCCGTACGCCAAATGCTCCGTCGACCCACACGCATAACACTTGCGCACACCTTTACCTCTTTCACCACGTCCGCCGTGCTTCGCCTCACTTCCATGCGTGTGTATGGCACCCACCTCCATTGGTGCAGGCCCAGAGTCAGCTCCACCTCCATTGGCAAGTGCTAAACTTGGATCTCCTCGTCTCCACGCATGTTGAACGCCTCCCTGGGGCTGATAACCATGCCTTTGCCTCCAGTCAATGTTTCTTGTGGTGGACTTCAAGTACAACGCGTCGAGACGCTCCGCGATGCGTATAGCCTCCGCGAGTGTCTTCGGGTCCCGTAGCTCCACTTCTTTACGCCCCAAAGGTTTTAAACCACGTGTATACCTGTCCAACTGCTCCTCCTCGGTCATATTGGGTATGGACATCACCAATCGCTGAAACGCGGCCGTGTACGCCATCACCGACCCCATTTGCACAAGGGCTGCAAGTTTGTCGCGTGCGGCCTTCACGCTCTCAACGGGAACAAATTGATGCCTGACCTCCAGTGTCAACTCTTCCATGGTGGTCAATGGTAGCGCCAACCCGTTTGCAACACGCGTACATCAATGCCTCCACCACACAAGTGCTGCACCTTCAAGCAATGTCGCTGCAACCTCCACGTGCAGATGCGTGGGCACCTCCGTGAGCTTCAACCAAGACGATACTTGAAAAATCCATTCATCCACTGCATCTCCATCACGTTGACCCTTGAATGGCTTGGGCTTTGGCACCTTCACATGCACGCGCGAGCTTGATGCCATGGGAATTTGTACACGCGCCATCGCATGCTCATACGCCTCGCGTTGTGCTTGTGCCGCCGCTTGAGTGTGATGAAGCTCTTCCCTCAGTGCCAAGATGGCAGCTTGAAGCTCTTCCATGCGAGCATCCTCCATCTCCACTAACACACTACACTCCGCTTCCGAATGAAAAGTGTAAACGCCCACACACTTCCTCTCTCACCTTCGTAAACCGTGCTCCGATACCAGCTGTGGCGGTGCTCGTGCCTTGCTACCTGTGAGTTGGTCCAATCCACAACCCTCTCACCAAGACACGGTATTCACACCGGAACCTTGCCCCCTCTGCCAAGCACACACGCGCGCCCCGCCACTCGCGTACGCACGCGCATGCGCTCGAAGCTACACACCGACTTGTGTAGCGCCTTGGATCGTCACACAAGCAAGCACACACCAGTGGCCACACGCTAGCAACCCCTGCTAACCACCACCAAGCTTGCACACCAGAAACTAGGGAGCTAAAGGTTGTATTGCAAATTGTAGAATGTCACTTTTATACCTACCAGTCTGCACATGCTACTGTCTAGACGATTCTAGCGCTAGACGGAACTAGAAGCTAAGATATTCTTGCAGAATCTTGTAGTACACTTCTAGACCTTTCCAACGCACCAAAGATCTCCTAATTTGCTGCTCATATGGTCAAGTTATACTACTTGGCGCCAGGCCCTTCCAGAAATCTGGTCGAGCCCTTCTCGACTGGCCCTCCGTTTTCTGGCACCTTCCGGACTGGTCTTGGGGCCCCGGTCGATATCCGCGGCAGACTCATAACTCGCCGATATCCGCCACAAGTCATTAAAAACATGTACCTTACAAATAAGGCCTAAAACGGCCATGAAAATCACAGAATTTGGCCTTGACTGTTACAGGGACACTAGATGTTCAAAACCGCCTCATTTTCGTTTTCGCGCCTCGTACATGCGGGCGGGCCAACCGGCGGCGGCAGCGTTTGAGGCGGCAGTGCCACTATCAGCTAAACATGCGGCACTCGACTATCAGTTGAAGAGATGCCTCGTGGTCCATCCGTAGGTGCACCTCGTCGTGGAGGTCGGCGCCAGTTGTCCACATTGCCCCCCGGGTTCAACCAGGCAATCGTCGTCAACCAATCACAGCAAGACCCCGCGCTAACGCCCAGCACATCACAACAACTCCACCTGACACCGCAGTGGCAAGGGCAAGCTAAACTGCATGCGTTCTTGATGCACTGTGCACGTTGCTTCTTGCTCAACTTCTAACTTGGATGCTTGCTTCTTTCATGACTAGCACAGTGACTCACTGCATGCGTTCTGGATACACTGTGCACGTTGTTCTTCTTTCGCAACTGTGAGGGTTGCATCTTTCATGGCTGGTAGCATGACTCATGTGGTTGTGCTTGCGGAGGGTCGATTGGAACCCCCAACTCAAACGCATTTGGAAGTGACATGGCAACCTCGGCCGTCAGCAACCCTTCCTCAAGCAAGTGGCAGATTGGCAACGAGATAAGCACTGTGTGACACTGTGACACTGTGTGTATGTGTGTAACGGATTGTTCTTCTGTGGACAGCATTTGCGAGATGCCGTCATTGAAATCATAAACGGCCACTGGGTAGAGAGCCACGTTGATCCCAAGGAGGACACTATTCGTATCGTCATGTGTCAGGTGCAGTGAATGCTTCATGACCGCACTGCACCGTGACACTGACCAACCTGCCCGTGACAGGTAGTTGGCTTCGACCATGACAACGAGGCCGATGCGGCCAAATTCTATGAGGTGTACTGGACTCCCAAAGAGTGCCCCTTTCACTGAAGTGTTGCCTTGAAGAAAGCTACGCAGGTCCGGTCTGAGAACGTCACCAAGATTAAGCATGTCTTTGAGAAGGAGTACAAGTGGACACTGCTTAACAGCAACAAGCGCAAGTGAGTTGGGTCCCTTACCACCATGTCTGCTATGCAACACTATTCTTCTTACTCAGCCTCCATACACACGTACGCATCTCGCCTATTGTAATCGATTCAATCAGGCACATCGCCCTAATGGACCCCAACACCAAAAAAGCCCAGATGCGCAACGCGCTCCAAAGTAAGTCAATTGCACTATTCTAGCCTGGTGCAGGCTCAACTGGAACTATCTATATCGTGATTACTGCCTTGTTGGTATGACTATCGCAGACAAGTCATGGCGGAGATTTGAGGTGACCGACAATGCAGATCTGGAGCGGAGGAGATACATCTATGAATGGGGCAATCCCATAATCTGGCAAATCATTGTGCAATGCTGGTCTTACGCCGTCACTACACCTGGTCGCCGGCAGCTGACAGTCAACCATCTCGCATACATGTTGCTTACGGTGAGCACTCTGAACTCCATCATTAGCAATTTTAGAATGTTGTAGCCCTAAACTACAGGCTTGCAGACGCGCTGCAGTGAACAGTGGCTTTCGATGCCACTAAGACATGCCTGTAAACTACGCAGGTGGAGCGCATCCTTAAGGGCAAGGATGGAGACTCTCTCCTAGCTGCCAGCATCGACACACTGAAGAGTACCTCAGCGAAATTAACACCATGATCATGTCAATGAAGCGGGAGATGAGGCAACGGTACGCAGCCCTCCAGCCATTCACCCTTGTGAAACGCCGCACTGCATCTTGTGTCGAATACCTGAAAGATCCCAATCGGCGCCGGCCGCAAGAGACAGCAGTTCGCGACCCGCTCGCTGAGGCAGAAGAGGCATTTGATTGGCTGGCACAACCGTTTGAGGAGGAAGAGCAAGCTCCGGCGTCTCCTCCACAGGCCCTAGCGCGTGGTGCTTTGTTCCATGATCACGAGCAAAGCGATGATGGAGAGGAGCTGTAGCGCAGTTGGTAGTTCGTTTAGCTGGTAGTGTACATAGCTACAAGGCTCTTGCGACTGAATGTTGTGCATCTTAAACCAACTCAGTTAATCGTCATTATGCTCATGCATGTCAATACTTGCATCCCTATGATATACAACAGAACTGCATTCGAGTCACATAATCGAACTACAAGCCTTGGCAAGTGACTGAGAGACACTGTACACATTTCAGGTACATGTACACAGCACATGCACATAACAATGCTGGCAATCAGTGACAGTCGCGTGTGGTCAAGCTATGCAAATACATATGACGACAGTTAGGCATTAGTCACCTTCAGTTGTTAAAGAATGCCCTATTTTGTCGATAATTACCTAGTTGGTGCTTGTGAATCAGGCTTAGTCGCCTGCGCTGGACTGGTGTGTAACCTGCAGGTGCCTGTCACATAGGCTGAGTCACATAAGACAGACTGATGTGCAATTTGCAAGTGCCTGCTAATTAGGTGTAATCACCTGTTAAGGCCTGATGTGTAACTTACAGGTGCTCGTTGATTAGTTCTAGTCACCTAGTAAGGCCAGATGTGTAATTAACAGGTGCCTGTAAATTATGTAAAGTCACCTGTTAAGGCCTGATGTGTAACTCACACGTGCCTGTTAATTATATAAAGTCACCTGTTAAGGCCTGATAGGTAACTAACAGGCACCTGTTAATTGGGCATAGTCAACTGTTAAAGACTGAATTGTAACAAAAAGGGCCTGATAGCACCGGAAGTTACTACTAGATCTCTGTATCGAGGTTACAAGTGGACTAAACCACGACAGTTTTAATTAGTGTCCTCAGGTGCATGGCCGTTGCCAATATTTAGTCGGCCGGCAGGGAAACATATTGCGACGAGAGGTACAACCCGTCCTTGAAAAGTAGCCAAGAGTCCGTGACTAATGCGAGGGTTGAGTAAAATCGCTGACAATCGCACTGTCCCTGTTTCACGCTTGCTAAACTGCTTAAACACAGTTCCCCCTCGAGTGTGTTTCAACCATGGGCCATGATATTTAGGCACCATCACTACCACACGTAAGGTTCTGTGCTTACTTTGCAACGCAGTCAAAGTGTGCAACACATTGGTAAGCATGTTAAACTCCACATGTACCAACACACAAGCATTCTCTTCCACCTTTTCAACATAAAAAAGTGGCAACTTGCTATGTGCTTGCCATGCATGTGTCATTACATGCACTTGGGACAGCTCATCAAACCAGTTTGCTACTAGTACAAGCAACTGGTTATCAGCCACTTCTACATCAGTCACGGCGTAATCCTATTCAACCTTCTTAGCCTTGCCCTTGGTTGGGCAGTTCTTTGCGATGTGGCCAGGCTTATGACAGACGTAACAGGTGCGAGCCGCAGCAGGCATGGCACCACCAGCAGGTGCGCCATTGGTAGAAGCACTAAATGTCTTTGCTGTCTTGCTTAGCTCCTTCCTTCTCACTGTCAGTAAATTTATAGCTTTCACTCGTGTCCGTGTCCTTCACTTCCTCATCATTAGATGGCTCATATGATGTTGACTTCTCGGGCACAGAAGCATAGCCCACACCTTCCTCTCCTTGGTCAGACATCTGCCCAAGGATACAAGGCGTCAATACTGGAAGTTTGCAAGTGCACAAACACACAAGTTGTGCACTTCAAAAGGGACAAAATCTACTGATTTTTCCTCATCAAGTTTCAAGTGCTTAACGTGGAGTATTCAGCTCAAACAAGAGCTCTCCACACACCTTTCAACTAGACACTTACTTTGAAACAAACCGCACGCAAATCCACGCGGCGGTTCACAAGTTACAACTTGTCAAAGTTTTCACTTTGTACAACTCATCTCAACCCACAATTGTAATTGACACACAGGGTGCCAAAATCTCGTTGAATCAACCCTACAGGCTGATATCAGCGAGTTGTGAGTTGTAAGTTTGATATTGGACGCACAGAATGACTCTGGCGGCCTCATTGCACGGTTTGGCGGTAACGGCGGCCGATGTTGCCACCGAACTGCCTCACAAGGGTTGGTTTTGTGAATACAATTTCACACCCTTCACACCACCACGAATACACGTGGTGGCAAGCACACAAGCACAAGCACTTTAATGTTATCACAATAATGTAATTACAAGTGATGTGCTGGGCATGCAATGCTTGGGGGATAGTTTGCCTGAGTGGCCGCCCTCCCCAACAGCAAGCTAGACTAGGCTAGGCCAAGGCAGCTAGGCTGCGCTAGGCTAGCAGGCAAGCATGCAAGCTAACTACACCAGCAGCAGCGTTTAACTACTACCACCACAACAACAACAACAACACCTAACAACCACCACTACCCACCCTAGTGGGTAGCGGCTGCTAGTGCCGCCGTCGCCGCCGCTGCAGTCGCTGCCGCCTAAGCCCGTTGCCTGCCGCTGCTGCCGCCTCTGCGCCGCCAGAGCCGCCGCCCCTCCCACAAGCCCTCGCCGCCCTTGCTCCGATACCAATGTAAGGGGGGGAGTGCTCCCTCCTCCCTTTAATCCCCTACCCCAACACCGCCACCCGCCACGACGCCGCTACCGCCGCCGCCGCCAGGGCAACTGCCGAAGCAGAAGATCCCCTGGCTATGGCGGCCGCTGCGTTAGCAGCGCCGCCATGCGGCTGATATCGACATGAGACTCATGTCTCATGTCGATATCAGTGTTACAGATAAGTAACACTACATTAGGGCCTTAACATAGGTTAACGGCCCTAATATGGCTTTATAGGTTGTATAATCCCGTTGGGACCCTTATGTAATCCTAAATAAGGGCGGGGAACCTCTATGGAGGTAGCACACCGTTGCACAGAGAGAGAACGTGCAAGTTTTGCAACAGTTTGCTATCATACAAAATGACATGACAAGCATGTGCGTGTGCATGTTTATATTAATAAGTTATTGAATGTATATATCAATGCCACGAGTATCATGAATGAAATTGATGCAAATAGTACGCCAATCAAAATGGAAAGCAAGTAAGTTGTTGCACATAAAAGCGTATCGTCTTATAAACTGTGGTGCTCATTTCCCTCACCACAAGAATTATGGGAAGACGCTCGCATATCATGTAGTGTAGCTNCCCCCCCCCCCCCCCCCCCCCCCTCACATGTAATTGGCAAAACTATATTTTAAATGCATAACAAGCAACCACGACAGTGCTCTATTAGCAAAAGATTAAAATCATGCACAATCATCAAATGTATTACAATTGTTTATGTACTACGAAGCGATTGACAAATAAGTAGGTTGAAGGTTGTGAACCTCAAGTAGCGTATATCATGAACCTGAATTTGCTGATAACCACTAGTGTATTGCACACTACTTTGCACACTTAATATAAAACATATGTCAATCCACACTTTTAATGTTTTGTAAAACATGCGGCTAAAATGCATACGTTATTATTAAATACTTACTCGTAGTCTATATGCATTTACAACCACAACTCTCATCTTTGCCCTATCCTTAATCCATAAGACCATACCCCATAACCTGCATGCAGATCGGACTCTGTCTACCTAATTAACTACTACTACAAATTTACACCGGTTAATGGTGTATTGTGTGTGGCATGGTGAGAGTGGGGGTTTGGTGGAAACATGTACGTGCAACATCATATTATGTGTTGTGGCCTACGTGTGTGTCAATGCCGATATTGCTGTGTCAGGATTCAATTTTGTTTGCTGTCTGCGTTTCATTGATTGTTTTTCGTAACGTGTGGTTGTTAATGCGTATAATTGCTGGTGGTGCGCTTGACCTGTTGATTGACTCCGCTAGCATGCGTGTTACGTGTGCTAGCTGTAGCATACGCATCATGCATACCAGTGTAATCTCAACTACGCTGCGTACAGCAGGGTATATGCATCTCTTTATGGCTTAGGAGATAAAGGCAGCGCTGCATTCATTAAGAAATGCGTATTTCTATCTATCTATCTATCTATCTCGTTTTATATATGCAAAGTTGATTGCGGCAACGTCACGGACTGCACTCGTTAATTCATGCACTTACTTTATCTACCCCCACTAAGTTATTCTAGGAAACTTTGCTATAAGACAATCACCGCTCTATGTGTACCAAATGATTGTGTCAAACTTTTCACATGCAAAGTTTGTTCCTCGAATAGAATGTCTGCTATCGAAGCGGTTGCCCATTGCATCTTTTTCAGCACGCCCATAATGCGCGTCACGTTCGATTCATCATGCCTCCGATCAATGTCACACACCCATCATTGCAACATACTCTGCATGTTGCTCTTGATTATTATACTCTTTGGTGCATTACCCCTACAACCATGAAAGATAGCTGTATAGTATGCTCTAAGCGAGGGTAGTCTGCATCGACGTTTAACTCTAATAGACTGTGCAAACCGTATCATGGTATTGTACTCCAATAAGGCTCGAATTAGGTAAGTCGGGACACAAAACGGGGAAACCCGGGTCGGGACGCAAAAAACGCGAGAAAAAGGTTGCGTCGGGACATAAAAACAACACCTACTGATATAAATTATGTCAGGTGGGGAACGCGATCAGAGGTAATCTCAATTTCCAGCGCCGCGTCCCTGCCCAGCCACTACGCGCCGACAATGTTCATCACCGTCAACTGATTTTGTCGGCGTCGGCGTGCCCGCTCACGTGAGCCAACCACTGAACGACGCTCAATAGTCGACTATATCGAAGTCAACTATTATAAATAAATTGAAGATCATTGGGCTGGCGTTATGTGACATTGATAGTGTGCTTGTTCACACTTCCTATACTTTGCATGTTGATGTATAGTGTAGCACACAGTGATTGATAAATATGTTAATACAAATATAAAGTTTGATATACTTGCACAGCATTACTCACACATGCATTTAATGAAATAAACATAACAATTGCAAGCACACACATATTTACAACTTCAAGTAACATAAATGAAAAAAATGTAATGCAGTCTATACGTGTATAAACAAAACTTAATAATCACTTTTACTACTACAGCTAAGACATTACATAGGATTGAAGGTTACTCACTCCGCGTGTCAACTATTGCACGCACGTGCGTGTGTATGTACATGCACGCATACGTTGCACGTAGCTGTATTTGGGTAGCTATAGTTGTGTTGTTGTAAGCTTTACACCCCGGCCGGATAAACTATTCCTACCTGTGTGTCCGTTATGCTTGCTGTGAGTGTTTTTTAGCTACGTAGCTTAGCAACGTATACGTCGTGCATGATCATGTATGTATGTATGTATGTATACTGATGGGTTGTGCCGCACGCTTGCACGCACGCTTGGAGCGCACCCACACTTACACCATCACACATATGAGATAAACACTAGCACGCACATCAATGTGAGTGCTTCATGGTGTAGTGAGTTGACTTGTTCCGCGTGTCACACTCTCGGGTATGCCGCAATCCTTGCATTCTATGTATCATACACGCAGCACAAACACACTCACACATGCAGAAAACCCACCAGGTCAACATCCTTTACACAAGTAGAGAGATCTAAGGGGCTGGCCAGGGAGAGAGGGTGGGCCCCACCCCACNGGGGGGGGGGGGGGGGGGGGGAGAGGGGGGCTGCGCGACGTAAGTTGTAGCAACAGCAGAGCAGCATGGGTGAGACGCAATAGCCGCCACCCGACCACACATTACAAGGAAGCGCAGTTGACTGAAGCTGCTGTCGATGATGGTGTGACCATCACTCGCTTTCACTTCGGCAAGGCCCTGAGATGGCCCACATGTAGGTGTAAGCTGATGTGGATGCGTGCATGCGTGTATGTATGGCGTGCATATGCGTGTTCGTGTGTGTTACACATGCATGAGTGTGTGTGCGTGTGTGCGCGTATGTGCTAGGTTATGTGTATATGGCGTGCGGGTGTGGCGTGCGGGTTGGCACCTGCATGTGTGTGCGTGACGCTGTGTATATGTGGCGCATGCGTGTGCGTGCGTGTATGTGTGTGCATGCGTGAGGGTGTGTATGTGTGGTGTGCATGTGCGCGCGTGCGTGTATGTGTGTGGCTTTGTGCGTGCGTGTATGCATGAGACTGCGTATGTGTGGTGTGCATGTGCGTGTGCGTGTGCGTATGCGTGTATGTATGTGCATGCGTGCGTGCGTGATGTCGGGCTGAGAAGGGTCGAGTGCTGATACACCTCGAGGAACTGAACGGCAGTTGTGTGGGCACTGATGTGTGCGCTGATAAAACAGATGTACGTACATGCACAAGTGTCTATACGTATACATGGCCAAGTGCTGTGCATGGAAATGAACAAAGTACCCCCTTGTCGAGGACATCGTGGGTGCGCGCGCTTGTCACCCGCACCAAGTTGTGTTTTAGCAGATGCAAACAACAGATAGAGAGAGTCAACAAGCCATCTATGTCGATGCTGTGATCACAGTTCCTTGCGCGAGGTCAATAATGGGGTTTTGTTCTGTTGAGTAAGGCAAATGAGCGCAACAACTACACAGATATCACGCTCTGACTGCGACTAACACACCATCCACATGAGTGTAACCAAGTCCACCCGCATGACAACAGTACCGTGTAAAGTGCGGTACTCGCTCCCACAGTGGTGCAGGTTCCTTGGCCATGGAGACAGCTTGCTGTATACAGTCGTTCTCCCTTCACAGCTTGCTGGGCGCACACGATGACAATCCACGCCAAGTCCACGCACCGCAAACTCACCCAAGCCAAGCCTCACATACCACACCGGAACGCAAGTCTCAACTCAAAAATTCTTACTCACAATATCACCAAGTGTACAAGTGTCTGCTACTGCTACTTATACTACTGTGGCGGCACATGAGTTAATGCACACAGTAAGTGCCACAATCACAGCTATGGTATAGCTATTCTACTGGCCTATACTATGCTTCAAGGGATAGTTGCAAATGCCGCTAAGGGAAGGCGCGGTTGAACTCATAACAGGGGGCTAACGCGGGGGACCCTACGGTGTGCAGCGGTTGACAGGAGCGCTTGCGGGGGACCCTTGGTTGAAGATTGCCAACGGGTCAGCTATGAGTTGATGCCTATAATGACAGTTTGATGAGTGGTTCGTCGTGAACCATTGGTTGATGCTGATTGTGCGGGAGTGGGACATGGATATGGGAATGTCCGAGGAGAATGAGCCCTTATGGACGGTTAGCATGACAGTGAGGCTGCGTGTATGTAACGTGCGCGAGCGGGAGTGTGTGCACTTGCGTGTGCGTGTGTGTATGTGTGTGCATTCGTACGTGCGTGCTTGCATGCATGTGTGAGGCTATGTGCGTGTTGGCTCATGCGCGTACGAGTGCGTGTGCGTGCGCATGCGTGTGCGTGCGTGTATGCGTGAGATTGCGTATGCGTGGCGTGCATGTGCGTGTGCACATGCGTGTATGTATGTGCATGCGTGCGAGCGTGAGGCTGCGTGTCTCTCCTCCACTCTCGCTGCTGACGTNGGGGGGGGGGGGGGGGGGGGGGGGGGGGGGGGGGGGGGGGGGGGGGGGGGGGGGGGGGGGGGGGGGGGGGGGGGGGGGGGGGGGGGGGGGGGGGGGGGGGGGGGGGGGGGGGGGGGGGGGGGGGGGGGGGGGGGGGGGGGGGGGGGGGGGGGGGGGGGGGGGGGGGGGGGGGGGGGGGGGGGGGGGGGGGGGGGGGGGGGGGGGGGGGGGGGGGGGGGGGGGGGGGGGGGGGGGGGGGGGGGGGGGGGGGGGGGGGGGGGGGGGGGGGGGGGGGGGGGGGGGGGGGGGGGGGGGGGGGGGGGGGGGGGGGGGGGGGGGGGGGGGGGGGGGGGGGGGGGGGGGGGGGGGGGGGGGGGGGGGGGGGGGGGGGGGGGGGGGGGGGGGGGGGGGGGGGGGGGGGGGGGGGGGGGGGGGGGGGGGGGGGGGGGGGGGGGGGGGGGGGGGGGGGGGGGGGGGGGGGGGGGGGGGGGGGGGGGGGGGGGGGGGGGGGGGGGGGGGGGGGGGGGGGGGGGGGGGGGGGGGGGGGGGGGGGGGGGGGGGGGGGGGGGGGGGGGGGGGGGGGGGGGGGGGGGGGGGGGGGGGGGGGGGGGGGGGGGGGGGGGGGGGGGGGGGGGGGGGGGGGGGGGGGGGGGGGGGGGGGGGGGGGGGGGGGGGGGGGGGGGGGGGGGGGGGGGGGGGGGGGGGGGGGGGGGGGGGGGGGGGGGGGGGGGGGGGGGGGGGGGGGGGGGGGGGGGGGGGGGGGGGGGGGGGGGGGGGGGGGGGGGGGGGGGGGGGGGGGGGGGGGGGGGGGGGGGGGGGGGGGGGGGGGGGGGGGGGGGGGGGGGGGGGGGGGGGGGGGGGGGGGGGGGGGGGGGGGGGGGGGGGGGGGGGGGGGGGGGGGGGGGGGGGGGGGGGGGGGGGGGGGGGGGGGGGGGGGGGGGGGGGGGGGGGGGGGGGGGGGGGGGGGGGGGGGGGGGGGGGGGGGGGGGGGGGGGGGGGGGGGGGGGGGGGGGGGGGGGGGGGGGGGGGGGGGGGGGGGGGGGGGGGGGGGGGGGGGGGGGGGGGGGGGGGGGGGGGGGGGGGGGGGGGGGGGGGGGGGGGGGGGGGGGGGGGGGGGGGGGGGGGGGGGGGGGGGGGGGGGGGGGGGGGGGGGGGGGGGGGGGGGGGGGGGGGGGGGGGGGGGGGGGGGGGGGGGGGGGGGGGGGGGGGGGGGGGGGGGGGGGGGGGGGGGGGGGGGGGGGGGGGGGGGGGGGGGGGGGGGGGGGGGGGGGGGGGGGGGGGGGGGGGGGGGGGGGGGGGGGGGGGGGGGGGGGGGGGGGGGGGGGGGGGGGGGGGGGGGGGGGGGGGGGGGGGGGGGGGGGGGGGGGGGGGGGGGGGGGGGGGGGGGGGGGGGGGGGGGGGGGGGGGGGGGGGGGGGGGGGGGGGGGGGGGGGGGGGGGGGGGGGGGGGGGGGGGGGGGGGGGGGGGGGGGGGGGGGGGGGGGGGGGGGGGGGGGGGGGGGGGGGGGGGGGGGGGGGGGGGGGGGGGGGGGGGGGGGGGGGGGGGGGGGGGGGGGGGGGGGGGGGGGGGGGGGGGGGGGGGGGGGGGGGGGGGGGGGGGGGGGGGGGGGGGGGGGGGGGGGGGGGGGGGGGGGGGGGGGGGGGGGGGGGGGGGGGGGGGGGGGGGGGGGGGGGGGGGGGGGGGGGGGGGGGGGGGGGGGGGGGGGGGGGGGGGGGGGGGGGGGGGGGGGGGGGGGGGGGGGGGGGGGGGGGGGGGGGGGGGGGGGGGGGGGGGGGGGGGGGGGGGGGGGGGGGGGGGGGGGGGGGGGGGGGGGGGGGGGGGGGGGGGGGGGGGGGGGGGGGGGGGGGGGGGGGGGATCAGTTTTAGGGCTACATGGTAGCTGAAATTTGCTGTCTTAGTTGCTGTAATGGCGCCGGCGGGCGACGTGGCAGTGGTCAGGGCGGGTGAAGCTGCCTCGATGTTGCATGAGAGCTTGTTGGGAAATGGCAGCAGGTTTTGTTGTTTTAAGCGCCTGTGTGGCTGCCATGCGTTTCTTGCATGCATAGCTGCTGCTGGCAATCGTTGCACTTGTTTTTCAACTTTGTTGAGGTTGTCAGTAGTTTTTAGGCCGTTTGTGCTGTTTGTGCTAAGCTAGACTACTGCTTGCATGCCGTTGTCTAGCTGTGCCATGGTGTGTGTTGCATCTAGTTGCTAATTCTCAGGCCATTTTTGCTAATTGTGCTAAGCCAGACTACTGCGTGCATGCCATTGTCTAGCTGTGCCATGATTTGCGTTGCATCTAGTTGCTAGAGCATGCATGCTGTTGCGTTGCTTGTAGCTGTCACGGCATGCTTGCAGTGTTTGCATGCGAATGCTTGTTTTGCTGCTTGCCCGGCTGTACCACGAGAGAGCACAGTTTCTACAAGCAAGCAGGTAACAATTGTTTCAATTTCGTCAACTGCCAGTTATGGACAGCAGCAAGTACTAAACCAACTAACGGCTCTTTGTTGTACAAATAGTCCGTGCTGTTGGCCATGTCCGAGAATCGCCACCACGAGTCTGGCAGGGTACATGCCAACAGTCTTGAGAGCAATGAGGACAGCGACGCTGTTCCTGCAACCGATCCTCCCTCTAAGAACTGGTTGGATGAGCTTCTCAAGGTGACTTGTTTGCTTGCTGTACTGTTTGCTTCTTCTTTGCTGACTGTCTTGCCTTGCTTTGCAGTTTGTGCGTATTGCATTGCTTGGTTGAGGAAGTTATTTTTAATGTCATGCCCTAATGCTGTGTGCTTGCAGGTAGAGTTGCAACCTTCTAATGCGGATGACTACTGGCGACGCGAGGATGCTCTGGTGCAACAGCGACAAGCTTTTGAAGAGCAGCTTCGCCATGCTCAGGTTGCCCCCATCTTTGCCAGCGACGCCGACAAGGCAGAAGAAATCCACATATGCTCACAAGTCTTTGCTTCTCATCCTCCTACTCCTCCTGGTCACCTTCCTGCTTCTGATGCTGCTAGACCTTCTACTTCGTTTACCACTATCCCTGGCACCATCTTCTCCAGTCCTTCACACGTTCAGCTGCCACCCAATCCGTCCGTCAATCGACAAGTGAGTGTGCTTATGTGTGCCTCTCTGCTATTACTTTGTGCTCGTGTTTGCGCTGTTGTTTGCTGTTGCTAACAACAGCTTCAACCAACGGCATTTACTGCAGGCCACCTCAAATGCGATTGCAAAGAGCGTCCATCGGCGGCTACCACTCGAAGACATTGGCGGCAACTCTTTAATGCCCAAGCAGCGCAAGCGGAAGGGCATTGCTGATGCCGAGCAGTCCGGCAGGCCACCGATTCCGCCTCCCTTGATGAATCGTGTGCAGCTTATGGAGACACGCCAAGTCTCCCGGAATGTCAACACGAAGAAGTCTACCAAAACTGCTGCCAACAGTCTCAACTCGTAAGTAAATGCTTTATAGACAGCATGTGCTATGTTTTTGTTGGTTATGTTGCTAACAACTTTTTTCTATAGGTATCTTAATGCTCAAGGGTTTTCTGGGATGCTGGAGCATTGGATCCGTCATGGTGCCAGCCTCGAAGAGCGGGCATTCTTTCGGGATGTGCTGCAAAACTGGGTCTACTCGCTTCAGCGTCAAGATGGCAAGCCATATCAGTCGAGCACTGTCAAAGTCTACCTCGACAGCATTGCGCGATATGTAAAGGTGAGTTTGCTGTGTTTGGATGTGCATAACCGCGTGGGTGAGTGCATGTGTGTGTGTGTCGCTGCGTTGCGGTGCGTATATGTGTTGCAGTGTCGCTGTGCGCATGCGCGTGCGCATTCATGTGTCTTGGCTGTTAACCAATGATGCTAACTGTTTGGATGTTGTGTGCATAATTGTATGTGCACGTGCGCGTGCACGGGCCTGCGCGCAGCTGCGTCGGAGTGCGCATGCATGACTCTTTGACTGCCAACTATTCATGATTACTGATTGGTTGCTTTCAGGAGTTCAAGGAAAGAGAAAATGAGCTGTTAGGCGGACATGAGGAGATGATTAACATGCAGGGGGATCCGTTCTATAAAGCGATGTGAGACATGGGCACCACTAAAGTAGCAGAGCTTGCAAATTCTGGCTATGCTGAGGAGCGTCACCATCCTCGCCTTCCGTGGGAGTATCTCCTCGTCATTTGCAATTCCAAATACCTGGCAGAGTGGGAGAAGAACGCAGATGCGCACAACTCCCGCGTCAATTACATGCTGATGATGTCCCTGGCCTCACGCAGCACACAGTTGCAACAAACTTTGCATGCTTCTGAGTTGCAGTTGGTGGATGTTGGCAAACCATTCATCGACGCCCGCAACCCCGGCTTCCGTGTCGTTTACACGCCGTGGCACATTGACAAGAACCACAAAGTAAACATCCGAAACCCTCGCGTCCGGCGCCTGTCACAAACGATTCTCCCCAATCTTGAAGATCCTGACTTTTGCACATGCGCGGCTGTTTGGCACTACTTGTTGTTGCGCGAGAGTTGTCAAATCACCGAGCCTCGCTTTCTCTGCAACGCTGCCTATGCTAATGGCAGCATTATTGCCAAGTACGTACATACATTTTCCACAAGTTGTTGTTTGCTGCTAGTAATGCAACATACTAACATTGCGTGTGCCTGCAGGATCAAGAACCAGCCTATGGGCAGCAAGACAATCGCCGAGATTGTCCCAAAGATCTGTCGGCATGCAGGCATTCCGAATTTTACGAACCATGGCGCCATCCGTCATACCGCCATCTCAGCGCTGCACGAGGCTGGCATCGCCAACACCGCCATAACGGACATATCTGGCCATCGTTCTCTTGCCGGCCTCTCCAACTACAAAGTGTAAGTTTCCATTGCACAAACTCTGCTTGTGTCTTTGTTATTTACTACCGAGCAAAGTGTAGTTGTCTCCCATTTTCTAATTGTATGAATGCGGTTGTTGTTTTGTGCAGGAGATCACCAATTGAAGTTGTAGAAGCAAATCTTGTACTTCACAGCGTCCTGTCTGGCCGTCGCGAATTGCAAGACACGTGTCGGCTTTGAATCGCGGTGACTACCATCAAGTCTGCCCCATCCGGAGCTGATTCAAGCTGGGCGGAGCTGTTCCCGGAACTCTTAAAGATGACCCTTCCTTGCCGGCACTTACTTGGGATGGTAAGGGGTAACTTCATGTTGGTGACTATTATGTGTTTGTATATGAGCTGATCTGTTTTCACTTCTAGATGGGCAATCCGACACACTTGGAGCTGCAGCTGGAGCTGGAGGTGTTGTGGAGGCAGGTGCAGGTGTTGGGCAGGTTACCCTACTTAAAGGACCAGGCAGCACCAGCAACACGAGCTTGCAGTCTAACTCCGTAGAGCGCTGTCCTTTACTCCCCTTACTCAGTGCCGCTCAGCCAGCTGCTCATCACCTTGAGCGCGCTCAGTCCGCTCCACTCCCTCCCGCATACAATGCTTATCCTCATGCTCCCTGGGGACCCCCGCCTGGTAACCAGTTGCAACCGCCTTGGGCGTTACCTGCCCACTCTGTGAACTCTGTTAGTGGCCACCAAGTGATTATCACTATTGCTGGTGCTGGTGCTACTGCACAGCCTGCTGCTGAGAGCATTGCGTCTGCGCTGTCTTTTCTCCAACAGCCTTCCTCCACCAGCAATGCTGACGAGGAGTTGTGAAGCATGTGCTGATAGTTTAGCTATAGCTCAGTCAGTTGAGTGTTGGTGACTGATTGTAGTGTTGTATCTGTGCGGCTTGATTCAGTAAGCCGGGTGGTGGTGGGCAAACGTCATGATGTTGTATGTTCTGATTGTTTGATACATGTATGACACACAGAGTCTCTCCTTGCATTTTTTGTATGTTGCACGCTATCATGCAGTACCCACCTTTCGTGCATTGTTTGCTCGCACACGCACGTGGCTTGCAGCACCTCGCATAGCTTACACACAGCACATGCGCATACGCAAACGCGCAGCACTTAGCATGTATGCGCAAACGCGCACGCGTGTTTGCGCATGCATATTGCCCTGCATTAGTATACACAGCCTGCACACAGCATTTTATGAACATGCAGCACATTTCAACACATACAATTGCCTTAAGCTGCTGATGCCTACACAATGCATGTGTAGTGATCATAATGTCTACTGACTGAATCAGGCAGTCTCAGTCTGAGACTGCTTAGACTCTCAGCACTTGGCTCTACTCGTATTCTCGACTTGGCAACCGACGTCCATGGACCAGACAGGCAATTGACCAAAGGAACGGCGGTCCACGACTTTTTGTTTTCTACTAGGTGCTTTGCAAGCCGGTCAGAGCTAGTATGATGGGCGGGGATAGTTCACACCTGTAACGCGTTCACCCTTTGCCGCACCGGCTATGCCTGTCACTGGGTCTGTCAGAAGCAGTATTTTGAGCCTCGGAGGAGGTATTTTGATTGTCAGAGGCGGGCATTTCAGGCCTCGGAGGAGGTATTTCAGAGCGCGAAGGCGGCGGTTTACGGGCGACGACCTCTACTTAGGTAAAGTAGGGTCTCGATCTTAAGGTCAGGATGGAGCCACGACAGCCGACTGCCAATTGCAATGCAGCGATGCATGTGAACGGCCACTGATAGCTTAAGTAGGTCGATCGGCGGTGACGGATAGCTCGAGTAGCTCGATCACACGGTGAGGGATAGCTGGGCTGAGCTATCTGTGGCCGCTCGCTGCGACCCGAGCAGTGACGCTGTCTCCTAATAACAATAAGTGTGCCACAGCAACTGTCGAGCGGTACAGTCGTGTCGGCTTGCCAGCAATGATGACTCCTAGCCCTTCAAGTTGAAGGCTTCAACAGTCGGTGTGCCTGAGGGGTTCCTATTAACTCATTTTGTCTAGGTTTTGTCGTGCTTGGACTATGGGACTGTAGCGATGTCGATTGAGAGCGACTGTCTCTATGTCGATACCTTCCCGCGTAGGCCGTCGCTGTGCGTCGACGGCGACGCACGTCGGCATGGCGCAAATCGTCCGCGCTCGTCGACGTCGCTGCGTGGATGTTGTGACAACCATTTGTGCAGAACGTTGTGTGATATTCTAAAGGTGTGCCGGTGCAGTGCGGTCGGTGTAGGCCCAGTCGTACGGTCCTCACACACAGTGTATCGGAAAATGACCGGAATAGCCTGATTTTTGCCGGCGGGTAAATGCCGGCGGAAAACAGAGCAATCCCTAACTGGAGCGAAACAATGCACCCACACGTCGACATCCACACACGCCTCTGCCCTCGCCGACATCGACGCAAGACTTGTCACTCTGCGACGACGTAGACACAGGCGCCGACTTTCCTGAGTTAATCGTTTGCCTTTGGAAGCTGCTCGGGCACCGACTGTCAAGCCCACCTTCAGTTGAAGAGCATGGCCCTTAAGTTAAGGCTCTTATCACAATGTTAACATAGCGTTAAGGCATTGCGACTGACCGCCCGACAGCGGCGCGCTGCGCGGATGCTGTTCCGCTGTCTTCGCATGTTTCAAGGCGCAACAGTACCGCTCGGTTTTGTCTTAACTGGGGGTTAGTACAGCAAACCAGGAGTTCAACTAGACTCTAACTGTAAACTCCTAACGCACACACAGCCTGTGACTCCTGCTGAGCCGCGTGCAGCAAGTGGAGTCGCTTTCACCAGGCGCGGTTACCTGTGCTAACCGCGGCAGGATAGCGCACAGACCGAGCCGCTGGGCGAAGCGGCGTAGGAGGCACACCTCAGCTGCGCTCAGTGTACCCTAGCCCAGCATTGAGCTTCCAGCCAGGCCCAGGCTAGGCCAGGCCATTCCCGGGCAGGAGGGCGGGGCGGCTGGCCAGGCCAAGCATGGCGGACTGCTGCTGAGCGACAAGTCGACGTCCGCCCCCGGCTAGGCCACGATTTTGGGCGGCAGGATTGCGGTTGGCTATAAGGTAACTTTGCTTGCTTACGGCGGCAGGCGTGCGCTCCCCTGTGCAGCACAGGGGAAGCCACAGGCTGTGCTTGGCGTTGGTGTTGTGTGTAAGCAAGCCACTAGATAAGCAAACATATTTATCAAATTAGCAGATTCTTACTTGTCATGGCCGTTGCGGATGTCTTTGCGTCGTTCATGCGTTGTTATCTGTCCAAGCGAAGGTACTACCATTAAATAAACATGACCGATTATGTGCGTTTGCAATGGTGCATACTGCCACCAAGCAAAGCAAGCGACTCTGGCGTCATTTCAGCCTGTCCAATGTGCTGACAGTGATGTTCCTCGCGCATACTAGGTGCAAGGCACGTCTATGTGTATAATCGAAACCATGCAGACCGCTACTACAAGCGCTGCTGCAGCGTCCAGAGATTGCAATTGCAGGTATCATCTCGTCATTGGTAATTTGCAAGCAGCTTCAGCTACATGAACGTCACTGAACGTGTCTATCACACGCTTTTTTTTTGCAACTGAGCTGATGAAGCATTGCAGTTGTATGCGACTTTTGGACGAAGCGCTTGCTCAGCTTGAGAAGCAGCGAAAACAGTATGAAGAGTCGCAAGTTGCGATGGAGGAGGAGCGCAAACAGCGGATGCAGAGAGAGGTGGAGCTTGCTGCCTTGAAAATGGAGCTTGACGAGTTGAGGCAGAGCTCGAGCATGCAAGTACAGCTGTTGGCTGCCGTGGGCCAAGCTGTGGTTGGCGTGGACATGAGCGGGCGCATTATCTACTGGTCTGTTCACCTTATGTTAAGTGATACGACTCAATTCAGTGGGTTACTGCCTCGCTGATATTCGCGGCTGGCAGGGGAGGTGGTGCAGAGAAGTTGTACTTGCACACACGCGAAGAGGCCGTTGGACAGCATATTGTTGACTTGCTAAGCACAGAATACAATGCGGACCGGTCGCAGGCTATCCTAGACCAGTTGCTGCGGGTAATCGCAGTGTGTTGTGCTATAATATTGAAGGGCTGTGTCTGTGGTCAGTTGCTTAGCATACGCTGCCATGCAGGGCGAGTCCTGGTCAGGAGAGTACGAGGTCAAGCGGCGTGATGGTCTTGTGGTGCATGTGCATGTCATGGACAGCCCGATCCTTGATGATAGTAAATGCTTGACGGTGAGGAGCAACCACTTTGCAGGACAATTTGCCCTTCAGCTGGTGAGGTAAAGGGCTGTCTGCTGACGTTGGGTGCAACACAGGGGGTCATTGGAGTCAGTCATGACATAACTGAGCAGAAGAAACAAGCTGATGCTATTGCAGAACTGAACGCGGATCTTGAACAACGCGTTACAGAGCGCACAAAGGAGTTGCAGGTTTGATATAATGCTCATGTACCAACACAATGCAACCTAGCTGCTAACTTGCGCATGCAGGATGCAAATAAAGAGCTGCTTGCCACCAAGAATCAGCTTGCCCTTGTGATGGACGCCACTGAAGATATTATCTTTTCAATCAATCCATTGGAACGCATCATCAAGTTCTGCAATAAAGCTGTCTTCAAGCAACTGGGCTACATGCCTGAAGAGTTGACGGGACAGAATTCCTACATGATTCATGCTGATGAAACACGGTATGCAATTGGTATGTTCCTCAATGTTTTTTACCACACTGTTTGCGCAGTTCTTATGTGCTCGTTGCAGTTACTTGCGCCTTGGCCAGCGCATTTCCCAACTGATGGCAGAGAAAACAGAGACGTTTTCAAAGGTACACTCAGCTTGCAGAGTTGCTGCGTTGTGTGTGTAACCACTTACTGGAGCTGTGTTCGCAGGTGGAACACCTTGAGCTGCGCACAAAAAGCGGCGCGCTCAAGTGGTTCCAATTCTTAATAACATACTTGTATGAGCATGGCTGCTGCCGAGAGATTATATCTGTCGGTCGTGATGCCAATCAATTGAAGGAGTTGAACCAGAATCTTCTGCGAGCTTCTGCCTTCGAAGCAGTCTGCCCAGATCTGCTCATGCAGGTGCCTGAACCCCCTTGACGACATTACCAAGAATCCGTTGTTATTTCCTCACGCACCAAAGCTAACAAGGCACAATGCGCAGCTTGACAGTGATGTGAACATCAAGCATGTGTCACCATCCGTCTTCGACATTTTAGGTTATGACAGAGCAGAGGTGCTTGGCAAATCAGACTATGACTTCATTTACCCTGAGGATCTTCCCCGCGTCATTGGCATACAGGTTGGCCGTCAGTTTGTGTTTTTATGCAACAGCATGTTTGACATCCGCTTGGTGGATGCTAAGGTTGTTTTGGCACCCCCAGACAGCCATCACCAAGCAGTTGAATGATGTTTTGGACGACTTTCTGTTGGGGAAGGAGCTGTCAATGCCCTTGTCAGGCTTCTACAAGTTGCGACGATTGCGTAAGGACGGCAAACCAGTCTGGATGGATGTCAACTACCGCATCGTTCCCAACTACCGCTGCCGCTCCTACTCTTTCGTGACTGTTGAGCGAGACATCACCGAGCGCATTGAGCAGCAGTTGCTGCGGCAGCGCATTGCAGGCGTGCTATGCAAGGTGCCAAACCAGTTTGATTCGCACATCACTTGTATCAGATTGTACTTGCTTGACTTCTAAGCAGGTACGATGCCGCAGGAGGAATCAAACAAACGGGCTTCATCAGAGTTGCAAGCTGTGTTGAGAGAGGCATTAGGCACGTCTCCCAGCGAGCACAGCACCGAGAAGTGTGCTGAGCAGCTTGGCTTGTCACCCAACAGCAAGCAACCAGGATCTGTGCAGCTGGTAGACAGCTCAGATGACGAGGCAGAAGATCCTGCTCCAGCGCAAGAAGTTCAAGATCCCGGCAAAAAGAAGACCAGACGAAGGCGTCATCGCTCCAAGGCCAAGAATAAGCAGGTGCCACAGGTCTGCAGCCTGCAACGCCATATGTTGTTTGTGCGCACATGCGTGCGGCATGTTTTGTTCAGTTGCATGATGTGAGTGCTTACTCCCAACTACATGCAGGCTACTGAAGTAGAGGCAGAGTCCTCTACTCCCACCAGCACGGCTTCTGGTTCTGTTGCTTCTTCAGCAGCACGGCTAAACCAGACAGCTGCACCTTTTTATCCGTCACAGCATGCCACACCCACAGCACCTGTTCAAGCCCCTACTCATCGTGCTGCTCCCTCGACACCACCTTATCACATGCCGCGGTACCAGCGCCCGCTCCCGACGCATGCTGCAGGCAGAGTGATGCCTCGCGCGATGCCCATGGGTGTTGGTGTGCCTTCACAAGGATTCCCACAGCCCATGCAACCATCATACCCCCTATCAGCAAACCCAGCCGTATACCGGCAGGATCCCTCTTGGGTGCCAGCTGTCGCCCACTACCCCGCAGGTATGCACATGGCGTATGCATTGAGGTATGCCACCTCCAGTTTAGTCCTGATAATAAGCTGTGTGCAGCTGCGCCGCCTTACTGCAATCTATCATACGATACACCCTATGAAGCGCCTGGCAAGCATTGGCTTCCTCCTGCACCTAAGCAGTTCTCCACTAAGGAGCAGGCCTTGCAGGCGCAACTTGCTCAGCAGGTACAGTATGGCTGTTGCATTGGCAACGGCATGCATGGTTACTAGAGTGAACCTGGTGAGCATGTTGCAGGAGATGAGGCTAAGGACGCTTGAGAAGTTGGTAGATGCGAGGTAAAACGGTGGTCGGCCGACGTGCCTTCAAGCAACTCATCACCTTTGTAGCTGGAATTGTGTAAGGTGCAGCCTCACCCACTGTACAAAGGCGAGACAGGGATGACGAAATGCAACAGTCAATTGACTGTCCCTGGCGAGTTCTGTAGTTAGGTTCAGTGTGTGAAAGCTTTGTATAGCCAATAGACAAGCACGTGTTTGTGGGCGAGCGCAACCTGCAGGAGGTTGTAAAACCTAAAACCTACCCCTTCTCGCGGGAGATTTTACCGTGCGTGCCACTTGAGGCAACCGTTTTTTTGTTTCCCGCTCTGAGATAGGAGGTTATTTAGTGCATGCTGCCAGGCGGCCACCACCACATCCATATGTGGTGGCATAGCATGCCGTTGGTGTTGCACTTTCAGTCAGTGTAGTTCTGAGTATTGAAATGTTGGTGTTGCACTTTCAGTCAGTGTAGTTCTGAGTATTGAAATGTTTTGAAGTTTATTTTGGATGGCTTTGGAATTGGTTGGGCATCTGGCAAGAAGCAGGCGGTATTCAGTTTGGTGTGCATGCGGCCAGGTGGCCACCACCACATGTTTGTGGCTGTGTGTGTCGTATGGCTGGCGTTGCACTTTCTCATTTAGTGTTGTGTTTTGAGGAATGTTTTGCGCTTCAATTGTAGTTGGGCTTGGCCATGATTGGTTGGCAAAGGTCGGCTGGAAAAGAGTAAATGCGTATTGTGCAATTGTTTGCAACTATTTATTATAAATAATACTAATATAACTGGTCATGCTTTGAAGCGCGCGCATAAAGTATTGCGTTTATGATTAGCCCCTGAAGCATAACAACGTAATAGTAGCTTGGAAGTTTGCTTGAAACATGTTCGTGACAATGCTTGTAAAAACAAACTTGTTATATTGCAGTGGACACACTCATTTGCGACTCAACTTGTATGTAATGCCTATTGTTAATGTAAAAGCAAGTGTACTTATGTATAGTTCATTACTGTAGCACATTGTGTCCGCGTGCTATGTGTGGTCATGACTGTGGATAGACTGTGTGATGCACAGCAAGCAAAGCACCCGCAACAACTAGTCACAACAAGCACACACATAAGCACTCATTGCAGTAGGGTGTAGTTGGCGAGGTGGCGCATGAGCAGTGTGAACAACAAATCGGCATTAACACCAACAACAGCAGTAGCAAGCAGAGCGGCAATAGGAGCAGTTGCGCTGGCCCTTAGCAGCACTTAGAGCAAAGCAAAGCAGCGACCACAGCAGCTCCTCACCTACACAGAAGTACACAGTGAGCTAGATGCCGGTGGGCAACTGGACACTGTGGCCGCTAGTGGTTGTAGTACTCCTAAATTTAGGTCGAATCTCCTATTGCGTGCAAAGTCAAGTGCCTTATAAGGCAACAAGCACATGACATGCTATGATGCAACAACATGTGTGTTACTTGCATGCACCGCATTGCAGCAAATCAACAACCTTCACAGCATTGGTGGTTTTTAGATAAACCCAGCTCACATCCGTGTCAGTGCATGCAAGTAACATGTGTGAGGGCACTTCCCCTCATGGCAAAGCTATCCGAATGATGACATGATACACGATCTGAGGTGAGCGACCATACTACAACATGTCGAGTCGAGGGGAGTCGAGGGTCACACTGTCTCGGGCCGCTGCAGGGAAAGTCATGCTTGCTAGCCCTGCTGCTGCAACATGTTATACATAACATGTAGCAAAAGTAAAAGATAACCCAGCTTGTATGGCGAGGAGTGCTGAGTGGAGCTGCTCCGCTGTTGCTGAGTCACACGGACATGTGGAGGCAGTGTCCTCCTTAGTGTACATGCTGTGCTGTAGGACACACAGTCAACAAGCCACTACTATAGGTAGTGCAGTTTACACAGTTCTTTGAATGAGCGGAAAATGTGTTACACTGTTAAGTGAGGTGAATGAGCAAGCAACACGTAGATACTTTGCCCTGAATGATGCCAACAAACACACTGCAACCAGGCACACCAAACTCATAGTGATGACAAGCACGATGCACACACGAGCATGCACAGGCTCTCACACAGTAAGGGGGTTCTTGGTAACCGGGATGGCGTGTTCGCAGTTCAAGTCGTTTTACAAGCTCTGAGCTTTCTCACTCACAGTGGCACCAGCTGATCCGGTGAACACTGTGACTACTTATACAAGTCACATCACGACTGTTCAGAACATAAGCTAACGGTCATATCGAGGCTATTTCCACAGCCTTTGTCACTCAATATAGAGCACAACTTGTAACTGAACTCACAACTGAACAGCTACGCGCGGTGCCTATGTAGGCTATGGTCGTGAGCTACTCTGAAGTCATGGCCTAGCTATTGGTCCGTGACACGCGCGCGCTGGTATGCTGGTAGGCCGCGCGATGGTTTCAATGTAGTTATGCTCGATAAAGGCTAGTATGCGTGGGCAGTAGGCATGACAGCTGTCGGGTCGAGGGGAGTTGAGGGTCACACTGTCTCGGGCTGCAGGGAAAGTCATGTTTGCTAGCCCTGCTGCTGCAACATGTTATAACATGTAGCAGAAGTAAAAGATAACCCAGCTTGTATGGCGAGGAGTGCTTACTGGAGCTGCTCCACTGTTGCGAGTCACACGGACATGTGGAGGCGGTGTCCTCCTTAGTGTACATGCTGTGCTGTAGGACACACAGTCAACAAGCCACCCCCCTGAGCTTCTGGGGAGGTTCCAGCTCCAGAGCTCAGCTGTTAACGCAGGTGAGGAGGACCGTTGGTGCGGCAATCGTCGCACCAGTACTCCTCCATGGGTATTGCGTCCAATGGGGGCTCCAGACAGTAGCAGTGCAGGCCCTTATTGCAGCCATCGCAGAGCAAAATTACTGCGTCGTCGCCGGCACTGCCGCAGCGTTCACAGCGTGTGCTGCGGGCGGGGCGAAGGTGCTGGATGCGCGCGAAGCCCGCTATGTAAGGGAGGTGACATGGCGCGCAGTTCACCATGTTGTCTTTCAACCTCTCGCCATTTTGACCAAGGAGGTCCAGCACTCCTGTGGGGTACACCTTGAATACCTTGTAGACGGTGCGGCCCACGGTGGTCTTGAGCGTGTTCTTGGTGGCCGCCACGCGATAGGCAAAGTCCCTTGCTTGAAACCGCCGTTGGCGCTCCTTGTAAAAACCGCTCCGCACGCGCTCGTAGCGCAGGGTGTTGCGGTGCTGTGCAATGCGCAGATTGTTGAAGGCCATTGGGGCGGTGTGCTCGAATAGCGTGGCGCGTGTGGTGATGTCGTGGTGCATCCAATCGGGATCGTCGAGGTTGTTTACCACACGGTCTACTTCCTGCTGTGCACGAAAGGGAAGCAATGGCGGACACCCCAATAGCAGGTAGTGTGGGTTGTACTCGCGCAGAGCCGCCTGCTTTGACAATCAGTAACCAAGAGCCACCCACGGAAGGTGGTCGTCCTAGGTATTTTTCTCATACTCCAGCACGTACTTGCGGAGTGCCTTCTTGATAGTCTGTACTGTTCGCTCGGCGAGACCGTCGGCTTGAGGGTGGTCACGCGAAGTACGGCGATGATCGATGTAGCATCTGTCCAGCAGGGTGTTGAACTCCCCTCTGAACTCAGTGGCCTGGTCGGTGATGACCTCAGCGCAGCTGGCGAACCGGCTGAGGACATGGGAGAGGAAGGCTTGAGACACCCCCTTGCTGCTCTTATCGGGTACTAGCACCAGCTCCACCCATTTGGAGAAGTGCTCGATGATGACTAGGATGTAGCGGTTGCCCCGTGCCGAGGGTGCTAAGTCTCCCAAGATGTCGAGTCCCCAGCGATAGAACAGCGCAGAGATGGGGAGAGGGTGCAAGGTGGCGCTGCGTGTGTTGAGGCTGGCGCATACCATGTCACACTGCTGACAGCGACTGACGAACCCCTGCACCTGATTGAACAGCCCATACCACTAATATTGCGCCCTTACCAGGCTGACGGTACGCTTGACACCGAAGTGTCCAAGCTCAGTGTGGAGGGCAGCGATGATGCCCTTGCATGTGGCTGATGTTGGCACCTCCTTGTCAACCTTGTCCTAGACACGGCGGTACACCTTGTCATCCGCCCATCGATAGTGGCGGGTGCGTTGACTGACACGATCTTGCTCTCGTGCACTGATATTGGAGGGAAGCTGGCCACTTCGAAGGAAGGAGAGTGATGGCTTGTCCAGCCATATGTCCTGCCTGGTGTCGGTGGGTGCCAGCTCGGTGTCGTCGATTTCGATAGCGACCGCGTGGACGTCCCCTAGGGGTGTGGTCACTGTGGGGTCGGTAGACTCAAGGGCAAGAATCTCCTCTGTCGTTAAGGTGGTGTTGATCTGGCGCCCTGACCGTAACGCGGCAACAGCAAACATGGCCGCCATGGTGGGAGCTGCTGCTGCGGGGCCGAGCTCGTGCCGAGCTCCGGTTGTGTCGTTGGTACTGCGGTGAGGGTTGCGACTGAGGCCATCAGCGTTCTGGTTGGTGGGGCCGACGCGGTGGTCGATCTCGAAGTCATACTCCTGCAGCAACAGGGCCCAACGAGCAAGTTTCCCTGTCAGATGTTGATTGGTCATCAACCACTTGAGTGGCTGATGACCGGTGATCAGCTGAAATTGTCGACCAAAGAGGAAAGGTCTGAAGAAAGAGATAGCCCATACTGCAACGAGGCACTCCCCCTCGTAGCTGCTGTAGTTGGCTGAGCGCTGTTGTTGCTCCGGCTCGCGTACGACATCACCCGCCCTTTTTTGTTCTCATCGTGATGTACCACCACAGCCCCCATCCCAAGCTTGCTCCAATCGGTGTGGAGGATGAAAAGCTTGTTGTAGTCAGGATGTTGCAGGATGGGAGCGGTGGTGAGCCTGCCCTTTAGCTCTTCAAACGCCTGCTGTTGTGGCTCCTTCCACGTAAACTCCACCTCCTTCTTCAGAAGCTCGTTGAGGGGTCGCGCGATCTTTGCGAAGTCCTTCACTAAGCGGCGATAGTAGTTGGCAAGGCCCAGAAAGGCACGCAGACGCGTAAGGTCTGTGAGAGCAAGGATAGCCGCCAAAACCTCCACCTTTGCCTGCTGTACGTACACACCGTGGGGCACAATCATGTGCCCCAGGTAGGGTACCTTGCGAATGAAGAAGATGCACTTGTCGGGGTGCACGGTCATCCCCACCCCCTTGAGTCTTTCCAGCATTTCCTCGATGTGCTGCAGGTGCTCGTCATTACTGCGACTGAAGATGAGAATGTCGTCAATGTAGCATCGCGCGAAGTCCAGCCCCTTCAAGGCTTTGTCCATAATGCGCTGGAACTTGGCAGGAGCGTTTTTTAGTCCGAAGGGCATGACCTTCCACTAGTACAGCTGCCGGTTGCCCCAAAAAGAGGTCTTATGCTTGTCCTCCTCGTTAATGGCGATCTGGTTGTACCCTTATCGCATATCCTGGATGCTGAAGACGGTGCAGTCTCATACATCATCAAGGATACCCTCTGCAGTAGGCATTGGATAGCTGTCTTGTTTGGTCTTGTTGTTGAGGGGGCGATGGTCGCCGCACATGCGCCGGTCTGTCCAGTCGCCTGCTGAATCTTTCTTCATAGGCAGGACGGTTGCGGCCGCAAAGTCCGATGTGGTTTCCTCAATTAGGCCTGCATCTAGCAGCGCCTTGCACCTCTGCTCCACCAAGTCTGCTTCCAACTTGGAGAGTCGGTACCGTCGTTGAAACACCGGACATCGAGTTGGTGGACACCGGTTCGGTGTCCACCAACTCGATGTCCATCTGGTAAACTGAGCAAGCGCCCAGTTCCTTTACGCTGAATCTGAATTGACTTCTCCATTTATTGAGGAGAGCCTCCAGTTGTTCTCGCGTCTGGCCTGTAGCCATTGGTCCAATGGCATGGGACCAAGAGGTGGCTTTGGCGACGACTAGGATGATATCCACAGTGACTGCTGCCTGCTCCTCCATATGGGCGATTTCGAGGGCGAAGTGTGCCTCTTGGTCTCTTGCACGCGATCGGCCCACCCCCCCGCCAGGTGTTCGAGCTCTTGGAAGGACACATGGCGGTCTTGGAGAGCAAAGCACATTTCCAATAACCATACCATGCTGTTCTGATCCATGGCGCGTCCCAACAATTGGCATTGCTGACTGTTGGTCAGCGTGGAACCTGTGATACTGCCTGGAGAGAAGCCCATGGCGCGTTTGCGCTCACGTGCGTTGGGTTCCTCTAAATGGCCTGTGTTGGAATCCAACACCATGCCTGTGTCGTGATTGCGGAATGCGTATGATCCCGGCTAAGACTCCAGAGTGGGGAGCGCATGGCGTGGTTGACCAGGCTGGTTGCACTGGTAGAGTGCTGGTAGTCGTGTCGGGTAACTGGTTGTGATGTGCGCCCAAAGTCCAGGATAGCGTCGACGGTCAGATCGCGTGGACGACTACTGTGCAGATATTCAGCAGCAAAGAGATTTTCAACTGTTGCCAGGTTGGTCCACTTAGCGCGGACGCGATGAGCAGGGAGCCATGCCGCGCTGCATGGATTCTGAGAGGATGTCCCTGTAAGGAACACACTTGTCGGAAGCTGTTGGCCACATGATGGCGCTTATCGTCATCGGAGTGCACATTCTTGATGATGAATCCTGGAGGCCTAAACAGCTGACTGCTCTGCAGGATTTTGATGACACGCATCAGTTCCCAGAAGAATCGTGAGCAAGGATCAGCGAGTCCTTGCCCGCTGCCTACTCTGGAGTGTCCTTGACACTCCCATTCTGCTATCAGCACATTGATGTTGCCCACCGCTACGAGGTGATCCATAGATTTGACGGATGTCCTATGGCAGTGCCTTCAGATTGCCTTGCGTGCCGATAGCGGCAGTCGTTGCGGGTAGCATTTGTGGAGGTGGCGCAGGTGGTGGCCCAGGGCAATCTGTGCGTGTGGATCAGGGTCACAATAGCCGTACTTAGGGACCGTCGCGCCAGTGCTGAGGACAGTGGCGAGGCCACAGCCTATTCCTCCAAATAGTTCCAACACGGTGATGCCTTATTGGCGACGGAATACGTGAAACTCCACTACTCCAGTGGCCACTTGGTGTTGTTTCTGGACCGCAGCTTGGTCCTTCTAGAGAGGGAACCGTGAAATGAGCCGTGGTCTGGTCAGTAGTAGATGTGCGACCACCTCTGCGCGCCAGCGGCGTTCCGCTGGTTTCTGGTGGGCCACTTCTTCAGTGGCATCTTCCCGAGACTCGTCGTGTGGGATAGGAGAGTCTTGGTCCGAGTTGTGGGTGACCACCGCAGTTGATCTGTCAATGGTTGTCGATAACGACCTGTAGGGGGCTGTTGCAGCTGACCTCCGGTGGGAGCGAGTGCAAGCCACCAGCTCGAGAGACAGATCCTTGAACTGTTAAGATTCGGACACTACTGACCATGCATGGAGTTGGTGCAAGCACAAGTACACACACTCTACCAGAGCATACACACAAGGCTGATCCAAAAGCTTTCTAAGGATTACAACAAAGTCATACTGCGGGCTTTTATACCCGCCAGTTCTGCACCTGTCTACTTTAGAAGCCACCACGACTTCTACACTCAACCGATTTCTGCGCTCTAAGTTGCACCACGTAGCTACTTTCAAGAGCTTTCCAACAAGCTATAACACGCGCCATAAAATGACGTAACCACCGAGCTACAACGTTTCTTCTACAGCGCCTCGAAGTCTCCAGACTCCGGACTCGACTCCGCGCCTGGAACCTTCTCGACTGAAGTCCTCGCCTGGACCTTTCTCGACTGGAACCTTCTCGCGCCTGAATCTTCTCGCGGCTATTCTTATCCACAGGGCAAGCTGACCGGATACAAGAATATCCTCAACATGAACCTCTTCGTCCTCCTCATCTCAATGAGGACGAATCCATGCCTTCTCTGTCCAGCAATCCAGCCCCATGCCAATAGGGAAGTTGAAGTTCTGTCCCAACAACAGGTCGAGGGATCCTGCGTTGATGACCACACACTTCTGTATGACCTCTGTGCTGTGGGACGGGTCCACGCCTGTCAAGCGAATGTAGAGGGCTTGTTTGGTGATGGCCACCACCTTGTCACGGTTGCCAGTTGCGGTGTCGAGTACGTATGGGCACGGCATCAGCTCAGCGCTGGTGATGCCAAGGTCGCATGCGAAGTAACGTCCGATGATGACAGGCTGGGCTCCAGAGTCTAGAGTTACACGCTTGGGTGCTCGTCTATTGATAATGACATGCTTGCCTTGGTTGGCGATCATGGCTGCGTTGGTGTGGATGTGCAGCCGCTTGAATCGTCGGTAGCATGTGCGTGGGGTGTCTGCTGCTGCAGTCTCCTCCGGTGGTGTCGAGCAAAGTGCGGCAGGCGCCCCTCGACGAGCTGAATTTTGAGCACCTCCTTGACCGCGGCCTGGCCCGAACCGTCCTTGTCTTGGCTGTTGATAAACACGCTGTGGCCTGGGTGCTGGCGGTGCTGCCTGTGGCTGCCCTAGTTGTGGCGCAGGGGGATTGCGTCTATGTGTGGCCGGGGTCATTCCTGGCGGCGTAGCCAGTGGTTGTTAAGGGAACCCTGGAGGACCGGGTGTTTGTAGGCCCGCCTCCCGTGCAGTCTGTTCTTCCACATAAGTCCAGCGTGCTGCATGAGCTGCCTCCCTGACCAGTGTACCTTCCCATGTGGCTGATGGGTTGTTGACCACGTCACTCCAGCGGTAATTTTGAGGCATGGGCTGGAGATACACTGCGCGCAGGAGCCGCGCTCTTACGTCGTGGGTAATGGTGCGAACCCTTAAGATCCCTGCCATGTAGGCATCCCATCTGCCATTGACCACCCCCACTTCCAGCACCGTTGTTGCTCACGCCCGCGCGGTGAGGTAAATCTCTGGCTGTTGGACATGCTGCTCGTAAGCAGCTGCGATGCGTCTGCGTTGCCGCGCTGCTTCCACCCCTGGCAACCTCAGTATGGCCTCTTGTGCTCCTTCTAAGGTGTCACTGGCTGCCGAGGCAACCTCATCATAGGCTTGCCGTAGTGAGTGCAGGAAGGCGTCCAACTATAACAATCTAGTGCCAAATGCGAACAGGGGAACTGCGGGGTGATTGGTGACTAGCCAAGTCACCAATTTTGCTTGAGCTGCATTACCACCTTCCCGCATCCCCAATATCCATCTCCGGCCGATGCCTTCTTGTCGGTGCAGCATGGTTGCTAGTCGCAACAAGGCAGTGCGAAGTTGCTGTTCCCCGATTGAACCCGCTCCATCTCGTCGTGTCCACCTTTGCGGTGTGAGGTAGCCTCTCCCTGGATTCTGTTGACCTTCAGGCAAGTCTTCCAACAAGGCGGGTAGCAGCGGGGCAATCACCCCTCTGGTTTGTTGGGCTAGTGCCCTCGTCTGGTCGCTGTTGGGCCCACCGACAAGAGGTGCCGTACTGGATGATGGGTCAGCGATTGTGTGGTGAAAAACGCCAGCGCGAGCGTTGGCAAGGGCGTGTGCTCTTGCGTTGATTGCTGCTGCTTGGTCCTATCGCCAGGTGAACGCCTGTTTCAGCGCGGTGTAGCGCTCCGGAAGTCGAACGGTATGGAGGGGCCTCAGTGCTTCGTTGTCACCCAGAGGCATGTCGGCTGTATCAGCGACATGCTGCTGTACGTTGGGTTGCTGGTCCCAATACGTATTCAGTGGGCTGGGCTCAAAGGGTTCATGACGAATTGGTGCGGGTTGGCGTGGCGCCGTCTGCATGTCGTTATGCAGAGTCAAAAACAACTGTAGTGCCAACTCAAGTACAACAGGTGTTCTGACTACGAAGGCACGGTCTCGCATGGGAGGCGCCGTGCCGGCGAGGATTTCATCCTCCAGTTGCCGCTGAGTCTGTTTTGGCAGCGTGTGATATTCAAGCAATGGGAAGGCTTGGTCACTGCGTTTAACGCGTGTTGCGCGCTCTCCTCCGCGCTTGTGTGACATCGAGGGCGGGCGATGTAGCTGTGCGTATCACTGAAGTGGCAGCAGGCTCGACAATGGCACTACCGGTGGTGGCGAGAGTGCCGCTCAATGGCGCGAGAGTGGTCTCAACGCTTGCTGACACAGGTGGCTCTGCTGTTGGAGCGAGACCGGTGCGACCTACTGCTGCATGGTCGGTGACAGCAGTGGCTATTGCCTGCGTGCTCGCCAGTGACGGTGCTCCCTGGTAGGCCAACTTCTGGTGAAATTGGAGCAGTTGCTGCTGATGTTGACGGAGTCGACGTCGAAGCCGGTGTAACTGTTCCTGCGGGTGCAGCACCACTGGTGGCTTCAGAGGAAGTGGCTGCTGACAATGTTGCGGCTTCCCCTCAAATTCGTTGGGATGGTTAAATACGCGACGGAGTGCGAATGTCTCTCGTGCGCTTTGGAGCCATCAGCGCCCACTGGGCAGAGTAACAGGCGCGATATCCTGCTCGTCGTCTTCCTCCAAGCATGCCATACGCGCCATAAGGGCAGCCATATGGTCATCAGCTGGCGGGTTGGCTAGAGCCTTGGCGGCAACAGCAGCAGCACGCGGACGTCCTTCCAGTCCCTTACGCTGAGGAGGGCGATTCTTCCCCCTGTAGCCTTGCTCAACCTTGCGAGCGTTGGCGTAGTTGTTGGTGTTGCTATGGCCTCCGGTGGAATTGCTGTTATAGCCACCAGAGTTGTTGCCGTTGTGGCCTCCAGTGTTGTTGCTGTTGTAGCCACCAGAGTGGTTGCCGTTGTGGCCTCCAGTGTAGTTGCTGTTGTAGCCACCAGAGTGGTTGCCGTTGTAGCTGTTTACGGGTCTCAACTCAGGGAACTTGAGCCAGCAGACTGACTCCAAGTGGCCTGTCTTGTGACAGTAGTCGCAGACCAGAGTTGAGTACTCTTCGGTGCACTCCTTTTGGTAGTGCCCATGCCGTCCACAGCGACGACACAGCACAGGGGCAGCAAAGCAGTATGCGCTGACCGTTTCCCTTTGTCGCGTGCTAGTGGAGCGTTCCGGCCACCTTCGCGGCGAGGAGGCTCGACAGTCGTGCTGGCTACAGGCCGTGAGGCGCTGCGGTTGGTCTCCAGCACTGCCTTCTCATACACCAAGCGCTTATGGATGGCTTGTGCAGTCTTGGAAGCTTCCTTGAGCGTGTAGCTAAGGGGCCTGCTGTAGTTCAGGGTCAGGCGCGTCGACTCGCTCAGGGTGGCATCTAACTCATTAACATATACCACTGCCCCCGCCTTGTCACTGACAATCTTGTAGTCAGTGTCCTTCAACAGCCCTTCCAGTCTGGAGTACATGCCTGGGGGGTCCTTGTTGGGCTTGCACCGGAATACCGCCTCAACTCCTCCACTTTGCTGGTGGTTTGCAGTGGGAAGGTGCGATGAAGTGCAGCGTATAGATCCTTGAGTGGAGAGTCAGAGAAAGCAGCACCTACAGTGATGGCTGGTGCGCGCAGTGCAACTGACCCGAGGGTGAAAGCACTGCCTCCCGCACGAGAGCCAGGTGTTGCCAAAGGTAGGGGTGTGCCCACCTCAACTGCTGCTGTTCGTTGTTCCTCAAGGATGACAGCAGAACGGTCCAGGATCCGGGCCCGTCGTGCGGCCGTCTTGATCTCAGTCTCTGCAGGGGTCAGGTTGACAATCACCAACTCAGGTTCCTCCTCCTCTGCTCTGTCAATGGCTGCCGCTATGGACAACCCGGTGACTGCAGCGGGAGTGGCAGGTGGAAAGACGGCTGCTGGACTGAGCAGTGACGCAGATGCTATGGTACTGGCGAGCTCGCCATAGCCATTAACTCGATGCAGTTCAGCAGCAGACTTCCAGACATCATGTGCTTCATGATCCAGATACCGAGCGGCAATGTGAAAAGAGATCTCATCTGACCAGTCTTTGTTCTTCAGAGCCTGCTGTCGCATCTTGGTGTGGAACTTGATGATGAATTCATTCAGCGAGGTAATGCCAGCACGTCCGGAGAAGCGCAGGAACGTGGTTGAGCTGGAAGGCTCCATCTCGTAGTCGTTACTGTCGGACGAGAGTGGGGAAGCTCAACGCCGAGGAGTGGACAGAAACGGAGTGAAGTCGGAGACAGAACGCGAGCCTCTGCTGCTACGATCGTTGCTCCTGTCGCTGCTCCGCTCGAAGGTGAGGTTGGAGGTTGGGCTCCAGCTGCTGAGGTCACCCTCATCTATTGGAGAGAACGGGGTGGGCCTGCTCATACAGCTAGTCCAAAGGTGAAAGTGTATGCAGGGTAGAGTGTTTGCGCTCTATAGCATGTCTTGCTGCCGCTACCACTCACCACACTAGTGCTTGTGTGCGCTATGCATTGACAGTGATAACGAATGCACAGGGATGTGTCCTCAGATACAGACTGCGCTATCTGCTGCAGAATGCAACGCACTCACTTGAGCAAAGAGGGTGTCACTGCGAGTCAACAAGCCACTACTATAGACAGTGCAGTTTACACAGTTCTTTGAATGAGCGGAAAATGTGTTACACTGTTAAGTGAGGTGAATGAGCAAGCAACACGTGGATACTTTGCCCTAACTGATGCCAACAAACACACTGCAACCAGGCACACCAAACTCACAGTGATGACAAGCACGACGCACACACGAGTATGCACAGGCTCTCACACAGTAAGGGGGTTCTTGGTAACCGGGATGGCGTGTTCGCAGTTCAAGTCGTTTCACAATCTCTGAGCTTTCTCACTCACAGTGGCACCAGCTGATCCGGTGAACACTGTGACTACTTATACAAGTTACATCATGACTGTTCAGAACATAAGCTAACGGTCATATCGAGGCTATTTCCACAGCAATTGTCACTCGATATAGAGCACAACTTATAACCGAACTCACGACTGAACAGCTACGCGCGGTGCCTATGTAGGCTATGGTCGTGAGCTACTCTGAAGTCATGGCCTAGCTACTGGTCCGTGACGCGCGCGCGCTGGTATGCTGGTAGGCCGGGCGATGGTTTCAATGTAGTTATGCTCGATGAAGGCTGGTATGCGTGGGCAGTAGGCATGACAAACACCTGGGACTTAATATTGCGAGTGCGCAACAGTTATAACTTAGAACTGTTGAACACATGGCGTTTTCTGTAGCCCTCTGCATGCATCTTGCTGATTAATGCACCTATTGTTTATAAAAAGTCTGGCATGAATGTACATATGCGTTTGAATCAGAGACATTGCGACCATACCACATTCTGTTTACATTGCTTGTGCAAGTCTGACCAAGGCTGAGCGCACTGGTATGTCAGCAAACCATGGCAACGATAACATAGATTACAACTTGGTACATAACCGACTGTTGGGTGCTGATACACGAGCATGTCAAAAATCGGTAACTCAAAGCCCATGTGTGTTTGTGTGAGCTGTAACATGTAACTTAGACGTATCCCCCCCGCCAGCACACCCTCATATATGTACATGACTTGCTTGAAGTTCCGTATGTTGACTACCAGGAAGTTATCCACATATCTGAGAATGCCACTAGCGTATAGCTTTACCAAACGCATACGCCATGTTGCTATCAACCGCACTCAGAATTACACTTGAGGTAAAATGAATTATTATTCCTTAGTATTATCCAAATTAACCCCCGCGCTGGGACCTATCAAAATGCCTATGATTTGTTTCAACAAGGCGCCCTCTGCGCTTTGTACAGGTATGCGCAATTGTGTCTTACATTATGTGTACAATATCACATGCATGTAGACTAGCGAATAAAAACTTGATCCTCAATAATCCAAGTTCATGCACAGCTTTATATATAATTTGCATGTGCACCATACAGAATCTAAAACAAAAGGACGGTTGTTATTGCAATACGTGATTATTATAGTTTACGTTATGTGAAAGTTATAGAGTATGGCGTAACACGTAATTGCTCAAGCATACGTGTAAGGCCACAATGCTTCGCATCATGTTAAAAACCCAAAATGGGCGCAATTATTGAAACGCATATGCAAATCTAATGTTTACGGACTACGAGCATAACTGCATAAGCCCAACCTACGCTCTTGCACTTGCACCTGCATTTATGTAGACTAGCCTAGGGAAAGCCCCTGTAGCCTAAAGGTGGTGTGGGAATAAAGTGTTCTGCTCTAGGTGTTGTACTTGTGTTTTGTGAGCTTGGCATAGAGAGATGCATAACATTTTCCTTGTACCCTGAGCAAGCAACTTTCCTGACATGATGATATGTCTTATTTCGACAATATCATCAGCTATTCAAGCATAGTTTACTATATCGCAAACTTGTTACATAATGCTTGAAGCCGTGCAGAATGTGCAGTGCTCGTGAAGGTGCGACACTTTGGGCTATGAGCAACACTGCTATCCGTACGTCCTATAATGCAATGTCCACAGTAATTGTCAGCCAGTATAAGCCAGACTGAAAAACTCTCAAAACACCGCAGCAACACTGATGTTGGGTTGCACCCTGTGCATGATTGCATACAACAGGTGTACAAAAGGTGCAAAGTAGAACTGTACCTATGTGCACAAACTGCAAGTGACAGCCAACAAGACACCACGGCCATCCTCTCTTGATACTATCCTGCTCGTGCTTTTTACACGATGCTCTGACACCCTATTTGGCATGTGGTTAGCTTTGTGTAGCAACAACACTGAGTATGTCCGCCGCCAAAGCCACTGAGCTGTACACGCGAAATGCATTTCGCTCTGGACATGGAGGTGAAGCAGACATGAGCAGTTGCATGTCTCCATGCTCAGCACATGTCAGGTGCAACAATCTGAAAAGCAGGCTCATGCCACCCGGTCTGGAATCAGTAAACCCTTGGCATCATGACATCACTAAACCCACTGGAAAGTCCCTGTGGTAGCCCGCCGTTTGCGCGCGAGCTTTGGACAGTCTTGAGCACGTTGCCAATGTTCTCACCCCAACTTGAGAGCCTGTCTCTCAAACGTCGCCACTCCTCTTCACCAAAAATGCGTTGGGTGTATCTGCTGACAACGACAACCTGCCAATTTCATCGCCATAAGAGCAGGAAAAGATGGCCATATCAGTGGTAATGCATTGTTATATATGGCCACTATCTAGTATTTAATGAAACGTCGAACAGAGCACAAATTACCTGCCGTAGCTGGTCCATGCGTGCTTCAATAACCTTGTTCATGATGGCCTTCACAACCCACAACTCGATTTCCTCATCTGCAAGGCACATACTTGTCACGGCAGTTTCTCCAAGCAGTCATCGCGACTGATCCTTAAAAGTGGCTCACCATTCAACTTGAGGGCATCCTTGATGGCTTGATACGGTATTTCATCATTTGCGGCTTCCGAAGCGAGGGCTGTGAGAGACATGAGACGCATCTTGCTGATGCACTCTTCCTGGTTCAGGCCACTCTGCTCCAAGACAGAGCTGTTGTCCTTTGTAAACGACATGAACTGATCCAAGTCTCCCAACAAGAAAATGGACAGCAACCGATGAAGGCTGGCGTGCTTTGCATCTGACTCCAACGCCCTGATAGCACTCATCTCAAGAAGGTCCGCCTGCAAGACAAGCATGGAATTTCAACGAGCATGCGTGCCAAGAATGCTGGGCACACATATGGGCTTGTCCTGAGATGGCATCACCACACGGCATGCAAGCCTGGTAGTAGCTGCTTCACATTTGATTGTTGCAACGTGTACAACCGCACCTGGAACAGCTTTGGCGACTTCAAGAACTCCAACACCGTCCTTGCTGCCACCTCCTTGGCCTCAGCGGCATCGCTCTGACCCTCAAAAGTGCTCAGGCATTTGACCAAAAATGCAAAAGGGTCTTTGCCCCTGGAATCGCGCGAGGCATCTGCGGCCGCCAGAAACAGTCTGCGTGCATCCGCAGGGCCTAACCTCCAGTCTCGCACCCACCGCTCAACCTAATATTTACAATCAACCACATTTAGCAATGCACTCTTAGGGTTGCTTTGAAGGAGTACCGCCAACACAAATGCACAGGGTACAAACTGTCAGACACGATATGCACATGCTGTGACATCCCAACCAACTGTGGGGACTGCCTTCAGGTCACATTGTTGCAATGAGGGCTAGGTCACTTTGCAATTGCACAACCAACCATACTGAAGCATACTGCAGCAAACGGACCTGCTGAGTGGCTGGTATCAATGCGTCTGCTTGACTGATCAGCAGACCAAATCGGAAAATTCTGAACAGAACCTGCACAGGATTATCTGACTCAATACAGACAAGCCACACAGGTCGCCTGTCTTTCTACGCAGCAACAATGACATGTCATGCAGGTCGTTGAGACATGTGGATGCAAATACCGCAACAACAACTCACGAACCGGCAGTCGCGCTTCTTTCTGATCTGGCAGCAAGTTGAAAAGAACAAACAGCAGTTTCAAGCGAAGCTGAGGGCGATCGGGCACTGCCGAGAAGTCCCCCGTTAACGCTGTGGAGCAAGCCTCTACTGCTGACGGCAACTGCACACACGAATGCATACAAAGCATGTAAGCAAATCCATCCACACAGTTATTGCAGGTGACACGATCGCCAGCGCAAGCATGCTTTGCGAGTTTGTTGCTCACAACACACCCTATCACTCTCAAGCTTCCTTGTTAGAGACACAGCCAGCGTCAGCGCCGTCTCAATATCCTTGTCTGAGACGGAAGTCTGCGCGAGCAAACCCTTCGCTCGGCCAAGCAAGGAATACAGCGCATCCGAAATTCTGCCAGACTCAAGCCTCTCCTCAACCTGCGCACATGCACAACACATTCACGATTAACACGATTGAACAGGCAACAGTTTCAACAATTCTCTTAAGTCGCATGCACCTTGTTGCAATAAACGCTTAAATGCATCACAACAACATGCAAACTCAACGCCAATGAAGCTCTCATCAGACTATACTGTCTGCCAGAAAAGCACCAGCATTGTGTGCAAAATACGTTATACGACTTGACTAATAGCGTGACGCAGTGGCACCTGCATGCAAACTTGCGAGCGATGTGCTAACATCAGCTTAAAATTGCCACCTCGCAGTTCAAGCACAACACTAAAGCATGCAGCACGCTTCATCAGTTCCCCTTTGAATACCTGGAGTCAAGCAACTATGAGTACATGGCCAATATCACCCCTAACGGCGAGAATGCCACCCCTCACCTCAGCAGCGAGCGACGTGTCGTTGAGCTGCTCCCCAATCCACTTGGCTGCAAACACAACGGGATCTTCGTCGCTGGTTTCTATGATGGCAGCCATCACAATCTGCCTGCCTTGTCCCGCTGCCACCGGCGACAACGACGAAGACACTGCCCAGGCCGCCTACACCGCTGCCGCCTCGTTAGGGTTTCTCGTAGCGCCGCCAGTACCGGCGTATGGATATTGCAAAACAATACGGTCTCGTTGTGAGAATCTGTTTCATGATATCAACAAGCATTGTGGTTTCTCCGTCATGCTTGTCCCGCAACGGACCTGGTATCATACCACCCCAGGAATACCAGCCTAGTCATACCAGGTCCGTTGACCAGTGATACACTCATGGTGAATCACCATTGGTGATAAACCCGAATACAGGCTGGCAATTGCCAACATTATCATACAGTACTGAAATGGCAGTTGCTACCCGTTAAAACAAGGTATAAAATGGATACAATGCAATTTGAGATAATCGTATCGCGCACAATACTCGTGAAATACCAATCGGCACAAATGCAAAGACAACGTGGAAAAATGAATGCATGAAATAGCAAAATCTCTTGCGTGCAAAGGGTACGTTTATCATGTTGGCGATAATGTTTGCGACATCACGGGTGTTTGTTGCTTAATGAATGCATTCAATCGCTGATTATTATCAACAGATCATAACGGCCTTGACACGATGCAATAAACTTATATGTATATTGCAGCTTGAGAGGGCTTGCATAAAGTTATGGTATGTGCATAGAAAATGCAATGAGGTTTTAGCACATGCGAAGATGCGCAAGCATGCATTCAACTGACAATTGTCACAATCTGTGGTTGTTGGTAACAACAATAAATCACCAACGTGTGCATGCTTGCATATGCGCACTACACGCTGCATTTAAAGGAAAATTTATTGTACACTCTCACACATATTTTATGCATGCATAAACGACAAGGTGTAGACGTAATTATGATACCACCACTCACTCTGTATGCATATGCTTCATTTCGCTTGTTGTGCATACATCCACATGGATGCGTGTAGCGTGCAATGCTGCTTTGCCTTAAACAAGGTCACGCACACACATTCCCATCAACCTCATACATACGCTGATGCAGGCATGCATGACTAGCGGGGTCGGGCCGTAGTGTTAGTGGTAGAGGTGATGGTAGAAGAGGGTAGTAGCCATGTGGTCAGGCATGTGTGGGCGTGAGGTAAGTATATCTTATCTTCAATGTGCCGGACACATGCAACAAGCGTACATAACTTTGGTAGGCCAATGGGTGTGTACGCAAAATAGTTGAGATTGCACCGGTATCCACAATGCGTATGCTAGCACACGTGACACGCACGCACCATAATCAAGCCAAAGAGTGCGAGACACACATGTGTGTCTACTTGTACATCAGAGATAGTATGCTGGATGTGCATGCCACACTTGGCTGCAACATTATGAATGTGCGCACCAAGTGCATACTGCATTAATGTTTTGGACTTGTGTACACATCATGCACAGCAGCATACCCCTTTTGGTGTTTCAAACATCGCAAGTGTTGTAATAGTGAAGTAGTTGGTGACATAGTATGAGCTAGCTTAGTCATTGTATTGTTACATGTCTATATGCATGCTGCTATGTATGGTGTACATGAATTGCCAAGACTACTGTGCGGTAATATCTGACTGCAAGTGCACATTAATGTACACCCACATCACTGTATCCACATTGGATTCGGACATCTAAAGCAGATGCAGCTCCATCACCAGCGCTACGTCCACCTCCATTGTCGAGGTCGTAGTGGCCCTGGCACCGCGCAAGTCAGGTCGCCACCGTTGCATTATACTCCGTAACTAACAATGCCTGTGCCAGCGGCTAGTTGCAATAAATGTCGCATCGTAGCTACTGCATAAGCTGTACTCAAAGTTGCCAACGACATACGAGTTTCACCTCTGCATGGCATACTTTGTACACCACCAACAGACAATATGCAAGGGCCAAGTTGCATACAAATCAATACACTCTGACCACTAGGTTACTATTTACAACACCAGCCTAGCTAAGCTGATAACTAACCCACATGTCTGGTGAGCGATTGCGCCACTGCAGCAAGCATCCAACACACACGATGTGACAAGTCCAGCAACTACTACACACAAGCGCGCCTCACTAAGTTGTTGCAGATGTTATGACTGGGCGGATGGAGCGGCACAGCAGCATAGCGACAAAAAGCCACGCTGCTTGGGTTGTTGTTGAACACGTTGAGGTCTCTGAGGGGCTTCTACCTTGGTGACAGCTGCGCCCACTGCCATTGGCTTTGCGGCCGACCAGTTGGTAGCTTGTGGGCGGACCTGCTGTTGCAGCTTGTTCTTTGTGTCATGTGGCGACTTTAATGGAGACAACTGCGCAGCGCGCCACCCTTCGGTAGCAGAAGACGGGTGGTGAAGCTGAGCATGCACGGTGGCAGGCACAATATGCAGGGGAGGATCAGGCGAGATGTTGGAAGATAAGCTGGAAGACCTCCCTGCAAAGTGACACTGTTAGAGCAAAAGCAATGGGAAGGATGCAACAACGCGTTGAAAACCCAGAACTGAGTCAGTCAAGACTATGCACTCACTTGGCTGCGGAGGTAAGCTCAGCACTGGGGGTATAGGGGGGAGTTCATGCACTTCCACCGGGGGTCGCCCAACAGGATGCAAAATTCTTGAACCTGGAGAGGTTGCATTCTGCAAGCAGCATGAGCATGAGTACAAATGCGACTCTGCATCAATTCACATCAATTAACACACTTGACACAATGGCATCAGGAGCTGACCTGCGCATCAACCTTCGCATTGGCCAGCTTGCTGCCAGGGCCCTCACTGCCGATTGGGTAACTGTAATTTGAGGCAGACTTCTGTGGGATTGACGAGGCAACCTCTCGTAAAAAGTCTTGCACTGACGAGGCTGGAGCTCGAGTCTCATGGCTGATGCGCTTTATCGGAGGCAATGGAACCGTGGGACTTGACATAGGGGACCAGGCCAAGTGTACATGTTCCAATGGTTGTCCTGTAAGGGCACTGCGAATCTTAGAACAACATCAACTGGTAACGCATGACACAGTACGCTAACCACGGGCACTCATAGCCGTCCAAGATATGGCAGAGTTTCAAAGGCATACAAGTAGCTGAGCTGTGTGGCATGCTGGGGAATGAGGAGAGACGCCACACAGCCCGCGTGCACAATAACACACTCCGGTAGCCAAAAAACTTGCCTGTCATGGGCGATACGCGGTCAAATCTAAGCCACTCTTGCATCGCCTTGCGCTCGTACAGGTATCCATCAGCAGCAGTCACGCCGTCCACCACAGCTAACTGTGTCAGGCTGCATAACCTGGTAGACGCCAGCTCCCCATCTGTGTGCAACAATACGGTAGCACCGTAAGCTACATCGACATGATTGCCCAATGATTGCAAGTCTGTCACCTAGATGCTATGAGACTACACCTCCACAACTATGCAGTAGTCACAAGAACACAGGAAGGCTCACCCTGCCCAAGCCTTGCTGCCTGTGCACGTGCATTAAGCCTCTCAAGTTCCGGGAGGAGTCGCTCGCGCAAGCTTGGGCGTTGCTTTGCATCCATGCGTGTGCACTCCAATCCCAGGCGGCACAAAGATTCTGCAAAGTCCAATGGCCAAGCGCCTGCTTGCGGATCCACAAGCTGCCAATACCATGAGCCAGTAAGTCTTTGAAGCATGATCAGAAGCAGTCCCAGACCACACCAGACTGCCTCCAACACTCTTCCTCGTGGCTATCACGTGCAACCATGTTCTAACAGCTACCGACAGAGTCCCACCTGCGACAGCTGTCGAAGTCGAAGCTCACGCTCTGCAGCCTGTACAGCTTTGTTTGGTGGCTTCGCAGAAACTAATTCAAGAAGCACGACACCCAGACTGTATATGTCGGATGCCTCTGCAAGCTCGCCAGTTTGCCAAAATTCTGGGTCTACATACCTGAGAAAAATTGCTGTATTAGCTGACTTCATGATTGTGGATGAAGTGCACATATCCATTGCGACTGGAGGAGTCCTGACACTTACTGTAAGTCCGCGGGAGCATTCTGAATGTATAGCGCGTTCGTGTATCGCCCACCAGGTCCTAGCCCAGTAAGGCGGGGCAGAGCGTAGTCCGACAGCTTTGCAACATAGCTGTCCGTCAGCAGAATGTTGCTGCTTTTAATGTCTTGATGGATGATTGGGTCTGGCACTTGTTCATGGAGGTACAAAAGCCCGCTTGCAACCTGCAATGCATGTTGAGACTAGGGTGATTATGTGTATCTGTGGCACAAAAGAACAGTGATATACGTTGACAAATCACTGCACCTGCACAGCGATAGCGTGCCGGACATGCCAAGGCAGAGGAGTGTGTACATATGTATTGGCATCAGGCTTGAGACAATCTCGGAGACTGCCACGAGTGCAGTAATCTGTTACTGTGCACTGCCTTCCAGGTTCTCCATGAAACGCAACGACCCTTGCAATGTGTGGGTGGTGCAGTTGCCATAGCACCTGCAGTTGAACGGTGTCATGCAGAGACATACAAATGCATGCACCAACAGGACTGGACGACACACAACAGGGCTGGCGTAACAATGGCTAAACTGGCTAGACGCCGTTGCACTGCAGAAAGCACAATTGGCAAACTGGATGCTTTTTGGTCGACTGCTAACAATGCAAGCAACACAGCCTAGTGCAGAACCAGCAAGAGTTGTACTTGCATATGCTGTTGCCAAAAGTAACCTGTTGAAACACAGCCTACATGAATGCGAGCTTGTTTGTTGAAAACGTATGCCACTAGAATGAGAAGACTAGAATAATGGTGGTATGCACAGGTTTATGTGAGGCATACACATAGAACTCACTTGCAAATTGTCCAAGAACTCCCATCGACCGCGCGCAGCATCCTGGTGCAACCTCTTTACCACAACAAGCCGCGTGCCAAGAAGTCCCTTGTGGGTAGCACCAAACACACCAACACCAATTGTGCATGCTGTGTCGAAGTTGCTCGTTGCTGCCACAAGCTCCTGCGGGACAAAGCACGCAAGGGGGACGCTTTAAGACTTGTCAATGCTATGCATTTGCATGCTTGCGAGAGCACGGCAGCATTGGTAATGGCAGGCCAAACGCTGCACACTGTGGCATTGCTATTGCTTACTTGCAGTAAGCGAGCAAAGCAATTTGTCAAAACCGATGCGCAGAGGTGCGACTGACGTGGGTTGGATGACAAGTTTATAAAGCCCCGTATGTGCATGCAGAGCGATTGCAAAACAAAAGGGTGGAGCAGTGTTACGAGTTCAGCAGCAAAGAGAGTCGGAAGGGTGCAATGCTGCATGCACCCTTCCAACGCTCAAGCACCAACCTCAAACGTGCACTCGTAAAACTCGTTGGAAGCAGGAAGCCCAGTGAAGCCCCCTGCGTTGTAAGCTGGCGGCATGCGGGGATCTGACATAGCGGCGCTAAGTTTGGTCAAGTTCGCACTGCAGCAATGTTCGCTGTCGCTGCCGTCAAGCGTATACCACCCTCACGCACGAGCTACGCCTCGAAAACCTCGCGCAATCAATACACGCCGGCTATATGCCACGCTTGTCTGGCCTAGTACCCTGCCTGTTAACCAACTAGCAGCTGCGTCCTCAACCATGAGCAAGGCACAAAGGCGCAGACCACTACAGCTTCACCCCCCAAGCGAGAACCAACAATTGCGTCGCCCGTCACGTCACGCGCCGCAACCCTTGCCAGCCTCCACGTCGCCAACCCCCGCCCTTGGCTCCTACAGTACCTCTGCCGCCGCCTTTTCGCACGCCACCTGCTCAAACTGGCTCGCAGCAATGACAGCCCCCCAGGCGAAAGGCAGGCGCACTGAGGCCGCGCATTAAGGTTACACCAACACGGTTAGTACCTCCGTTTCAAGCAACTTGGTTGTGTAAAATCAGTGTTAAATCAGCAAACCTTTAACACCGTAGTTTTTAACCCGGCTGCAGTTGTGCTGCACCCAAAGCGGTTGCCATCCGAGTGTTTCGAGCTTTAGTCAAAGCTTCACCTCGGTAACTAGCGTTACCTCGACCGAGAGATGGCGTATTCGTCCTAGGTACGAGCGGAATGGGAGCCTGTTTGTAGTGTCTGCGGGGTTAGTTAACCGCAACCTTGGCGCCAAGTGACCCGCCACCTGGCGCGCAGTGCGTGCGCGGGCTGTTTGCTTTCAGCAATAATATCGGATCTCTTCTTGCTCCAGGATGGGTCGAGGGCGTTCACGCCAGGGGGTGCACGGCACATTGAGCTGTGCGCCTTTGCTTGCCAGCCTTCAGGCCCTAACCAACTGTAAAGTTTAAGCATTTATGCGCTGCCGATGCGAGCCGATGATGAGGGATTGACAATACGCCCGTCAATACGGCATAAAGCACCCTTCTTATTACCCCGTACACAGCTTGATGTCCTCATGCACATGGATTGTGTCCAATCGGCCATGTCAGCTTCCAAAGACGATTGTGTAAGCAAATGCATGATGGAGGTCCCCAGAAAGGAAGGAATGGCCGCAGCCTGCGGCCCGCAGGTCAACTATAACACGTGACATGTATAACACACGTGCACGCACGAGTTGCGTCATAAGTTTGGGTACGTACCCGTCCGCGCCGCTAAGCAACGCGCTTGCGCAGCCTTTAACAACCACAAAGGAGATCGCATCATGTGACGACGTGATGCGTTGACTGTTGGAAGCAGGGCAAAGTAACGGGCGACATTACCTAGGCCTACCTACCGGCAGGCACACCCTGTGTCGCATAGAAGTTCTATGAAGACAAAAGAATGCATTATTCGTAATGCGCTCATGGCATGCAATGTTGTTGGGGCCGGCGCGTATAGTGCGTTCATAGCCTAGGCCGATTGAAACGAACCGTCTAGACACACCGCAATGATTGGAGGTGCCACTGAACGTCCAGTGCGGGGCCTTTTCAAGCCTTTTGTTTGGGCCTATTAGGTTAAACCGGTCTGCTTTGCAGCTGTGGCCGGTTGTGCTGAAGCCAATTGCGGCTGTGGTCGTTACATGCCCGGCGCAGATACTGCTATAAAGCATGATTCAATGGCACATGACTGTGCGAGATTCGGTTACAGCACCTTCCCTGTGATGCCTCAGCCACGCAGTCCTCATGACAAGGAGGCCAATCAATGCACCGGTAGGCTGCGTAGGCTATGCGTATTAATGTTGGGCTGTGCGTAAGTGCTTGCATACAATTTAAGAATGAATGGCTTTGTATCACGATAAATAAGGTAAACAAGTTGAATCTGCAATCATGATTGGTGATATTGGCTTCTGTGTACGTGTATATACGCATAGCTTGTATGCACTGCAATGTTTTGCAATATGTACAACACGAGATGGGCGACTCCAAAAGCCGTTTATTCAAAAAAGTCACATGCACATCTTGCGTCAACAGCCGCCTTGTGCACAAGATAATTAATGCTGAATCATGTCAAATTATATAATCGGTACCAATTGTAACGATAGCACTCACTTACTTGCTGGGCGGCTTGGCGAACTTATGCACAAGCACAAGGACTTACTACTGGAAGCCAGCGTCACTGGTGCAATACCTTGCAGAGGAAGTCACAGCACCGCACCAAGGAAGGAGAGGATGACACCAACCTCTCTACTCAGCTCCCACACACTCACACACTCAAGCACACCTTACACACATGTGCAAAGCTGCCACGGGCATCACACCCCATATGGGATGAGAGGGAGAGCCCCTTGAACCACTAAACTAGGCACCCCACACACAAGAGTCGAGTATGCACATGCTGAGCTGCCTCAACACATGTTGAGGCCGTTCATATACCCTCTCTTTGCTGCTCTCCGACCTAGAACATCCAAGTTCAAGGCTACATGCCTTGTCATGGCTGCGTTGACCACAACTCATGTCTAGGGCTGCCACATCAGCCCTTGGACCTCTTTCAACGCCCAAGACTGATCACACATCAACCTCGGACATTGTAAACGTCCCTAGGCTGGTCACATCAGCCTAGGACATAACACACATCATCCTTGGACGTTGTAAACGTCCTTGGCTGGTCACATCAGCCTAAGACATCATACTCATGCATACATATGCATCCTTATGCATGCATGCATATACATGCATACATCTAGTACATACCTCTCATGCACGCATATGCACTCATATGCGTGCATGTGCACACATATGCAAACACATGCATACACATGCGGACATATGCACACATATGTCTCTGTACATCACATGATGTCTCATCGGCTATGATCAGCCCTGTGCTTGCCATCATGCCTTGTGTAGTTCATCATGCTCAAGGCCGCACAGGCTCTAGAGCAGACCTACATGAGAGCACACCCACGAGCACTACACACGCTTGCGTAGTGTGGGTCCCCACTTGGTCTCATCTTACTTACCACATAAGTAAGGGACAGAGAATGACTTTTGCCTGCCCTGTGGGCGTGACATTCCTCCCCACTTGCATTACAACGACCGCGTTGCAAAAGGGTGGGACACTAGTCTCGGGGCAAACCGCAGCCAGGCTGGCCAGGCCTAACTGAGTGGCAGTGCTTCACGTGAAAGTAGTGCAAGTCGTGGGAGTGCCAACCAACTCTGATACTGTGTACCAGTGCATGCGGTGTTGGTATGTCACATAAATATGCTGTGGGCATGTGCACATGCTCCTACAGGCTGAGCATTAGTAGCTCTGAGCACATGCTCTCAAGTGGCACCCGTGGATTTGAGCTCATTCTCAAACTCCTCCAACAAGGCAGCACGCTTTGCCAAGTTGGTTTTCGGCTCCCAGGTGTTATGCTCTTCGCCATAACCAAGCCACTTCACCAAGTATTGGATCCGAAAGTTCTTCTTGTACTTTCTGAACCGTTTGCCAACAATGGCCTCGACCTCATACTCGAGATCGCCCTCAACCTCAACTGGAGGGGGAGGGGGTTGCACTGGACCGTCACTCTTGTACTGTTTCAGCAGTGCTACATGAAACACATCATGTACTCGCATGCTCTTCGGCAAGTCAAGCCGAAAGGCACGGTCACCAACACTGTCGGTGATTCGGAATGGACCCAGCCATTTTGGTAGCAACTTGCGTTTACCGCTTGTTTTGAGTCGAATGTTCTTCGAGCTCAATAACACTTGATCTCCAATTTGGAGCTCATCTCCAAGCCTACGTTGCCTGTTGGCATACATCTCTTGCATTTCTTGTGCTGCTTTCAAGCAGTCTTTTGCATGTGCCAACGAGGCATGCATGCTCTCTGTGAAGTCTCTAGCCATTGGCACTTTGCTGAATGGCTCGACATTCAGAGACATGGGTGTCAACACATGACGACCGTAGTTCAGATAGAAAGGAGTGCTTCTTAGCGACTCATGCCATGCATTGTTCACAGCGAACTCAGCAAGTGGCAGGTACACATCCCAATCATCGAATCTTGGTGACGTGTAGTGGCGCAGCACATCTTTCAACACATGATTCACGTGCTCCGTCTGTCCGTCACTCTGTGGATGGTAAGCAGTGCTCAAGCTCTGCTTAATCCCCAAGTACCGGCACACAGCCTGCCAGAAGTGGCTCACAAACTTAGGGTCACGGTCAGACACCAACTATTTGGGTACACCGTGTGATCTGAACACCGAGTTCACAAAGACAAACGCAAACTCTTGCGCATCAATGTCTGTGCGACAGGGCTTAAATCTGACTATCTTGGTCAAGCGATCAACAAAGACAATGACAGCACTGTGTCCCTTCTTTGTCACAGATAGCTCTGTGATCAAATCCATGCTCACACTCTCCCATTTGGTAGTTGGGAATAGCCAAGGGCTTCAGCAACCCTGCTGGCTTCCTGTGCGAGGCCTTGTCTCTTTGACAACTTTCACAACACGCGACATATTTAGATGCATCAGCACCAAAGCTCGGCCACCAATACTGTCTTTGCAGCTGCTTGATGGTCTTGCCATTCCCATGTGCCCACTGTACACAGAATTGTGTGCCTCATACAGACACTCTTGCCTCAAGCCGAGTGCATTTGGCACTATCAACTTGCCCTCACGGTACCAAAGGCCCTTGTGACAAGTGATCTTGTCGTCTGCCTGCTTCAGCAACTCAACAAACCATGTGTCAAGTGCATAAGCACTAGGCAAACGCTGTATAATGTCTTCCACATCAACGGCCATTCGGTCCTCCCCACTTGGCTCGTGCACTACCAACGGTGCTTCACTGTCTGCGCTTTCGACCTCAGTTGGCATCTCGCTGGTCTTTGTTGCCACTGGTGTCTCATTGACAGCTTGCTCATGCACAGATGGCAACTCGAAAGTACTGGCACTAGCATCACTTGCTTGTGCCTACCCTTGGCTTCGTGCACGTGCACGTGTTGTCATTGCCAACAGCAATGGCGAACGACTCAAAGGGTCTGCCACATTCACTCTCCCAGGTCTGTAAACCCAGGTAAAGTTGAATCTAGACAAGTACTCAGCCCACCTCGCTTGTCTTCTCGACAAGGTTGGTTGGGTCTGAAAGAAAACAAGGGGGTTGTGGTCCGTGATCACACTAAACCCGCCTTCCACCCCCTCTAGATAGCAACGCCACTCTTGTAGCGCATGCACTACCCCCAACAACTCTTGCTCAGTTTTTGTATAGTTCCTCTCAGCAGGAGAGAACTTCTTGCTAACGTAAGCAAGAGGGTGCCCACTCTGGAGCAGCATTGCACCAGTGCCTTCAACAGATACATCACAGTTTACCTCAAAGGGCTTGGTGAAGTCCGGCAGCTGCAACACAGGCGCTGTCACCAAAGCCTCTTTGATGGACGCAAAGGCTTCTTGCTGCCTGTGTGACCACCTCCACACGACCTTGTCACGCAACAGATTAGTGAGAGGGGCAACACGCGATGAGTAACCCAGAATGTACTTGCGGAAGTAGTTGCTCAAGCTTAAGAATGCGCGCAGCTTGTGCACATTTTTGGGACTAGGCCAATCCTTGACCTTAGCAACCTTTCTTGGGTCTGGGCGCACGCCCTCCTTGCTCACGATGTGCCCGAGGAACTCTAGTTTCTTCTTGCCAAATTCGCACTTGGGCATGTAAGCATAGAAACGGTGCGCACGCAGCGTTTCCAACACCTTGCGCACTTGCGCGACGTGCATGTTAGCATCCTTGCTGAACACATGTTTATCATTAATATATACAAGCACTGTCTTCCCGATCAGCTTGTGAAACACACGGTTCATCATAGCTTGAAAGGTGGCTGGCGCATTCGTCAGACCAAAAGGCAGCACTTTGTACTGAAAGTGTCCCATATGCGTTCTAAATGCTGTCTTGGGCACATCTTCCGGTGTGATCCGGATCTGATGGTACCCACTGATGAGATCAAAGGAGCTGAACACTGAGGCACCGCTCAGTTGATTAAGCAAATCATCTATCCTTGGCAGCGGATACCTGTTCTTGATGGTCAGCTTGTTCAAGGCCCTATAGTCTACGCACATGCGTGGCCTGCCGTCCTTCTTAGGTACGAAAAGAATGGGTGCTCCGAAAGGAGAGCTACTTGGCTCAATCAATCCCTTCTCAAGCAAGGCCTTGATCTGCCCCTCCATGTCCGCATACTCAGCTGGACTCAGCCTATACACATGTCTAAACGGAGGCTGCGCATCAGACTCTATAGGGATCGTATGCCAGACATCCCTCTCAGGTGGCAGTTCAGCTTGAAACACATCAGAAAATTCCGACAACAGACCTTCAAGGGCCGTGTCTGGTGGCTTGCCACCGGTCTCACCAATTGAGGTGGAAGTGTCGTCGTTGCCGACTAGCCGGACGAGCACTAGAAGAGGTTGAGCTCCATGGCGAACAGCCCTCTTCACTTGCATGGCACTCAACAAAGAACATTAGACATCTGTACTTGATGCATCATCAACAGAGCTAACAGTGGGCGCAACATTGTGCCCATCTGCATGCAAGGTCACACGACCTCGACCTTTGTGTACACTGTAAAGATTTGTGTCCGCGTCTGTGCGCAAGCCACATGCTTGCTCCAGTGGCTGCCAACAATGACATCCACGCCTGGCACCTCTACTGGGATGATCAAGAACTTGAGCTGAGCATGATAGCCTTGCACACGCACAGACAAGCGTACAACTCCCCGCACGGGGATCTCAAGCTTGTTCAAGGCAACAACCGTGTCATCACACTTGACACGAATGCCTAAGCGTCGCACAAGAGATTCACTCACGAAGTTCTCAAGTGTGCCCGTGTCTAACATCAAGATGCACGGCACGTGCGCAACAGAAGCCTTGAATAACCAAGTCAAGTCCAGAGTACTTACCTCATGGATGGCAGGGGTCATACAACACACGCATCTGCCCCTTACCTAGCTTGACCTCTCTTAGGACCTGCATGCCTTTAACAAAGTGGGTCCACAACCCAGGACGCTTGGGTACAACCACGCATGCACTTGTGTTGTGTGCACTCTTGCTCTTGCAATTCACATAGTGCTTGAGCATGTTTGACAACTCGTCAACAGGTGCATTGAGCAAGACACACTTGCCCGCATAGTCGTGCTGCATGAATTGAGTATCTACCTGTACACCCAACTCGTTCTCCTACACAGCGACATTGCATGGTTGGGGAAGGCGTGACATCAAGTCACTGAAAGAACATTGCGTATCAACGTCCACAGAGCAGCTAGCCATTGGCAATCCCCGTTGTATACATGGCTTTTTGCTCTCTTCATGTCCCTCATACATGGGAGCATGGCCCCGAGCAGCATCAGCTTCAGCTTCACGGAGCTGTGCTTCACGGCTACGCTTACGCTCTTGGTGGTTCTGTACACTTGCATCAACAGATGCACCAACATGTCCCTTACTTGGGATTGCACAGTCAACGATGTCACTTGACCGTTGCCATTGAGCTATGTTGGCCTCGTGTTGTTGCTGTAACTCTGTTACCTGCTCACACAACGTGGCAACCAAAGTGGTAAGCTGTCGGGTGGTCTTAGCAACATCATTGCCTCAAGATACCTCCTCTCTTGCTGTATGCTCTTGCTCAGCCATTGCCACAAAGGTTAGGGCCAACACCACAAGGTGAGGTCCCTGTAACAGATGCACTCACGCGCACACGCGCGCACACACGCGCAGCTGGTGCAGCAACAAGCCAATGCGTGTGTAATGCTGTGTATGTGCAGCAAGAACACACAACTAATGCTTAAATCAGCGTGTAGAACGACCCACACCGTGCATGCAAGTGTGCACGCAGCTAAACGCACCACCTAGCATGCACAATCAGCTCAAAACCCTGCCATGTAGTGCGTGCAAGCAAAGAATGCAACGCACGCACGGTGCAGCAAGTGCATGAGCTGATGAGCAAGCATGCAAGGCTTGGAATGCAAGCTCCGAGTCCAATGTAACGATACCACTCACTTACTTGCTGGGCGGCTTGGCGAACTTATGCACAAGCACAAGGACTTACTACTGGAAGCCCTACCAGCGTCACTGGTGCAGTACCTTGCAGAGGAAGTCACAGCACCGCACCAAGGAAGGAGAGGATGACACCAACCTCTCTACTCAGCTCCCACACACTCACACACTCAAGCACACCTCACACACATGTGCACAGCTGCCACGGACATCACACCCCACATGGGATGAGAGGGAGAGCCCCTTGAACCACTAAACTAGGCACCCCACACACAAGAGTCGAGTATGCACATGCTGAGCTGCCTCAACACATGTTGAGGCCGTTCATATACCCTCTCTTTGCTGCTCTCCGACCTAGAACATCCAAGTTCAAGGCTACATGCCTTGTCATGGCTGCGTTGACCACAACTCATGTCTAGGGCTGCCACATCAGCCCTTGGACCTCTTTCAACGCCCAAGACTGATCACACATCAACCTCGGACATTGTAAACGTCCCTAGGCTGGTCACATCAGCCTAGGACATAACACACATCATCCTTGGACGTTGTAAACGTCCTTGGCTGGTCACATCAGCCTAAGACATCATACTCATGCATACATATGCATCCTTATGCATACATATGCGCGCATATGCACACATATGCGCATGCATGCATATAAATGCATACATCTAATACATACCTCTCATGCACGCATATGCACTCGTATGCGTACATGTGCACACATGTGCAAACACATGCATACACATGCGGACATATGCACACATATGTCTCTGTACATCACATGATGTCTCATCGGCTACGATCAGCCCTGTGCTTGCCATCATGCCTTGTGTAGTTCATCATGCTCAAGGCCGCACACTCTAGAGCACACCTACATGAGAGCACATCCACACGCTTGCGTAGTGTGGGTCCCCACTTGGTCTCATCTTACTTACCACATAAGTAAGGGACAGAGAATGACTTTTGCCTGCCCTGTGGGCGTGACACCAATTCTTGACTCTTGCTTTTGTATGACGTAAGAGTAAAACACCAAGAATGCGTTTATTGAGCAAAAAAGCGCGCCGTTGTGTGAAGCACTTCAACATTATTTTTTACTTGCAACATTCTGATAATCAAAAACCACACACTTGAGTTCCACAGTACATTCGACTAATCACAATCAGCCTTCTGAATCATACATCTATTTGTACATGTAATGTAACGATACCACCAGTTACTTACTGGTCGAGGCTTGGCAAACTTATGCACAAGCACTGAGGACTTATTGCGAAAATCCCACCAGCAGCACGGTGCAGCACGTGGCAGGGGAAGTCGCAGCAGCGCACCAAGAAAGAAGAGAATGGCCACTAACCTTTCTACACATCTCCAGACTAGGGCACCCACACGCCCAACACGCCCAACACCACAACACCACGCCCAACGAGGGATAAAGGGGAGAGCCCCTTTAACAGCTAACCACCAGGCACCCAACGCACAAGTGGCCCTGTTGTACATATATGCTATGTCACTATGTGCTGACCTTGTTTAAACATCAAAACCAACAAACTCCATCTTGGGAGTATCAAAGCACCTCATTCTCATAAGAATAACAGTCCTACCTCAGGCTTACAAACCCAAACTCCTCTGGTACACACGTGCTTGCGGATTGCCAACATGCGCTACTTGCCTTGCGACCGTTACATTTATGGCAAATCGCATGACTATAGTACAGATCCTGTGGTTTGCCAACTTGGCTTAATGTCTTGCAATTAGTACGTTCTGTGGCAACTTACAGTACAATAACAAGGGCGTACATGCCATACGCATTGACTAGCTCTATGCTAGCCCTCATCAATGCCTTGTGTAGTTAAGCATCACTCAAGGCCCTTATAGGCTCAAGAGTAGACCTATATAAGAGCATACCCCATAAGCACTACACTTGCTTAAGGTACGAGTCCCCGCCTATCACTACTGAGTCTGTAACAGTTGAGGCCAAGTTTCATGATTTAGAACCTATTTTGGCCCAGTTATCGAGCACCACGTTTTCATGACTTGTGGCAGATATCGGCGAGTTATGAGTCTGCCGCGGATATCGACCGGGGGCCCAGGACCAGTCCGGAAGGTGAAAACGGAGGGCCAGTCAGAGAAGGACTCGACCAGATTCCTGGAAGGGCCTGGCGCCAAGTAGTTGACCATATGAGCACCTAATCAGGAGATCTTTGGTGCGTAAGAAAGGTCTAGAAGTGTACTACATGGTTCTGCAATGACATCTTGGCATCTAGTTTTGTGTAGCACGGGAATCGTCTAGACAGTAGCATGTGCAGACTGGTAGGTATAAAAGCGACATTCTACAATGTACAATGGAACGCTTAGCTCCCTAGTTTCTTGTGTGCAAGCTTGGTGGTGGTTAGCGGGGGTTGCTCGCGTGTGTCCACTGGTGTGTGCTTGCTTGTGTGACGATCTAAGGCGCTACACAAGTCGATGTGTAGCTTCGAGCGCATGCGCGTGCGTACGCAAATGGCGGGGCGCGCATGTGTGCTTGGCAGAGGGGGCAAGGTTCCGGTGTGAATACCGTGTCTTGGTGAGAGGGTTGTTGATTGGACCAACTCACAGGTGACAAGGCACGAGCACCGTCACAGAGTCTCATCTTACATATATAAGCAAGAGACAGAGAATGCCATTCTCTGTCCTCCGATGACTTTCGCCAGCCTTATAGGCGTGACATATATGCACTCAATTTTTGAGCAACATATCATATTTAAGTTTTGACCTCGGCGTTTTTCAAGCCCCAACTTCCATTGTGGACCCAAGTTAAAACCTTATATGTCCCCAAACTGACTTTTATCTTCATGTGTTATACTTGCGTTCTGATTGCGTTACTCTACCACATGTATGCTATGTGACAATTCATACGGAATGGTACTTTTCTTATCATGCAAATAACAAGGCTGAATACATTTACATCGAGCGAACGAGATTCATAAATATGGTAGGTTAAGTATGTGTGAGGCACTAATCTACAGTATATGCAACGATAATCCAAGCTTCCTATATATCATAAACTACATGTTTAGTGCATGATCAATAGAGTTATGAGACTAGTGACACCACACATGCTACCTGCATATGGTACAAATGTGGGAACTTTACTGGGGCTTACATCACATCACCGTTTTAATCTCAATAGTTGAAAATGTACCAAGTCAACACATGCTATTGTAACAAATGATATGTGGTGTTTAAAAGTGATAAGTGTTCAAGCGAATTTTGCTTTAAGTATTTCCCTTGAGACAATTGCATTGCATGCCAACAGTGTTGCTATGTTGGCTCACAATGTTTAGACCGCGAAATATGAAAAGTAGTATATCAAGGGTAATTTCATGCTGTAAGGCTGATGCTTATGATTTTTATAATTATAGATAATTTGATCCCATCCACAGTATGTTGAAACAACTCTCGGAGGGCCCAAGCCATTTACAAAAAGTAAAGGTCATTAAGCGATATATGAACAGTTGCTGTGTTAGTTGATTGTACAATAAGATCGCATGACGTTTATGTCTCGACATATTCATGATTTCTAAGCATCGTTACTGATTGTGATACTGAACATGATATTGTAATGATGCGCTTTGAAGGCATTGTGCAATCTAAACCCCTGCTCATCGTGATAAACCCTCAAAGGAGTTTAAAACCACGAAAGCATCATAAATGGTACGAAAACTATCTTGGCATTTAACATGCATGACGCATACGTAGCATATCATGAAATCATGGTCTCATATACTGCAATTAATCAGCAATCATGCCTGGGATTATTGTATTCGAGCAAGTAACGTTACATACCGTGTCATAATAAATACATTGTTTTCACAAAGCTGAGCATCTATGACATAAACATTCCGATAGAGAAGGTGGACTTAAGTATGACAATGCAGCGGGCAAGATAAGCAAAGCATGCGCTATTTGCCTTACTGCGCAGGTGGATACATGCCGCATGCATCATATGTGACACAGAGGGATGGTGCATGTATACATACAAGTACATGTTAATGTAGGTGATTATCATGATTAATCGAGCCATGAGAACATCTTTTACAACAACCGGGTAAGTACAAGTAAGGCACATGTGATCAAGTTAGGGGAGCAAACGCCCGCATGTACAATAAAGTGATTACATGTTATGATGGTTGCGCAAGCATGCCATGCTGTTCATTAGTTGAAATGCATATGCCTGCATGCCATGCACAGTGTACATGTATACGTATAATCGTGTATGCATTTAAATCACACAAGACTTGTGTTTAACATGAATGCTTAATGCGCTAACCCATGAAAAGTCTGCAGTCTTGACGGCACCAATTAATTTCTTTTATTAAGCTGCTATTTTAAGCATAACAACCAACACGTATGTGTCCATTATAGATGTTTAGAGTAAGCCATCAAATACATGGCTAGAAGGTGCGCCGGTGGTAAGGTCGAATTGTTAACGAGTTTAACAGCGCCGTCTGTAAGTATGAAGATGTAACGGCAGCCAACTTGGCCCGACCAAGCAAGCGTCTACAACGATGTTGTCGTTGTTGTCATCATTGTTGCTGCCGTTGCTAATGGACCAAAACCATTCGCAGACATGCACCTCTGCCTTAGGCTTGCGTGCTGCAAGTTGTCACTCCGTTATCTGCAAATGCATGCCACAAGCTGCGTTTCTACATGAGGGTTATGTGTTCGAGTGTTACATACAGTTATAGGGTCAATTTGTTGTGGGGGCCAAGAAGGAGCTTACACGCAATCCATGCTCTTGCTTGCTTGCTTGCACATTACTGCTTTCATACTTGCACACAACACAAACCCTTTGAGTTTGCTTTATGCCACTCTTTTGTGTTATGCGGTTACGAAGCATACTTACTCCATTGCAGTCCCCCGTTTTTGTACACTCCCCCCTGCAGTTTTGCCTGGGGGGGACTATTTTGTGAACGCTTGAGATACGCTAGGTTTCCATTGTGGATTTTGTATGCTGGCGATAAGTAAAGGTGTATCAACTCAGCCTCAAAACAACTTTAGTTTGGTGTTCAAAGTGCATGCACAACTGCTGCTTGTAAGGACACTGCACCTTGTTCTCAAACGCTGGCAGTACCAAGGATGTGGTTGTTACTATCAACATCTAAGCTATTCTTTGTCTCTCTCTTTGTCTCAAACATTATGTGCTTGCAGCAAGGACACCTAAACGCGCAAAAGGCTGTAACAGTGTCCTTGCTAGCAGCGCTACCAATTCTACGATTCGCGTGCATGATAACGGGCAAGTTACACTGTAAAGGGTGATTGTCCTTGGCGGCATGTGCAGCATGTCATCACCTTGCCCTAATGGAAACAAAACGGACTTGACGTTGATGTCGCGTTAGTGTGTGGTGGTGCACGTATGCATGTACAACACGTGTACTGTGACCGATCAACAACCTCATTGCGACACCGCCACAACTTATAGGCCAAGGACTATGTGTTGGTTGCGCTCAGGAAGCACTTCGTCTCGGTGGAGCAAAGCCAACCCAAGCACACACACAACAACGCTAGCAGCTGTCGTGAAGCTCATGCAGTAAAATTTGCCAATGCTTTGCAAAGTAAAGCACTTGCCAACCAGATGTTAGCCGTGGCAGCTCCGTCCACAACTCACCACCGCTTGCCAAGCAGGCAGCATGAGCAACTCCCGCTGGCTCGCACCTTGCGTGCTCTTGCTGCGTACTAGCTCTTGCAACCCATCGCAAACGTCGCCTCTGCCTGCTTCAAGCTCATGTCGCCTTCGGCGACCTCCGCCGACTCTCACATGCTCACAATCTGTCTGCGTGCACAGCGGCAGGCACATGCATGTTGACACGGCTTGATCATGGCAGCGGTGGCGGTGACAGTGACGGTGGTGGTGGCATCGTCATGTCGCAAGCGGGGCGAGGCGAGCGTGCTTGGCCTGGCCTGCAGCGACGTGCTGCCGCTGATAGGTGAGTTCCGCACGCTGTGTAGCCGGTTGGCATGAGCTGTCGCTTCTCGCATTGTGCAGCATATTACACATTGGACTTGTTTGCTGAGTGGGCAGCTAGTTGGCGAGCTAGCTGGCTAGCCAGCTGCATGCTTGCTCGCACTGGCTCACCTGACATGCTGGATTCAGCGCAGCATGTTGGGCCATTACTAGCTTACTGCATGCCCAAGCCAAAGTTTGTTGAACAGCTCACGCCAGCTGCCAGAACAATGAAAAACTGTGCATTATGTCAGACATACTCTTGTCGAAGTGCAGCTCATTGCATTCTGCTTGTCATCATGCTGTACGCGCATGCAGTTCAGTAGCTAGCTGTTTAAGCGGTCTTTGTCGGTAGAGTGTGAAGCAGAAGCAGAAGCAGAAGCAGAAGCAGTTTTTTAGCGATACGGGTTCTATCTACTCATGGGTTGGCCCAACGCAGTGAGAAGCCAACTTCGAGACTGCTCATGCTTGAGCTTAGCAGCAAGCTCAAGTTGACAGGTGCATGCCAGCAGTGCAAGTGCAGACTGGGCCAACCAAAGATGGTGCGTTCTCAATAGCTCCAACATGCAGCGCCAAGAGGAAATAGAGGTGAGTTAGATGATAGCTGCCGAAAGTGTTATGATATTCGCTGCGCTTCTTCGGATATTGACTGTGCGTGTTCTTGTGTCTGTCTATGTGCAGCTGCACGTGGGCAATCTTCCGTACCATGCGCATGCCATGGTGGTGAAGAAGTTCTTTGATGAACACACCTCGAGCTTGGTGGCATGCCGTATTGCAACCAGGCAATGCGACCTACTCGACGGTTATGTGTTGACGCAGTCTCGCGGCTACGGCACCGTGCGAGTGGCATGCAGGTACACAATCAAACGCAGACAGCTGCGCGCGCACATATCCCTGCTGCTCATGCACGAACACAACAAACACATATACGCTATACAACTACTGCATGCATGGCTGCATATGGAGTTACCAAGGACTACTGCACACAGTTATGCCGCTGAAGAGCTCATAAGGAAGGCGAATCAAGGCCAACTCTGGATGGACAACCGTCGCATCAGGGTGGAGGAATTGTTGCAATAGCTGTTTGCCAGCATTGCTGATGGTGTCTTTGGTCCAAACGTAACAAATTCTTTAATGTCACAATCAAACTTTATATGCACAATCACAACCAGGGCTTGCATCAGGTTGCAACCCCACGCAACCCCAGCGATCGACAGCCAAGGATGAAGGCTGCAGTGTACGATTGCGCAGCGCTCGAGGTGGCGCAATGGACCGGCGCAACACAGCTACATCAAATGCAGCTCCTCTCAGTTGAGCAGCCACGCGACATCAACTTTCACGTGCAGTTTGACAGGCGGATGCTCCACATCGAGCTGGTCATGCCACAGTGGTACTCTCAAGACTGCAGCAGTAATGATGATTTAAAACACTGCGATGACAATGGCTTCTATAACAACCCTGGCAAGTGGCAAGGGCCTACCAAGTTCAGGCTTGTACTGCAGCTGCGTGATCTCAAAGCCGTGGAGGTGGACACTTGGTCACAACAAATGGTATGAACTGCTACATCGCTTCAATTCTAGACATCACTTGTTGAGTGGACACTGTTGTCTATGCAGGTGCTGTTGCTGACTCTTCGGAACCTTCCTCGTGTGTACAGACGCCTCCCACCTGCCTCAATGTAATACTGACATGTATCAGACACTTCCGCTGCTAATGCTCGTGTGTGCTCACATGTAAGTGTGACTGCAGGGGTGGTTTTGTAGCAAATTGGGAGATGGATCCGGAGGACGACTGGGATCGCGCCGTCGACTTCACCAGCGCTCAAGTCCTGAAGCAGTGCAATGCCTATCGGCTGGTCTGCTCCCCTACAGTCACGCGCGGAGAGGTAGGCTGGTTTATGTTATATGGCGTGTACTACAACGTAGTTGCACAATGCGCGTATTGAACATGTCACAACAGGTGGAGGCGCTGCTTCAGCGGTTTGCCGATTATGGCTTGTCAACCTCACATGCCTGGAAGCGCCCTTTGCACGTCATCGTGCGCAGGGGTGAAGCATGTGGAGTTTCAGAGGAAGACCTTGAAGAGCACAACTTTTACCGCGAGACGCCAGAACTGGCACGATGCGCATTGCAGCTACCTTTCTCTGTATCGTTCTCTTTGGAGGCACTACTGCGGTACGGGACACTCAGTGTACATAACCATAGCATGCCGTTCTTCGAGCAGTTGGGCTGCCTGCAAGAGGACCATGCTGTGTCCGTGCTCCAGTCCATGGGAGCATACAGCGAGATCTTTGACCCTGTTGCGGTGTTGCAGGAGGCCTGCAACATGGTGAGTTGAGGATTGATGACGCATGACGCATCCGAGCGCACAAATTTGTGCGCGCACACACACATTCCACACAATCGATCCTTGAATGCGCTCTAGTTCCACACGCGCGTGCACGCACTCGCACGCGTGTGCGCTGTATGCAACTCTTGCATACTTAAAGAGTGCAGTCCAGGTGTAAAACACTTGTCTTATCAATTGTGCATTGCAATGCGAGGCTGACTTGTTCTTGGGTGCAGTGGGCAGGCGTTAGTGCATATGTGACATGTCCAAGGGTCGACCAACTGGTATGGGTCCGGAAAGTATGGGTCACACCATTGACAATGTACTATGGGGGACCGGAGTTGGACGAGAGCAATCGTATCCCAAGAGAGTATGCGCACATTGACAGGTTCCTGCGGGTGCAGTTCACAGATGAGAACTTTTACTCGCTGCACTCAATGGCCCTGACCACTCGCAATGGGTTCACTAGTGTGGGCAAGCGTGTGAAGCGCTTCCTTGAGGACGGCATCTGGATACACGGCAGGTGTGTTGGTATCAATACGCAGTCTTGTCTCGTAAAATGCATCAGCTTCTCCGGTGGAGGTAAAATCTTGGCGCGCATTGTTGATGGTTTAACATGCAGGCACTACGAGGTGTTGGCGTTTTCGTCAAGCCAGCTGCGGGAGGGTGCCGTGTGGTTTTTTGCTGGAATTGCAAACCTTACTGCTGCAGTCCTCCGGAGGTAACCAAGCCTTGCAGGCCTTGTGGGTTCGCAAGTTCTTTGCTATCTTGTTTGCTGGACAGATGCACACGCACACAAGCACAGATACGCATGCATATGCGCAAACAAAGTGCTTGCGCGCAAGTTGGCACATGCACGCGCGCACGCACATAACCACCCAGACGTGCATGCGCAGCCGGCACAGATAGGCGCTTGCATGGGCGCATGCATGCAAATTCAGATTACACTTGCATGCGCAGCCGGATGGGTGACTTTACAAGCATCAAGATCCCTGCCAAGTATGCAGCCCGCATGGGCCAATGCTTCAGCACAACCTACAAAGTGTGCTGCATGGAGCCTGCAGATTACGCAACCATGCCAGACATCAAGAGACACTCACCAATCAATGGCGTTGAGTACTGCTTCACTGATGGCGTTGGGCAAGTGTCTCCTGCTTTCTTGAGGGAGGCAGTCTCAAGGAAGGATCCGCGCCTCTTGTCTGGAAAGCCATCCGCGTTGCAGATCCGCTTCGGCGGGTACAAAGGCGTTGTGACATTGACAACCGGTTGCCCGAAGCAGCTGTTGTTGCGTCAGAGCATGCAGAAATTTGATTGCCAACACACCGACTTTGAACTCATCGGCGCAGCGCGCTGGATACCGGCTTACTTGAATCGACAGGCGAGTATCACGCATGAGCAATGTTGGGCTTTTGTAGCGCTTTGCTAGTGCTGATGCATTACAACGCACGCAGGTGATCACTCTGCTCAAGACACTTGGCGTCGAAGACAATGTCTTTATTGACTTGCAACGCGACATGGTATGCAAGCTTGAGCTGGCACTGAAAGACCGACACAAGTGCAGAAAGCTGCTGAGTACTTCCGGTGTGGGTAGCGGCGCCATGGCAGTGGCGGAAGCCATGCTTGCAGCAGGTGCGGGCCTTCATGAGCCCCTCTTGCAAGCCATGTTGCAAGCCTTTAGAGCTTCGCAGCTGAAGGAGCTGCAGCTCAAGTCGCGCATACTGGTGCCCAATGGCGTGCTGTTGATGGGTGTTGCCGATGAGTACGGCGTGCTGCAGCCGGGTGAAGTGTTTCTTCAGCCCTTCAATCCAGATGCAGACGTAACCGTGGCGCCTGTGCAAGGAGATGTTATTGTCACGCGCAACCCCTGCGTGCATCCAGGTACCGTGCATTGGTATGTCATATCTGGTCCTCACAGCCACCCGTCATGCAAGCAACCTCATCCACATGCAGGTGATGTGCGCGTGTTGACAGCGGTAGACCACCCGGTGCTGCGCCAAGCAGAGTTGTGCAACATTGTTGTCTTCTCCGTGCATGGTGATCGCCCGAAGTTCACTGAGATGGCTGGAGGTGAGAAAAATTGCACTCAACTTGATGGAGAATAGAGCGCTCACATACGCATGCGTGTAGGTGACCTTGATGGGGATCTGTACATGTGCTTGTGGGACTCGCGCCTCATGCCGGCATTGCGGTATGAACACTACATGCTGTCGCAATAGCCTTTTGTAACGGATCTTACTTCCAGGAACACTGCAACGCTGGACTACCAACACAAGCCACCTACAGAGGTTGTTGGCGAGGTGACCATAGCTCACGTTGCAGAATTCTTCGTCAACTTTATGACCCACGATAACCTGGGAAGCATTGCCAACTCCTGGCTGGTAGGTCGTGAGCATACCTTTTGTGTTCCTGCCTGCAACGCTGCCCACTACAAGTGCGTGTCCATTTGAATAGCTGCACTTGTTTACGTGAATGTGTTGTGGCAGGCTCTTGCCGACCGACGGCCAGACAGAGCATTTGACTTTGAATGCATGCAGCTGGCTCAGCTGCACTCCGCTGCCGTGGACTCCGTCAAAAGCGGAGAAATAGTCACCTTGCCGCCACATCTGAGAGCAAAAAAGTTCCCGGATTGGATGCAGAAAGATGACAAGCCTACCTACGTGTCTAAGACCGTCATTGGCACACTCTGGAGGGAACCCAGAGCGAAGGAAGAAGAAGCCACCACTGCGGCGGAAGACACGACAAAGGTGAGGAGTGGAGTGCATCTACTGTGTGCATGGCCGAACACACTGACGAAACATGTAACTTCGTTGGTAGTATCTTATATCTGTACACATAGAGAACAGCGCGGCACTGCATGCATTTTACAGCCCTCTGATGCACAGCCTTCCTTGCTGTATTGCATTGCTTTGCAGGAAATCGTTGTGGACTCCACGTTGGTAGTGCCAGGGTATCAAGAGTACCTGGAGGAAGCAAACAAGCTTTTGAAGCATTACAACAACCGGGTACGAGCACAGTCCATACCTCACTTTGATCGTCCTGTACTTGACCAGCATAGCACATGTCTCTATCTCCACTAATCCTCCATGCAGTATATAAATTGTTGCTACCAATGTGCATCTGCTCTGACATAGAACTTCAACTTAAGTGTGCCTCTCGCAGTTGAAGGGCATCATGAAGCACTACGGCATCAAGTTGGAGGGGGAGATCCTGAGTGGTCATATCCTGCAACTGTCGCACTACTATCGTAGAAAACTCGGAGAGGTACGTGGCGTTGGGGGAGATGCGAGTGACATGACCAACAATTATTGGATCAGTTTAACTACCCAAAGGTTGTAGGCTTATCATGCTTGCCTGATATTCGATAGGTGAAGGAAAGAGTTAAGCTTCAGGTTGCAGAGTTGCGGCGCGACCTTCGCAACAAGTTTGCGGAGGGCCTCAAAGATGACCCATGGTACGCAAATGCGCCCTTCGCAGAGGCCGTCAAGGCCAAGGCGTCGGCGTGGTACGTGGCAGCATACAAGAGCGCCATGCAAACCACAATCAAGAACAAGAAGGGCCAAGTTAAGAGACCACTGTTAAGCTTCCCTTGGTGTGTGTATGATGTGTTGTGCGCGATCATCAGCGATACCTGTGAAAGCAGCGACAAGGGTGAAGGCCATTCATGAAAGCATTTTGCATTTTGATACACTGCTTTAGCTACTATCTTCTTCACCGACACGTGTCTGTACAGTGCATTGCAAGTTCAGTTTGGACGGCATGGGTGCCGCAGCTGCCACTTATTGGAAAGCAGGTAGCAGTGCGCTTGGCCCTTCAGCAGCACGCTTAGCAAGGGGAGGCAGCAAACAAGCAAGCGGCGTCTAAGCTACCAAGCAATGCCACCGCAAGAAAGTTGTTGACAAGGGCAATCGTTCATGTCGAGTGGTCTTTCAAATCTTATATCTTGTTCTATGGTTCAGCGCGCCGGCACGTCACGTTCAACTGGCCCAGCACATAGTCAATGCAACACGCAAATCAAGCGGTGAGTAGCAAGCATATAGGCTGATATGAGTAGCAGATGCAATTGGAACAAGCAAGCGTGAGGCACAGCAACGCAAGCAAAGATAGGGCATACACACTAAATATATGTTTAGCTAAGTGCGTGCGTGCAAGTGAGGCGGTGGGCAGCGCAGGGCAGGGCAGAGCAGCAGGGCAAGGCAGCAAGCACACCAACCAATCTGTAGCAACAGGTGCTGATGGTCAGAGTAGGTCGACCAGCAACAGCACCGCATGCGCAGCAGCAAGGCAGGGCGAGAGGGATGTGGAGTGGGTGAAGTGTGCAGTGCTGTGCAGTTGCAAGTGCTTGTGCTTTGCCCGCCGCCAGTCTTTACAGGATAGGTCTGCTGCTGCTGGTGTAAACCCGTCCGCAGAGCCACACAGGACGCAGCAATGCCTGCAGGCAAACTGAGCCACGCCGACTTCGTTCTGCAGCTCAACCCCAACGGCTATATGCTTAGCAACGCAACATTAGCAGTAGCAGTAGAATTACGCGTGTAGCAGAACATGAGCCAAAGCACAAGCACTTGCAGCAGCAGCACATAAGTAGAACCGAGCAGCATACGCTAGCAGCACAGCAACCACAATATCATCATACCACACATATTATGTAGGGGCAGTTGCACTTCTCCCCCCACCGCCACTTATCCCACTTACCTGTTGTTGGTCGTTGAGCATCTCTGCGCCACAAGGCTGTATAAGCGTTTGTACGACACTTCGTAGGCAGTCCCTGGTGTCCTGTACATATGCAAAAATACAGCATTTTGTAGACGCGCCGCATGTACCATATGTAGGCACCAACGCAGTAGTGTACACGCTTGCAAGCAAACAGGCAGCAATACACCAAGCCAGGCACAGCACACAATGGGAGTGATTGAGAGCAAAGTTGACGACAACAGCAACAAGAGCAACGGGCTGGCCCAGGCCCCTGAGAACTGTAACTTGCAAACACTAACACACAATGTAAGCCCAGCAGCAGCGAAGCAGGCAGGCGCAGGAATACAACTGGTGTTCATTAAACACATGAGACAATACGAGGGCGCTTGCACGTTCGCCTCGTGTGTCGGCTGCACGCAATCTGGCTTAACTCATGAAGGGTGCTGACCACATTATTGTGCCAAATTTCCATGTTTGCAAACATGCGCGTTTATGATGCATGCGAGATTTTTGCAACGTGAGTACTTCACAGACACTGAATATTACGCTTTGCTATTAGCTTAATAAGTGGCTATGGCTGTGAGAGGTTTACAATGAAAGTGTCTGCATAAACGCACATAAAAAACACCACAATAATGTGGCATCTGAACTACTACACCAGGTAGCATAAGTCGCAACCATAGGCAAAAGCACATGTCTCATGTATTTCCCATAATCACATACATCATACATGCACGCCATGCTTAAATTAATTGTGTAAACCTGACTAAGGGTGTGGTGCTTAGCACATTGAGATGTTATACAATTTTGAGAGTGTCTACTTGCTGCGCTACATTGTACATAATCTCATTTTTTACTGACTCAAACATTATTGGACTTTACAATGACACATTGTGTGATGTGCTCTGGCCTTTGTTGGGTCTCCTAAATACATTACTGTTTGTAAAACATTGATGTATCAATTACATACGAAACTATATTTTGTCATATTTCGTTCACAAGGTCTTGCTGCCGGAATTGCACGCGAAAATGCATCCGTGTACCCAAATTGGTTGAAATGAAGATGCATACATTTTGCTGTTGGGATTGATGTATACAAAGATCACCCGCCTCTGTTAATCATATGTTTTAATAAAGCATTAACTTTTTGACAGAGTTTGCTTAAAAAACCATGCCACCACAACCACAGTACATATCTTATGTAGATGTCAATTATGCACTTTTTAATACGAGGTCAAATATAATTGACCTCGTGTTTTTCCGTGTACTACGACATGCATGAACAATTGTACAATTAACTCAATCGCTGTTGTTGTTTAAATATATCAATATCATTAAATCTACAAGATTAATGTATGTGTAATGTTGAACGACATCAAAATCACACCATCAGCATGTTTGTTTATTAACAAGTGACACGCGCAATCGTAGCCCACCTGAGGGGCTATGGTTATCATGAAAGATGTACAGACACCAGGTAGTTTACATGGTGAAATACAAGCAACTTACCTTCCTGCCTGAGCCTTGCAATACCTACATCCAGTCAGATCGTAATAACCCGGGAAATCTCGGACGTCACGTGGCGCATATTGTGACATGTTCCCGCAAGCCCAAACCAAAGCCAATTTTAGGCCAAGAATTAGGTTAACTCCGTAACTCATGAGAAAAAAACGGGTCGCCAGGCAGTTTGGCAGCGCCACGGTTGCCAGGCAGGCGCAGCAGGCGGCGGCGGCGGGGGCGCCGGGTGCAGGACGAGGGATACGTGGAGGACGACGCGGAGGAGGAAGAGGAGGAGGTGGGGCTGCCTTAATGCGGTTTGAAACATTAGTCATACAAGGAAGGGAAGCGCTGGCTTAGCCGCCGCTGCATAGCTCACCATCAGGTGAGACACTGCCAGGTTGCGACAGGCTGGAGGAGGAGTCCTTTGTTGCGGATGATGTGCTGCGATGTTGTCTCCTGCTTTGGCATAGGTAATCCGGATTCAGATCTGATGTTGGCTTGCTTGCGCCCGTAGTGCGTAGGCTCATAACTGTACTGCTCAATATACCATCTTGTTGCTTTGAGGGGAAGAGCTGTCACAGGCTGTCCTACTAGGGTTTCAGCTTAGAAGTCTTCTGCTCTTGTCTATGATATCTGTCCAGTTGTTTCATAGCTTCTAGCTGACAGCTATTGGAAAAAGTTAGTACCCATTCCTTGTGGAAGTCGAAGGTTCAATTATTCAACATTGCAATTGCTGACCTAGATTGTGCTTTCCAGTCACCCAGATCTTGCTCATACAGGGGACAAGACACACAATAACAGCGGATTGCCGGCTTCTGAGTCAACCTCGTCTGCTCTGGTGTCTATATCATTTGTTGATAGCGCTGGTCGATGGTGTAAAGCTACCAGTTAGGGCTCCCAAGGAGAGTGTGGATCAAGTGACCGGGACTGGAAGCTGAACCGATGGTGATAAGGCTGTGAGAGAGATTGAAGCAATGAAGTAGTAGATTAGAGTTGGGTTGTTATGAGATGTGGTGCTTTTCTTTAGTAAAGAGAAGGAAGAGGAAGAGGAGGTTGCCAGTTGAAGAGGGAGTGACAGCTGGCATGTGGGCGCGTAGTTTCGCAGCGAGCAGGGAACTAGTGTCATCATTATCACCACCACCGACAATTTGTAGCTAACTTAGACCTATATATGGTCGGCATTGTTTGGAGTCCCGCAGAACTCTGGTCATGGCTCGTCACGCGCTACTTCCTCCTCTTCGATGCCACTGTACAGGTATGTTTCGCCTTCTTGTTGACTACTTACATGATCATCTAGTCAGTTGTTGTTCGCGGGGCTGAAGTTGTATTAAACAACCGAACAACTGAACAACTGGACTGGTGTTTGGGCGAACACCGTTGCTGAGGCAATTTGACTCTCTGTCTGTCTGTCTGTCTGTCTGCTGATGTGACTCCACCAAGTCAAAAGTACGCTTGAAAAACATGTGGTTAGCCGACATGCATTCTTTTCGTAATCAATGTCTGTATGTGCGTGCGCGCGTATGCACGCAGACGCCCGTATGCGTGCATGTGCGTGCGTGCGTGCGTGCGTGTGTTCTTATTCGCTTGTGCGTGGCGTTCTCCTGTATATGCCAACAATGATGGCTTCCTGCGTGTGTGTGTGTGCGAGCGTGCATGTATGTGTGGTTGCGTGCTAAGTCTCAGTGTCTCATCAAGCTCTACAGTTGCAACGAGCAATCAATACTGCGATCAATGCACACAGGTCAACATGCTCCCTGCTGTCCCCCTGAACCAGTTCCCCGCCTCCTTTGCGGAGCAGCACTCGCGCATCCGCGACAACACAAGGATCGCCGCCGCACTCCTCGCCAACAACAGCGACAGCTCAGACCTGCTTCCCATCGACCCCGCTCTCGTCGCCCACCACCCGGTTGCAAGGGTGAGTCGTTATCGTGAGTCATCATCTATTGTTGTTGTTGTTGTTGTTGTTGGTGGTGGTGGTTTTGGTTTTGGTGGTGGTGTTGGTGTTGGGGTTAGGGTTGGTGACTGAATAAACTACCATACTCATGCAGGGGTTGAAGATGGGGCAGACCATCTTGTCCGATGTGGATCACCCGTACAGAGAGGAGTTTGCGGAGGCGCTTCTAGTGTTGGTCACAACCGTGGCTCGCCAGGTACGGTTGCATGACTGCAATCAAGCAGCAAACAAATATGAACAAATATGCTTACCTTAAGCCCGCCAGCCTGGTTAGATCACACACATGTGTGTGTGCACGCGCGCGTGTGCATCTGCACGTGCTGGTGCATGTGTGTTTGCATACGCAAATGTGTGTGCATGCACTCGATGTGTCATGTGTGTGTGGGTGTTGTGACACGCTTAGTGCTGACAACTGTTTGTGTTCCTCGTCTTAGAGCGAGTACATGCGGCGGATACTGGAGCGACGCACTTCGTCTCTGGAAGACAGACTCGCAGTGCCGTGGCCTCGCAGACTCTTTGGCGAACGCAAAGACATACCACTCGACACCGGCTCCGGCACACCTTACCGCAGGTCAGTACAACGTCTGATCGTCATACACATGATGATGAGGATGAGGATGGTGGTGTGCTGACGGTGATGGTGATGATGGTTGTGCAGGCAGAGGAGGGCGATGGGCCTGCTGCCGGGCACGTTGGTGGTGGACTCGTGGGTGCAGGCAGGAGACGGCGACATTGCCACTTTCGCCGTACGCACGCTGCTCGACCTCGAGCGGACTCATGTGAGGGCGCAAATGCCACAATATCAACCATGCAATTGAACACAACCTGCCACAAAGGTTTCCGTCATAACACGTACACTTGTTGCGCAGCGCATCCTGCCCGGCGTGTTGAAGCCCCGCCGCAGCACGAACCACGCGCTGTTGCCGGGACAGCCGCTGTCAGGGAAAGGCCTGGTCTCGTTCTTAGCGGGAAGGGAGCAAAGGTCCTCGGATGCCAGCGCGGCGGGTACTTGACGCTACAGTTTTTTTTTTTGTTGTTGTTGTCATCAGTGCCACGCATTGGACTTTTTGCATGCAATGGTATATCAGCACATGTGTTGGATTCTGGCGCTGGTGGGTATTGCGGTGGTGGAGAGCACGCGTGTACACATTCACACATGCCGACATGTTGGGTTGTGGTTTGTGTCTGCAGATCTGATCAGCGAGCTGCAGTTGACTGAGGAGAGTTTGTGGAAGGAAGCCTCCACGATTGTACAGAAAGCCTATCGAGAGGAGCGGCAGAGCAGAAAAGGCTACCGTTCCCGTGCGAGCTTCCACCTGCAGTCGATATCTATACCCTCCTTATCCACAGCCGCGTCATCCACTCATGCCAGCGTGGACTCGCTGCCCGAAAGTTGCAAGTTTCTCATGTTGTATAACCACAGTCCCGCCGCGCCAAGAGAACAACCACACCGAGGCACCGAGATCCCCGAGCCAACAACCAACAACAACTCCTCCTCTCCCCCAACAACATCACCTTTGACAACAACACCTGTGGAGGAGGAGGACTTCGTGTCGATGGTGCTCAGCGGTCGGATACGGACCGATTTTGACACGCAGTTCACCAACATCGACGAGAGCCCGCCGATATCTCCACCGACACCTTTGCTCATATCCGCACGGGACACTGTATCGGAGCTGAACGTCCCACACGACGAGCCGCGCAATGACCCGCGCATCACGTACGCACCCCCACACGTGTCCTCCACCTCGCGACTCACAACCAAATGGGAGCACGACTACGTCAACGCGCTTAAGCGTCCCGGCAAACGACTGTGGAGAAAGACGCGTAATGCTGTGCGGATTCTTGCGCGAACACGTCGGCTCCACGCGTTGCAAGGCTGCGACTGCTCTCAACCCGACGACAACAAAGACACACACACACATACACACAATGGCAATGCACACACACTCACGCACGTCACCCTCCCACCGATATCGCTGCGCGCACCCGCCACGCTCTTGACCCACGCGGAGGAGGATATCCACGATGATGAAGAAGAGGAAGAGGAAAATGACCCCATCTCCTCCTACTACATCCCTGGTATCGACCACGAGCGTAGTGGTGACGGTGATGATATTGATGGTGATAATGATGGTGATGACATCGATATCGATGCCAGGGGCCTTGCTTCGCACCCTATTGCGCAGCAGTCCTCGGAAGAATGGGAGGGCGAGGCTGATATCTTACCTCACACGGTGTATCAATCCCACAGTTCCGATATCGACTGGAGGGCAGTGCCATATGAACGATAGCGGTCTGATGAGGGACATGGGAGTTTTTGGCCAAAACATGCTGGCACGTATGGTTGGAGTGTTGCAATATGTCCTTCCTTGTATAATGTGTGTGCGGATTGGCTTGCTTGTGTAGGTGGTTCAGTGTAGAGGCGTGATGACACGATACGGGGAATTGACCCTTAAACGTCATATCTAGCGGCGGGTGTTGGAGCGTAAGATTACCCTTATGGTCTTAACAACAAGTCCACAGCTTGTATCAAGTTGGTTTGCGCGCTGTTGTGGACACGCACAAGATGTCGATGCTGTAAGCCATGCCGCACATGTTGGTCAACCGTCCCCACCAGACCTACGAACACAAGGCATTGTGTGCCCCATTGTATTATACCTTGCAATAGCTGCTCAAACCAACGACACCCACCAACCATGGTGCTCAACACCTACTAAGGAGGTGTAAGCTTGCCACGCGTAGCACTGCAACCACTGCTCATGGCGGTGCTGCTGATGCAGTTTACTGTGCTCACACCGCCTTTAACACTCCCCCTGATGAACAAGCGGGCCATCAGACACTTGAGTTTGCTCCTAGAGGGGGAGGGAGGGGGGTTCCCTTTAGCGCCTCTCAGTGCCGAGGGCACGATGCCAAGCGATGGTCCTAAAATCGCCAAGGCATGAGACGGACGCCCACACAGTGTGCTTCCATGCGGGGGGCGGCGGCGGCGGTGAGCAGGCTGCGGGCGGTGGCAGTGAGGGGCTCATCGTCGTCGCAGCCGTCGTTGTCGTCGTCGTCGTTGTCATCGCCACTTTTAGCAGGGCGGCTCCCTGTGCACTCTGCTACTCTTAGCCCCTGGCACAGGCGGTACCACGGCGCTGTGGAGGCGGCGGCCGCCGGGTTGCAAACCCTCCACGCTGCCTCAGGCCTGCCCTGGTAAGTACGTTGTTGTTCGTGTTGTTGCTTGCTGTAATTGTGTAGATGGGCTGCAGGCTGCTGCTCGGGGATTGAAGTGGGGATTGAAGTGGGTTTGAAGTGGGGTGCACTTCTGCATGGCTATGACGAGCTGCGTAGTGATTTCATTGGGTGTATATACTTCTGTGTGCCCCCTATACACGAATTCATATGCATGCATATGCGCGTTGGTAAGTGCATTGTCTGTGCATGCGTGTGTGTTTGCATACAGACACGCACACTCACTGACCACAATCACGCGCGCATGCGCACGCAATGCGCAAGTGGTTGTGGTGGACTGCATATAATAATAATTAGATACGCACGACTATGTACACCCACAACTGCGTCTGCGTGAATGCGAGTAAGTGCGGGTGCGTAAGTCAATGTGCGCAACACATCTACATAGGCATATTGCGCATGCGTGTGCACGTGTGGTGATGGTGGGGAGGGGGGGCAAGGGATTCTTTGTACATACACATATGTACTCAAACACCCTATGCGCTTAGGCGGTATGTGTGTATGTGTGCAATTGCATAGTCACGTGCACATGTTGTCTGTGTGGGTATGTGTTTGCTGACAAGACATGCACACTTACATCCACAATCACAGACATGCGGTTGACCTTTGTCCGTGCATGTATGTTTGCAGTCAGACTCGCACACGCGCATCTATTGACTCGCTCACATGCACGTGTCGTACCTATGCGTGTGCATGCACATTCTGTGCAGACACATGTGCACAACCGCATGCCAAGCTGGTAAGATGCAGGTAGATATAACCCATGGTTATATTTGCGCACAGGTGGGCTTTCATCCCTGTCTCAGCTGCTGCAATCCGCGCGGCTCTGTTGCCAATAACTCTGCGCCAGCTGCGTGCAACAGACGGCATCTTCTCCGCCATCACACAAGGCAAGACATGGAGTGAAACAACATAAACTCTTTGTGTTCGCCTTGACACAACTTCACCCTATAATATCATCAACAGCACGTGCCGCCAACCCGACCCTCGCCACGTCCGCGGCCCTGCGCCAAGCATATACAATCGCACGCAAGCAACATAAACACAAGAGACATGGGGCTCACCCCCTCTGGACTGTTGGGTTTCTCGCACAGGTGACGTGTATCTCTAAACAAACTGTGTGTATAATGAAACACTATGTATGCGGGCGCACGCGCCATGTACAAAGATTATGTGGGCATGTTGAGACAGACGTGTGTTGTGTGTGGATGTGTGGTGCAATGCAGGTTCCAGTGTTGGTGTTGGGCACGTTGGCCGTGCGTCATCTCGCCGCCATTGACGCTCCAGGGTTTGCAACAGTAAGCCAAACAGTCCCATGTTCTCTACGTCATAGCTTTCCCAACATGGTTCAGCAATAATGGTTCAACACATGCCAACATGCAATCAGGAGGGCGTGTTGTGGTTCCGCGACCTCTCGATGCCGGCTTTCGGCGTGACAGCTTTGATCCTCCCGGGCGTCGTGTGCACGCTATTCTTGACTAACACAAACCTGTTGTTTGGCAAGAGCCCAGCCAAAACCAAGACACTTGCGTGGATCGTGCAGAAGGTGCATATGTGTGACATCCAATCACACTTGGTGTGCACATACTGTGTGCGGGTACAACGTTGTACTTGTGAAACCAACGTATGTGCGTAGGTGTATAAGCGCGGGCTGCAAGCGCTCTCGGTGCCAATATTCTGTGCGGGAACGGCACTCCCGCAGGGCGTGTTGCTGTATTGGGCCTCGCACAACGCCCTCTCCCTCACACAAGTACCATAACATGCACACGCAATCTCGTCATCTCTCATGCATCACAATGTATGTGTACTTAATGTTAGGTTGTGACATACATCATGCATTGTGTAGACCCTCGCGCTGCGTGTCCCGAGCGTACGCCAGCTGGCTTGCTTGCCACCGCTGAGAAAGACAGCATCATCACCATCAGCAGAGAGTAGTAATTTGATTAGGAGCAAAGAGGATGTGCTCAGCGCAGACAAGCGTAATAAGCTGAGAACCATCGCGCAAGCGCTGAGACAAGAAACACCTCAGATTGCAGAGTTACTCCAAGTAAGACTCTGATTGGAATCTAGTTACCTCCTGACACAACAATACCACATGTAAGCTTCTTGCATTGTTGTCTAATGCTGTTTGCTGCCAGCTGGCGGCAGCCAAGCAGGCTGCAGGTGAGTTTGTAGAAGCGGAGGCCGTGTTGACCCGCGTGTTGGCGATGGACGCGAACCACGTGTCCGCGCGCTACGCGTTGGGTTTGCTGCTCGTGCGGCGCGGGGAGCGCGGGGAGGGCGCGCGCCTGCTGGCGGCGGCCGCTGCGGGGATGGGAGATGAGGACGAGGAGGGGAGGGAGAGGAAGGCGAGCGTAATGCATCGGGCTGCTGTGGCACATGCACAAGCGGTGAGAGTGTGATGTTGTCTGTATGTTGGATGTGTGCGCATTGTTGGTGAGGTGGGTGGTGATGGTAGTGGTGTTGTGTGGTCCTTGAGGTGGGTCACGCTTTGGCAGGGTGACCACGCACCAGCAAAGGGGCTGTTGGAAGAAGCGGCGAGATTGCGACCGGCTGATGCACGCATCTTGTTCTCCCTTGCTAGGTATGGCCTTGTGTCGGTTGTTTGAGCTTCTCTCGTATTACATTTATGAACCATGCTGGAGCCCGTTTCGCGCAAGCTCTTGCTGCTGTTTACGCGATGTTGTATCTGCAGCATACACAGCCAGTTGCATGAATACGAAGACGCAAAGCATGTGTTACTCAAGGCGCGGGAGATAGAGCCTACGGTTGCTGACGTGTTTCTCAAGCAGCTTGAACAAAGACAGTCGCAGCAATGAGTGTTCATTGAGTTGTACCATTATTGACGTGGCATGTGGTTTTGATTGATTGACTTGCTTGATTGTGAGGGTGTGGTTATGCTGTGCGGCTTACTATGTTTTGTCTCCGCTGGTTGTACTGTGAGTGAACTGCTGGTGCATAAAGCCTGCCACTTATCTCCTGAGTTAAGCTGAATGGGTTGTTACACATATTAATGACTCCAGATAGGGGGGGGGGGGGGG
>RHPI01001517.1:50570-63100 GCA_009103225.1 Chlorokybus atmophyticus | reverse complement strand
GGGGGGGGGGGGGGGGTGTTAAAAACAGAACTTGTAACACAAGAGGGGTAGTATTATCATGCTAGATGAAGTACAATCACATGTTGATGTGCGGATCGTCATGTGTGCATGATTACGCACACTTCCTCCCCTCCCCTTCTCCCATCAAGGAGGTATACTGGATTTTAGCGAGTTATGACAAACACGCTATTGCACGCTCACCTCAATCCCACCCTAGAAGAGGGTGGGTGGGCAATGAAATGGGGTTGTATGCCCCCCTGCCTCCCCCCTTTACTTTCAGAAAGAGGGGTGGGTGGGTGTGGGGGGGGGCAGCAAGTTGCTTACAGCGCATTATCAATAATATAGTATATACAGTTAATCAACGTAATGCATCAATGCATCAGCCTCATTGACGTTAATGCAATTCATGCATTTCATTTTTGATTGAACCTGCAAACATGCGATAACAACCAATGCATTATATTGAATTATTTTTTAAGTAGTACCATATGAAAATACACGTTCCTGTATTTGCATACAATATGATAGTTCATGCAGAAGTAGGTAGGGCACGTGGAAAGCCAATAATACAAGCAACAAACCAAAACAACTTCATAAATTTGGCCAGGGGGTGCAACTGACAACCTCCAATCTCTATTGAAGCAATCATTATGCTACGTGCAAGCGTATACGTGCAGATGTATAGGGTATAAGTCGTATTTCACACATGCAGTCCGTGCACGCACATATCACATATCACATACACCACATCAGCAGGTCAGGCAAGCACAGTTACGCCCGGGGCCATCACGCTCCACTATGCTAAGCGCCAATGTGCTATGTGCAATGCGTGTACAATATATTGGCAACCATAAGTGCATGTAAAGTGGTTTCACTGATGCTTGCAACCACCACACCTGTGTACGCTGGGCCGCCAGTGTGCTGAACACTGTTTACGGGCGTGCGTCGAAAAAGCGCACAAAGGGCAACGCTGAAGGGCGGCAAGTCACGCAACCAAATGTGGTACCAACGACGTTCGGACTCACCCTCTGACGTGGCGGCCGCGTCCGTCGTGATGCGGACGACTGATCTGCGCTCTGCCGCCGTCAACAACGCTAACATCAACGCAATAATGCCGCCACAAAGGCGCCGCAGCGGCGTTTGACCAAGGCCGATCAACCAATATAGCCGATAATAAACGGCCTAAGTACATGGCGTAGTCAGGCTATACCGGTCCACTGCCCTATACCCTTATCCGGCTAATCATAGGTTAAAGATAACCATTGTCCGTGGATCAGCGCAGGGCTGACGGTCAGTTGACCTGTATGGATAACTACGATCCAGCTGATGGATGAGCACGATTCATGCTGACTGCCAGCTGGCACATCGTGCAGACGAGCTAGAGTAGGACTAACGTTAGGTTTTGGGATTGGCGTCGCCGGCGGCTGTGGTGGAGACGGTGGCGTGGGTGTTGGTGTGGTAGTGGTCGCTGAACTGGTCTGCGACAGCCGTGGGATAAGCCCGCCTGCTGACTGGGGTGTAAGGGCTGGTTGGCTGGAGCTGGTGGTGTTCGCTTGTTGACGTTGAGGGAGCCTCCCTCAGGGAGGTCAAGTCAAGGGACAGGAGTGTTGGGCTGTGGCTGCCGTTGTCAAGAGTGTTGAGGAGGTGCGGGTTATTGGGGTTTGGACATGGTGGCAGTGCTCGGAGCTGTTCGCGTAGGGGCGCGCTTTGTCGCTGGAGCCAGGCGAAGCTTGCCTGCTACTCGCCGAGCTTTCGCCGCCGCCGCCGCTGCCGCCGCCCCTACGCACGCTCGCAATCAAAGTAGCAGCACTGCGGACGCTAGCCTGTCCAGTTCTTTGTTTGAAGGTGTGGTCTTGGAACATTGCTCAGGCAGTTCCGTTGGTCATCACGCCGCAAGTCATCGGTGTGTTGGTTGCCAGTAACAAACTTCCTTAGCTGCTCTGAACTACTATCCGCACAAAGCATTTCAATCCTTCAGGGGCACGTATTTAAATCCATGTTCTGAATTTGTTGCAACTACATGTTAACACCGCAAGGGTGCTGCACGCAGCGTCATAACACCAACATCACTGCAAAGCTACACAAGGTGTGACTATGCCACATATACGCGTCTCGCTATGGTCAGGGGCTCGTGGTCATAATCACATAACAACCGCAGTCCAAGATTGTGCCTTGCTTCTTAGTTGTGTCAATGTCATCCTCCCGGCTTTTGGTTCTGATGATTGCCGGTAGCGCATATGCAATAGCTGACAACGCTCTCACACTTGCTGACATCATTGCGAGTGGTTATTGACCTTGGACAAAAGCTAAATTGCCGTGCTCCGCTCAGGCTTTGCAAGCACTTCTGGACGAGACTTGCATAGGGCTGGTGTGCGTGGTGATGCTGGCCAGTTTAAAGCCAACCACAGCGCTGCAGTCCTGCATGAAGATGATGACGAGGATATCCATGATGCCACTGATCATGTAGCTGAGGGGCCGTTAGCAGAATACCACCGCCGGGTAGATGCTGGAGAACTGCGACCTGGTGATCCACGCCAGGTGGGTATCATGGTTTTGCACATTGCACGCGTCATCACAGCTGCAGGTTATCAGCGCCACTGTGCTTAGCATGCGCGCCATAATCTTTGCTTGAAAGCGTCGAACACAATGTGGCATGTGCAGGTAGAGGTCGTGGCTGGCCTCCAACGTTTGTACGATCAACTTGAAAAACAAACCCATGCCGGCCAGTCAAGGTTAGCGAATGTCCTAGGTTGTGCCTGTTTTTGCCCTTGTCCTTGCTTGCCAGGCTGGTTGGACAGCACCTTGCATGCAACATGGATTGTGTTACAAGGCTGCTGGCAGGTTTTCTTGTTAATACAAGTAGTGCTCACACTGATGGCTGAGATGGCTGCAGGGGTTGGCTGTCCAGTTGGTTTTCATCGTCACCTCCGCCAAGCATACGTGGCATATACATGTATGGTGGTGTAGGCACTGGCAAGACAATGATGATGGACTTGTTTTATACCTGCGCTCCTGTGGAAGCCAAGCGCAGAGTGCACTTCCATTCTTTCATGCTTGATGTTCACCACCGCATCCATGAGCTTGCCAAGACTACCTCTGGTGATCCTGTCCCGAAGGTGAGGAACGCACTGATCTGGTGGCGTTAATTACAGCTGGTCAACTCCTCTCATTTTCCTTGTCAACAATGTTATGTATATGTGTACAGGTTGCGCAGGAAATTGCAAGCAGTGCCAAGCTGCTGTGTTTTGACGAGCTTGAGGTGACAGACGTCGCGGATGCATTGCTCTTGCGACGGTTGTTTGACATTTTGTTCGAGAATGGTTGTGTTGTGGTGGCTACCAGCAACCGTAGTCCAGATGAGTTGTACAAGAACGGCTTGAACCGTCAGCTGGTATGGACAAGCAATCCACGCTTACCTTTTGTTTAGTTGGCTGAATGTGGTATGCATGCAGTTTCTGCCATTTATAGCGGAGGTCAAGCAGAAATGTGAAGTGTATGACCTGTCAGACACCATTGACTACCGTTCCCGCAATCAGCGCATCGCAACAGTGTTCAACGCCCCGTTGACACCTGATGTGCAAAGGTAAGCTGCGGTGGCTCATGTGTGTATATGGCTGGCAAGTTTGTAGGTTGTTACTTGCTGATGTGCCGTGTTATCAATCTGTCTCAGGCACATGGACACCGTTTTCAAGCGACTTGCTGGCACAACAACACCTCAGCCCAGGGTGATTCCTGTCATGATGGGTCGCAAGCTTGCAGGTGAGTTGCACATTTGGTATTGTCTTTATTGTGTATCGCTCACTGACTTGACGTGTTCCGCAGTGCCTGCCCAAGTGGACAACGAGGTTTGTAGATTTTCTTTTGACCAGTTGTGCGGGCGAAGCGCTGCACTTGGGGTGTCAGATTACTTGGCTCTGACCTCGGAGTACAAAGCACTGGTGCTTGACAATGTGCCACGATTGACAATGTATCGGGAGGGAGAGGTAGTGGTTCCAAGTTCTGCTTTTGTATCTTATCTCAATGAATGCCTGGAGCGTGGCACTTCTTAAGGTTGTGGTCTTGAGCAAGCTTTCATGGCAGGCTCGGCGGTTCATTAACCTGGTGGATGTGATGTACGAGCATCACATGCTGCTGGTTGCATCAGCAGAGACACCCGTTGACAAGCTGTTTGACTGGACGCGGGAAGAAGGGTGCCAGGGTTACGACCCCATGGATCCAGACGTCAAGTCTCTGGAAACTACGCCCGAGCGAACGCAGCTTGTTACCAAGAGCAAGCCTAGCAGGAAATTGTGGCTTGGCTCGCGAGGGCATAGTGGACAAGGTGTGTAGCACATGCCTCTGCGCAGCAGAAAGGAACTGCAAACTTTGGCATGTGCAAACCCTGCTTCAGTGCAGCGCCTAGTAGGTGCTGACTGGTTGTTTGCGACTGCCCTTTCTATTTTGCAGCTGCTGCTGTGGAGGCGCCTGCTGATCATGGCGTGCAAATGTGGGTGGACACCAAGGGTGGTGCGGTTGGGCAGAGTGGCGCAACCATGGTGGGAGGGATGGAGTGGTCCGGCACAGGGCTGAAGACCTCACTTGCCGATCTGCCAGGCAACAACTTCACATACTTCGCATCATCTCGCACCATCTCGCGCCTAGTTGAAATGCAGACAGCAGAGTACGTTGAGAAATGCAATGAGGTTGGCCCAAGACTTCTAGGCAAGAGGTAGTGTTCGTGTAACAGTAGACCGCGGCGTGTGTGGCAGGTTGCTCCATTAACATTTGTCAGCAGGCTATATCTGCAGTTGCAAAACAGCTGGCATGTTGTGCCTGGTGTTCAACTTTTGCTGCTGTCTTCTTCTGTATGTTCATGTGCACTACCAAGGCACATGTAGTGTGCACTGCTATGCACAGGGCCAGGCACGCACAGATAGCCTGTTTCATATACAGACTCGATGTATGCTACGCAGCTGTTGCAGATGCTGAGGTTTTGTCACAGTTCCGAGCTGCTGCTGAAGTGCCATTCACATGTGCGCCTCATGTGTGTTGCTCAAACTGGTTCTATACATAAACCCAGGACAGAGATTGTCCTTCTGTTCACGCAATGGTGCATGTATGCTATGGTACTCATGCCATCAATAGCAGCGCTACATGTGTTGGAGATGGACGATGCCAAGCATACACATGCACAAGTACACGCCGCAACACTAGCTTCAGGAGACCATATAAAACCATTTATTGCCATCATGTTCACGGGTTTTATACCCGCCAGCTGTACATGCTTCTACTCTAGAAGCTACTGCATCTAGCACACTCAACCTGCGCTTCAACTTGCGCCACGTAGCTAGCTTCAAGAGCAGTTTTTAAGCGGCCATACATGCCATATGGTAGAGTAGCCACCAAGCTATCATCATTCTTCTAGCTGCGCCAGACCCTTCCGGACTCAAGTCGTCCTGCAACCTTCTGGCGGCTATATTCATGTGGAGGGCAAGCTGACCGACTAACCTATTGACCTGGATGCAGAAATATCCTCGACGGAATGTGGCATACAAAGTGTCAGCTCGTTGCTGCTTATTGCTGAATGTAGATGTGCGCCTGTCCATTCCGGACGGCACTCAGCGCGCACATGTGTTGAACCGTGTCTCTGATCTTTGGACACTTATGATGTCAATGTCTGCAAGGCCTCCTCTGTAATGCGTGGTGTTTGTTTCCTGTTGATAGCGTGCAATGCATTGTGTGCCTGTATGTATCATATACCGATTCAAAGCCATATCGGGGCTATTATCGTATCTTATTGAATGTTTCTCAATGTCCAGCATTGTTTCACTGCGCTAGGGACTCCTTTGGGTGTGTGCTTGTAGTCGACAACACATACCATCTTTGTGCACATACGCAACGCACGCATAAACGCAAGTGATTACACAAACTGCAATAATAGCAGCGTGCAATGCAGTTCAGACGGACTGTCCACCCGCACATACACACTCAGTGACACACGCATTGCACCCCGCATGGTGTGTACACGGTTGCACGCATGCACACATATATGCAACTACAAGATGGGCACTGGTTAATAGCAGTGGTATTGTTGGTCGTCACCTTGAGCCCCACAAAACAACCCTATGCGGGCTCCCATTGCAAGTACAGCCGTGTACTTGCAATGTCAAGTGCTCATAATCCTGGTTGCATGCATGCAGGGCAATTGCACTCCGCATTTTCAGTAGCTGCGGTGCAACCTTGCAGGTGCGTGGTCTGCTACCACTGCTGCCGCTGGTGCGGCCTCCATAAGTGCCTTGCAGCTGCATGGCATTTATGGAGGCCGCACCAGGTACTTGCCTGCTGTTTGCGTGTGGTTTGTGTGCTGCTCCAACCCTCCATTATCACTGACATGCTAGTGTTGGCTGTCAGTGCTGCTTGTACAGTCTGGGGGCTTGGGCAAGCCCATAGCGCTGTTTTTATGGTCGTACCTCGCTTGTAATGTTCCATCTGATGACTGTGCCTACCAACTGAGTGTCAGCAATGCACGCAATCAACCCCTGCCGCCGCTGGTCCAATATAGGTGTTGCCTGCTGGCCTGACTGCATAACTACGCATAGGTGGCGCAGTTTTGTCAGGTGAATGCATGCATGCCGCTGTGACACACACACAACCTGGTTCGTTGTGCCTACGTATCTTGTACTCACTATTCATCTCACGCATTCAAACAGAACACGCACGCACGCACGCACGCACGCAGTAGGCAGCTACAGGCAAGCACGAATTGCACACAAGGCAAGACAACGACCACAGCCCTGCCATACTCAGTACCAGAAGTCAGCATGTTGTCGCTGCATGAGCAGCATGACAACCATGTCATTGCTGAGAGTCACATCATGTTCAGCATGCGTCACCGCAACGNGAGAGAGAGAGAGAGAGAGAGAGAGAGAGAGAGAGAGAGAGAGAGAGAGAGAGAGAGAGAGAGAGAGAGAGAGAGAGAGAGAGAGAGAGAGAGAGAGAGAGAGAGAGAGAGAGAGAGAGAGAGAGAGAGAGAGAGAGAGAGAGAGAGAGAGAGAGAGAGAGAGAGAGAGAGAGAGAGAGAGAGAGAGAGAGAGAGAGAGAGAGAGAGAGAGAGAGAGAGAGAGAGAGAGAGAGAGAGAGAGAGAGAGAGAGAGAGAGAGAGAGAGAGAGAGAGAGAGAGAGAGAGAGAGAGAGAGAGAGAGAGAGAGAGAGAGAGAGAGAGAGAGAGAGAGAGAGAGAGAGAGAGAGAGAGAGAGAGAGAGAGAGAGTTGTAGGCAAGCTTGACAAGGTTCGAGCGCTCAAAGCTCTCCGCAGAAGTGCACCGCTTGCTGGCGGTGGAGGGAGCGACGGCGGCGGCGCTGCCTCGGCAGACTTGACGTTTGGGAGTTGCTTCTGTCCCGCTTGCTGAGCTGAACGTGGTTGCTGCTGCGTGCCTGCTGTGAGCGTAGCAGGCATTTCTGCGTGGAGGAAGCTGAGGATAGGAAAGGGCTGCCTGGCTGCCTGCTTGGAGCATCCAATCCTCAACAGCGAGCGCTTGAGAGCCGGGTGCAAGGTATGCAGGCGGCAAGGCTCAACTGCTTCGTGCTGGCCCCAACCAGCGTTGCTGCATGTGCAGTTTGTGCGCTGACGGTAAGAGCACAGCTGTTGCTTGAATATGTTTGTGTTCCTTGTGTGTGTTGGCGTGGTAGCTGGCGTCAAGAGCATGGAGGAAGCCACACGGGCGACCAGCTGGCCATGGCTGCGCAAGACCATCAAGTCCACCAACCAAGAGCACGCAGGTGAGATTGTCTTTACTGCATGACTGAAGAAGAAATAGTAGTAGTAGTAGTAGTAGTAGTAGTAGTAGTGGTAGTAGTGGTAGTAGTAGTAGTAGTAGTAATAGTCAGGTTGCAACATGTAGTTATTGCATGCATCAAGTAGAGCGGTTTCGTGGTGCTGGCATGGTGGCCCTCATGTTCTAAACGCGTTGCCCCCTTGACTATCAAACAACATCATTCCTTAGGGCATGCATGCTACTCAGCAGAAGGCTTCTGGAGGTGCAGGCACCCCGGTGGCGTTTGTGCATTGTGACTATGTTGCTGGTGACAGTGAGGGGAAACCAGCTCGAGAACTGTTTCATGGATCTTTGTGTGGCGCAAGGTCACCTGACCGACAGAAACAGCGCTTGGTGTGTGACGCAACACTTTGCGACTCAGCAGCCAGAGAAACATATTTGTTGTTGTTTGCACTATTACTATGACTGGCCCTGGCGTACAGTGCTTCTGCATTGAGGCAGCTACACGGGTGAGAGTGTTACATACTACGTTTGTTGAGGTTTGTGCACGTTTTCCGCGTTTGTGCATTGTGTACGGCCGACAGTAAGGGGGAAAGTTGACTTCTGCAGTTGGTCAGTTAGGTTGTCACTACGTAGAAATGTTGTATGGTGTATTCTGTACATCATTCAAAACTCTGCGCAGGAAGCGTTGTTCGCACTGGCATGCCTTTGCTTTCATCCGCGAGCTGGTTGAGCATGCACGCGACAAGCAGGTAAATTATGCGAGCATGAAAGACACATGTGAGGATATGTGGTCGCCCTGGAGTGTTTGATAGGTCAAGAGCTTGCTATTGCAGGGCGTCTGGACTGGCACTTCGCTGAAGATTGATGCCAAGGCAGGTGCAGATGGGGCCTTTACTCCGATGTTGTTCCTGGACAGTGGCATGGGGTTGAGCCCTGAAGAGCTGCAAGAGCTGAGAGACACAGGTGGGTGCGGAAGAAGGTTGTCTGCTGGACAGGCATGCAATGCAATCTTCCCATAGTGGTAAGGCTCTTGGTTGCGGCTTGTCCATTCCAAGTGCTTATGCACGCACCCATGCACGCACTTATGCACAAACCACACGCATGCATTCATGCTCACATATGCGCACTCACTCATGCATGCGTGCGCCCATGTGCGTGCATGAACCCCCCTCCTCAAGACAAAAACCAAAGACATACAGCGAACAACACCGTGCACTTACATATTCACGCGCTTTGCCATGCAGCCACCAATCATGGGTGGCTGCACATATGATGTGCATGCAGGCAGGCAGGCACGTGGGTGGCTGCACACACACTTTCACAAGCGCAGCACACATGCATACACCCATCTCGTGCCTTTTCTGCAGGGTATGCCAGCCATCGGTCGGGAAGGCTTGGTAGGCTTGGTTCAGTCAAGGTTTCAACCTGGCCAGCGCCAGCCTGACCGAGGATGTGTTTGTCTTCACGAAGTACAAAAGCCAAAAGGATGCCTTCACCCAATACTCCGGACTCCGCTTTGGAATCAACCTGAGCAGAAATGAAGACCCGGATGGCATGGGGGCGCTGCTGTCCGCTTTGATCTGCTTGGCACCCTCCAGTTGAGTACACAGAATGCATGTATTTTCTGTACTTTCAAAACAACAGCAAGTGCATACGCACACAACCAAAATTGCATACAATTTATGTGGTAGTCATGTTGTGAGGTGGTTGGGTGCTTGCAGACAACACAATGGGACTGCGATTTACCGACGCCACAAGTGCACCTGTCCATTTGCGCGCTTTTTTCAACAACGAGTCTCCATATGAGTGCGCAGAAGACTTGCAAGATGAGTTTGACAAGATTCCTGAGACGGGTACGCTCATAAGGCTCTTCCGCGTGCGCTTGGACAGAGCTGTCCATGGTAAGTCCCAACCGGGGTCGTGCTTGGCTCAAAGTAGGTGTGTTTGCATGTCAACCTGCTTGTAGCAAAAGACCCCAACCAGTTGGTCAGCGGCCTTCTTGCAGCAGCAGCGGCCACGCTAGCAGCAGGACTCAACGGACTCCCCCTCCCGCTTCACCCACACCCCCGCCGCCGTCGCCGCCAGCCTCCTATTGCCGTCTTGTCAACTGCCGGCTTAGGGGTTTGTCAGTGTGCGTGGATAGGTGAAACTGAGCGTACAGCACCTATGTACACTTGTAATATGGGAGCGTGCGCATGAGTGCGCTGCGCTCTGTGCATCTGTGTGCACAGTGGAAACCGGCTTTCTTTGAATATGTCTCTATGGTGTCTCTCACATCATCTCGGCAGTAACAAGGCGTGCAGTACATTTTCAAAATCCACAATGCCACCTCCACTGGAAGTCATCTAATCCAATGGAGTTGGAGTGAGATTTGGGAAACAAAGAAAGCAACCAATCTAAGGAAACTCTGCCATGCGCCTTGCATAGGGTATGAGTCATATTGCACACATGCACAGCACCATTGCTGTCGGTGTGGCAGTCTTGCACTCTTCAGCTTCGCAAGTCCCTGCTTTCCACGTTTCTCTCTATCCAAGTTACCTATCTACTCTGCAGTAGGCAGCTACAAGCAGGCGTTGCATTGCGTTGCCATGCCATGCACTGCATTGCATCGCATTGCACTCAAGGCAAGACAACGACTACACAGCCCGCCATGATAAGCTGTACTGCAGGAGTCATGAAAGCAGCTTGACATAAACACTGCGCAAAAACACTCCAATCAGATTCCGTATATCATGTGCAGCGCATATCACCGTGATGGAAGGCCCACCACACGCCCATTGCCGCCAGCCGCACTCGGTTCACTTTGCCTGAGAGAGAGAGTGCTCTTTTATCGCTAGGTATAAAGAGCCTGAAGCCTAGCGACAGGCTCTCTGACTCTGCTGGCGCTCGACTTCAAGCTCTTGAAGCCTGTGGCGACAGGCGTCAAGAGCTCTTGAAAAGCCTGTAGCAGGCTCTCTCTCACTCTGATGTTTTCTCTGAGGGTTTGAACCTTCAAGCTCTTGAAGCCTGTCGCTACAGGCTTCAAGCTCATGAAGCCCAGCCGGCGGAGCAGTTGCTGTTGTTGCCGCTTTCCCTTGAGGATGTAAGTGACTGCTGCTGCTGCTGCTGCTGCTGGACTGCTGTGAGCGCAGGCATTCGGGTGTGACGGAAGGAAGGTGGTCGGAAGCGGCCGTGTGCTTACCTCCTGTGAGCATGCCATCCTTGTCAACTGCATGCAATGCGCGTGCTGTTTGCTGGTCAGAGAGGCACTGTTGCTATTGAACGACCAGTTCTGTGTTCCTGCTTGTGTTGACGTGCAGTTGGTGCTGACGTCAAGGGAGCATGGAGGAAGCCACGCGGGCAACCACTTGGCCATGGTCGGGGGATACCATCCAGTCGACCAACAGAAAGAGCACGCAGGTGAGAGTGCGCTTATCCCGTTACTCACTGTGTCTGCATGCAACACGTACTTGTTGATGCATCAGGTGGAGCGGTCTGATTGTGCTCGCATGAATGGTCTCACTGTAGTGCATGCAATCCTGCTTGTGCGTCAAACAATGATCATGTCAAGCTTGGGCATGCATGCTGCTTGAGGTGCATGCGTCAGTGGCGTTTGTGCATTGTACTGTTGCTGCTGATAATCATGATTGTGATGCTGAGAAACCAGCTCTGGCACCTGGTGGAAGTTTTTGTGTGCTGCATGGTGACCTGACCGATTGTAACAGCGCTTATTGTGTGCATGCAACATCTCGTCCCTCAGCAGCTATTTACATGGTGACTCATCCAATAGTGGCCGTCTCTATTTTTTTGTTCTTGCCTTGGCGTCCAGTGGTGCAGCGACCGATTGTAACAGCGCTTATTGTGTGCATGCAACATCTCGTCCCTCAGCAGCTATTTACATGGTGACTCATCCAATAGTGACCGTCTCTATTTTTTTGTTCTTGCCTTGGCGTCCAGTGGTGCAGCATGGGAGAAGCCACACCGGTGAGAAGCTGGCAGGGAGAGCCCATCGAATAAACCAACGAAAGGGGCACGCAGGTAAAATCCATGTCCTTGCTGGCTGCCAGCCGCTTCAGTGAACTTAAAGTGCAGCATGCTGACTGTACTTGATGCATCAAGCGGAGCTGCTCTGATGGAGCTTGCATGGCGGGGCTTACTGCTGCTACTCACAACTGACTTGCTGCTTATGCGCCGATTGTTGTGATCAGAGCACTACAGGGCGTGTGTTGAATGTGGATGGTTTGTGGCGGTTGTGCATGGACAATGAGGGGAGTCAGTTTCTGCATGTTGGTTCCATTATCGATGTGGACATAATGCAATATATGCAGGATGCAAGACTGTCTAAGCAGGAGTGGTGGCGCTATCTGCGCTTGCATGCCTTTGCGTTAATCCACGAGCTGGTCGAAAACGTGCGCAAATTGCAGGTGAGAGCGCGAGCCTGAGACACACATGTGCCAGGCTGTGTGGTCGCCCTGTTTAGATCAGTGTGTGAAACGACAGCTTACTGCAGGGCGGGAACAGCACTCTACTGCAGATTGCTGGCATGTCGGAAGCGGCAGATGGGGCCATCACAGAGATGGCATTTTTGGACAACGGCTTGGGGTTGAGCCCTGAAGAGTTGCAAGACCTGGGAGACACATGTGGGTGCAAAAGCAGGCTGTGTTCTGAGCATGCTGTGAACAGTCATTGCTCTGCAATGAATATGCAGCATAATGCCCGTGGTAAGGGTCTGTTGACTCGCGACTTTTTACTTCAAACGCTGTGTACCCGCCCGCCCACGCACGTACATGTCCCC
>RHPI01001517.1:38160-50340 GCA_009103225.1 Chlorokybus atmophyticus | reverse complement strand
CTGTCCCCCCCCCCCCCCCTCTTGTCTATCATAACACCGAACCTGCGCGCACGCACAATCCAACGCACTCTGCCATGCAGCAACCCGTATGCACACACGCATGCGGGCACATACGCACGTACATGCGCAGCGCACACACTCACGTACACCAATCGCGTGCTTGGCTCTGCAGGGACTGTCAGCAATCGGTCGGGAGGGAGGCTTGGCAACTTTTACAGAGGGTTTCATGCTGGCCAGCGGCATTTTGGCAGGGGACAGTTTCATCTTCACAAAGTACAAAGGCCAGGAAGATGCCTTCACTCAGTACGCAGTGCTTCGGCGGGGATGCATTCTTGAAAACCATGAAGATCCGGATGACACGGGGGCGGTTGTGTCAGCTTTGATCTGCTTGGCACCCTCCAGTTGAGTAACAATGCCTTCACTTTCCGTATCGGTAGTCTGACATTAACATGAAGTGCACGTACGCAGCAAATAGTTCATGTGGGTATCGTGTTGCGCCATGGTTGGGTGTTTGCAGGGAAAACCAAGGAGCTGGGAGTCATTGACGCCACGTGTACGCCTTTCAACGTCCGCGCTTTCTTCAAAGACGAGTCTCCATACGAGTGCATAGAAGACTTGCAAGATGAGTTCAACAACATTTCCGGAACGGGTACGCTCATAAGGCTCCTGCGCGTGCACCGGCACATGCAGCTGTCGGTAAGTGCCAGTCAGTGTCATGCCTGATGCACACAAGCGCGTGCAATGCCGCATGCTGAAAGCCAGCTGGCAACTGGCGGAAATCAGGACACACTTGAGTGCTGACCAAGCAATGAGGTACTCACCAATATACGTGTGTACTGCAGTGCACTTACTGTGCCATGCATTGCAGTTGAATGACGACCGCATTGTGTACAACCGTAAAGAGCTGTATAAGCACGAGGACAGTAAACAGGACTACCCCATGGTGACACATGTCGCTTGTCATTCTTTCAGCACAACTGCATATGTTGATCACCATGTGGTCGACATAAACTAGTTCAGGTCGCATAGCTCAGAGTTGCTGGTTAGACAAGTGCGATGTGTTTGATTGATCTTGCCAGGAACGAACAGCAACCGCTGATTACAGGTGTCTGACCTTGGCGTCTACTTGGCTCATGCCAACTTGCCAAAGGTGAGTTTGGAGACTTGCACTGCTTGGCTGCTAGCGGCATCATGTTGGGTTGCTGTCAGTTGCTGCGCAAAGATAGCCAACAGTGCTGCGCGAGTTTGAATGTTTTTTAATGTTGTTTGGTGGCATCCTCATCGCTGCAACTCCCAAACAACGCATGCCGGCAACTGACATGTGTGCTTGTTAGTCAGGACAACGACGTGCTCCAGGATGAAGGTGGTAAGGATGGGAAGATGACAATACTGGTCAACGGGGTTGAGGTGGACCCGGAGTTCTACAACTTGCGCGCACGCATGTAAGTGCGAGAAGGTGACATTGAAGTGGCTGAACAGGGGTGAGCGGCCGTGGCAGCGACGTGTTCATGTGTGGTGTGACAGCGTGTGTGACATGGGGAGTGGAGGATTGTGTGAGTTGAGTTGGCTGTGTGTGGCATTGTGTGCGGTGACTGTGTGCGCGGAGTGGTGTTGCAAGTGTTAGCGAGCGCCCAACGAAGCAGTGTACCAAATACGTTCCATGGTGTCTGCTTATGTACCTTTTTTGTCTATGGTAGGCGGTGTGGAGTAAGTGCGCATGTGCGTGTCGCAGTATGTGTGTGGCTGTGTACTGTGTTGTGATTCTGAAAGGAGTGCAAAACTGTGGTAAAACTGAGTGCATGACTCCTACAAAGACAGGGTAGATAGCATGCGCATGCCTTAGCCCGGTGGTCACGTTGGTCAGTGTTGTGATGTGGTTGTGGCATGGCATGTTCACGTAGATTTGCATGTCAGTTGCACCTTGCAGCTTTTGTACAACACAGCTATGACTCAAGGCAAGCAAGCAGGCAGGGTGAATGGGCAGGGTAGAGGCTGTGTGATGATGTCAGTACAAATCGCACAAGTGTTCAACACCTATTTAGTGCCAGACGCTGCACCCCGCCTGCATGACCATCAGCGATATGTGTACAGAATATGCACGTGATGTATGTACGCAGCGTAGTTGAAATTGTGTGTACTTTGATTGCATGCTCGCTGACTGCATTGTATGTAGATGTCACGCCGATTGGTGCGAAGCTTGCAAGTCACTTCCTTTTAGAATGCCCAAGTTAACTAACTTCCTACCTAGACGGAGTGCAGTGGAAAAAGCTGTACAACTGGACTATCTATATGGCAGCAATCTTTGCAAGCCACATGGTGCGGCTGTGCTACAGACGTGCTACCGACATTAACTAGCTATCTCATTATTGTCACCTTTGTAAATGTTGTTGGGGCGCCCAGCCTCGCAGAAGTTGCCCGCAACCTGTCAAGGATGTCCTTGATGGCAGCCAGCTGAGGCTGGTTCCCAAACTGTCTGTGCAGTTCGCTGAGCTGCGACTCGCCCTCGCTGATGACCACCTTCATCTCATCCACCGCCTGCGCCCGCTTGGCCGCCTAAGCCTCATGCTTCTGCAGCTTGGCCTTGTCCGCAGCCTGCTTCTTCTGCAGGGCCGCTAACTCCTGCTGAACTAACTTCAGTGTTGGCCTCACTTTCTTCGGTGCCTGAGGACAAGCCACACAAAGGTGGTTCACATGCATGTGCAAGGACAACGAAAGCGCACTTCAACATGGGACTGCTAGGATGCAAGGCCAGTCAACAGACACCACATGGAAGGTTCTAAGTAAGCGTGCACCACCACAACAAGCACACATGTCAGCTATGCGTATTCGCATGCTCTTACAGTTGAGCTGGGCGTGGCAGTTTTCCGCTTCTTGGGAGATTCAGGAGCAGTGTTTATCTTAGGGACAGTGCACCGCCTCGCCCTTTTCACCCTATCCAGCATCGTGGTCCCGGAATCGTCTTCAGGTGTGGGAGGCAAAGGCACCGCTGCAGGTTGCTCTGCGTCTGGATCGCGGTCGCTGCCATCCGTGTCCTCGTCCGACACAATCTTGCGTTTGCGGGGCACAGCACGTGCTGGGGCCGGGTTTGAGGCCGGTTGCGCTTGGTGATCGGGAGGATGATTTGCGCCAGTCCATGCATACGCAGCTTGTGCCAAAGCCTGCAAGTTGTTGGTTGGTACACTGTTGAGCGTGACATTGACAGCAACTTCACGCAGATGGTGGCATGCTTAGATAGCGCCAAGAATTTGGTTGCTTGCACTCTTATTGGGTGCGTACCAGTTTGAAGTTTGCATACCCGCCCTCGCCGTCTTTGAGAACTTCTTTGCTGTGATGTGGCCGCAGAGTATGGGGCGGCACGCTCACAATGCCCATCAGGCCCTGCAGAAGGGTGCTCATCATGCACAACTGACCCTGCCGCTGTCGGTGGCAAGGTTGCACTACACCTCAATGACAACGACAACCTATACGCAACGTGTGTGCTTGCATGCGTGTGTGCGCATGTGTGGGGCATGATGTGTACTTGACGCTCTGGCTGTCTTCATGAACAACTCATGCCTACGGGCGTGTGCTGCAGATGCCTCGCAGCATGCCCAAGAGTTGGCCTTACCTTGAACGCTAAGTCCCACTTCAGGCCCGAAGGCAGCGCTTTCCAGTGCTTGTCACTGATGGGGCAGGGCGGGCCACGAGCACTGTCGCCTCCGCAGCATACTTCATCCCAAATCTTGCAAAATTCATGGCCATCCACTGTCAGGAAACACTGCGTGCAGCCTTCGACACACAATCTCATCTCAGCTTGTCAGCAGCACGTGCATTACATAGGCATGTGTGCTTACCCCGTTCGGGCCATGCAGACTGTTGGCAGAGCGGGTGTATATCTTCTGGAACAACACGGATAGCGCTTGATCTGCAACAACAACCGCTCAGCGGTGAATGCTGAGCGGGAACTTCACTGTGCGCAATCTACCAGCTGATGATGGCGCTATCTCCATGGGTCGTTACAACAAGCTGATCCGGACGATAGCTTCGATCACCAATGTGCACAAGGAAGCCATACTCGAGAGTGGACCGTTCCTTGCTCCTTTAACATACGCTCAGACAATGCATAAAGTCTTCACGCAAGGAGGCTTGCAGTCTGCATGACTACTGTGGTAAATCCGCATGCGACTGTCTGCATACTCACCATGGTGATGTCCACGCTAGGCGCATGACAGCTTTTCCTTTTGTGTCCTCTTTATTTCTCAAAGGCCACTCGAACTCTATGGGCTCAGACATCTTCCAAAAGGGTGCGGGCTGCTTCTGCACGCACAACGGAAACGTTGCACATGTTCTTGCAAAGTTGTGAACGGAGATTAAACGAGCCAACCAATTGTTCACAGTGCGAAGCGACTAGCAGACCCTTGCACAGCATGCAAGGGTCTGCTAGTCGCTTGTTGCACGCACCAACATTCTTATCTCCAATTGTCGCCACGGATGGCACTCTTGGTCGACCTCAACCCCATTGATTAGAATAGTCATCAACTTCCCGTCCTTGCTACGTTCCTCCTTGTGAACGCCGTTGTCCTGCACACAGATATGCGTCAATTTGCAGCATACAACCATTGTGGGTTGCAGCGAAAGGGAGACACCATGGAGCAACACTGGAACGCATGGTTGACATCTTGATAACAATATGTGCATGCTGGCTGCAGAATCCCGCAGCTAGCGACCACGCTTACGTTGATGGAGCAACTGGAACCCGCTGAGTGTTACAAACATGAACATTGAAGAATCAGGACTCCACTACTTCACCTTTGGCAGATGCGCACGAGCCAAATAGACGCCAAGATCATACACCTGCAGGAGGACAGTCAGTTCTGCTATTTGGTTTGTTGCACATTTGTGAAAACACTGTGCTTGTCTCAACTCCAGCAAGTGTGTGCTACATGGCTCATGAATGTGGCCATCGACATTTATGTGCTTGAAGCTTGTAAGCAAGATATGTCACCTTGGGATACTCCTCCTTGCTGTCCTCGTGCTGACGGAGCTCTCGGCGGTTGCACACGATGCGGTCATCCTCCAACTGCGAGGCACAACACATCAGCCATACACACAGCTTCTGCATAGCTCACAATCAAAAGATATCTTTCTGTCATTGCAGCCACCAAAGAAGCACGCAACTGTCCAGATTGATATAACAGCCTGCAACATGGACATCAAACTAGTTGGGTGACACTGGATGTCACGCCGTGCATAACACTGGCTGTCACTGACCAACAGCTGAGTGTCGGAGTGGACGTGGAGAAGCTATGAGCGTGCCCGTTTCGGGGATCTTGTCAAATTCGCCTTCCAGGTCTTCTGTGTTCTCATACGGAGACTCGTCACTGAAGAAGGCGCTATTGTTGTAAAGCGAGTACGTTCTGTCTGTGATTCGCAGCTCGTTGTGTTTCTCTGCAAACACCCAACATCAATGCCACATGCCTTGTACATGTGTTGAAAACATGCAGAGTTGAGGTTTGCATTAACCACACACTCTTGTACTCAACTGGAGGGTGCCAAGCAGACCAAAGCAGACACTAGTGCGCCAGTGCCATCCGGGTCTTCATGTCGGTTCAAGGTGAATCCGAACCGCAATACAGAGTATTGGGTGATCGCATCCTTGTTTTTTGTAAAGACAAACACATCCTCGGCCAGGCTGGCACTGGCCAGATTGAAACCCTCACCAAACTCGCCAAGCCTTCCCGGCCTCTCAGTAGCATGCCCTGCAAGAAAGCCCAGTGTGTGTACTCATGTGCGCGCTCTTGTGCGTATGCGTGTTCGCGCGACTGGGCATGCGTATGCATGGGCGTGCGCAGGGTATGTGCCGTGCGGCGGGGAAGGGGGGGGGGGGGACATTTTGTGCCTGCAGTTTTGGCATGTGCACGTGTGCTTGCGTGTGCAGTTCTTGCATGTGCGCGCGTGCAAGTGTGTATGGATGCATGTTTATGTCAGACTGCTCGCATGCGCCTACACAGCGATTGTCACGGTCAAGCTGCAAATACTTCTGCCACAACTTTGATATGGAGCAGCATGTCGCACGCATAATCATCACAGTGCGAATAGTAAACTCAGCATGTCTAGAACACAACCACGCCAAGCATCCATCTGTGTCTCCCAGGTCTCGCAACTGTTCAGGGCTCATCCCAAAACCATTGTCCAGGAATTCCATATCGGTGATGGCCCCATCTGCATCCGCTTTGGCATCAACTTTCAACAGAGTGCTGTTCTAGACACCCTGCAACAGCCCGATGTTGGTTCAACAAACACAACAAGGTGACCACAGCCTGTCACACGAGTTTTCATGCTTGCACAACTCACTTGCTTGTCGCGCGCATTCTCAACCAGCTCGCGGATTGACGCAAAAGGGTTGGAGTGCGAACACTTCCACGATTTCTGTGTAGAGGCTTGGATCACGCACAGATTGCACCAATTACCAGGCACAAACAATGGTTTTAACCAGGTGCCGAAGCTGACTCCCCCGTACAGACATCACCAACTATACACAATGCCGAATGCCACAAACCCGCACAAGCGTTTACACACGCAGTATGTAATGCACTAGAGCTTGACGGTTGTTCAGTGCGTCAGCAGCAAGTCGTTAGCAGACGTGAGCCCCGCCATGCAAGCACCATCAGAGCAGCTCCGATCAAAGCATCAATCAGCAAGCTGCCTTTCAACTTTAGACACGCAGTCGGGTAGTCAACGAGGAGCTCTCACCTGTGTGCCCTTCTTGTTGGTCGACTTGATGGGATTTCCCTGCCAGCTGCTCGGCCGTGTGGCTTTCCCCATCCTCAACCACTGGACGCCAAGGAAAGAAGGGCATAGAAGCAGTCAACCAACAGTTGTCTGCCAGCACGAAGCATGCACATTGCAAGTGCAAGCAGCGAAGCAGCCAAAAAACCAGCGCAAAGCTGGGCCGATTCGGGCAGCCACCATCAAGTTTGCCGCATACTTACGTCGTGGGCTTTCAATGCTGCAAGCCCTACGGCTTTGATGGTCACCACACGCAGTCAGCCCTTTCACCTTTCACGCCCAATGGCTGCTGTATGCAGACCAATGCGCTCTCTCAACTGAACACCTACTTTCCCTGGCGCAGCAGCCACTCCGGCTGCAAGCAGCTCTCAGGCGGCGCTTACGAAACCCCTCATGATAAGAGCACACGGCTTGGCCTGGCCTGCTTACGAACGACAAAGACGACAGCGCCGCCGCCGCCGGCGTCGCTTGCTCCACGAGTTGCAGCTGCTTCCACGAGCGAGCTCAAAGCGACGCTCAAGGCGAGCGACTGAGCACGGCGCACGCAGCGAGCTCAAAAATCAAAGCAATTGTCCCGCGGGAGTTTTTGCGCGCGCGAAGCTCGTCTTTGAGCCACCCCTGGTGCACTAGTGCCACACTGCCTTCATGTTGTTGTTGGTGGTGGTGGTGGTAATGGCAAACTGCACAACGCGTATATGGTGGTAATGACTTCCGTACACGTCAGAATGATGTCCAATTTTGTGCTGTGTATAAAGAATGAAATACAAGAGCCCATCCTTGCTGTTGCACATGACCTGCAATGCCCGAAAGTTGAGACCAAGATTCATAAGTGTTGCGAAGGTTATCGGTTACGCGTGGCGCTGAGCTAGATTCGCACAAATACAAAAGGCATGTTGTCTTTGGTTTTGAGTTTGCCCTTGTTGTGTGTTATCTACGCATGGAAAATTTATGCTTTTTGGTATTTTACTGATATCAAGGTAATCGAATGTTTTTTTACAAAATGTATGATAAGCAATACAGTTCATAAGCAATAAGGCATGCAAGTAGGTTATCGACTTTATTACCACTGCGGTGGGTTCAAAGTTCTATTGGTGATGGTAATCGTAATGCATGCATGCTGCATATATTTTTAATAAATTAATACTATATTGCACAATCGCCTGAGTAGTAGTTGAAAAAAGCCCTCTCATTAATTTTTATAAAAATCTATAATAACACTTATACTTATGTACAGATGTGCGCACTGCATGGATATTCGCAACCAACTTACACAACATGAATCCAATTGTTAAACTCATTGCAAAACGTAAACAAAATTTAATTAACTTTTTAATAGCGACATTGCATTATGACTATATGCATGTAGTTCATAATATGAAACATGTGTGTAACGCGGCGCTTAGCCTACTAGGCCATGGTAGTAAAAGACGCTATCATGAGGGGTTGTGGTATGCTTGTTAATGCATCATAAGCCCTTTAACCTATTCAGCAGTAACTAATACTACAACGCGCAGGGAGGCAGACAATGTACACTAATGTCTACAATGCGGTGGTCCCCTTGAACCTTGAACACTGGAGGAGGTTGTGAAACCTGACAGACTCTTGTCTTGTAGTGTGGCGGAATCTACTTGAATCTTCCGCCCCATGATCCCGGTCCCTTAACCACGCATGCAGCAGGTTTTGAGTCGTCAGGCAGTTTCGCTAACCGGAGTTCCTTACAGCAAGATGCCTACACACAGAGAGATGCCCCGCGCCACTGCACGTCGTCAACAGTTGCCGCCGCCGCCTGCAGGCGGCGACTTGAGCTCGCCTCTTGCCTGGCCTGGCCTGGCCTGGATTGTTACTGTGCAGCTACTTGCTCAGGCACACGTTGGCGCACGCTATATACACACTTCTTTGCTTACACACGCTTGCACGCTCGCTGGCACGCAAACACACACACACACACACACACACACATACCCACATATTTACACGCGCACGCATACGCACCAACGCACGCAATGAGGAGGGTACCAGGCGATCTGCTGGAGTTCAAGTACTACGCCTTCTCGCACTGGGGCGTCTACATGGGAACAGGAGGCTACCTGGCTTGGCACCACGCCACCACTCAGTTCTTCAAACACGGTCAGTGCGTGTAAGCAATTACTCACTACACTCACTGCACAGCTAGCATTGTCAGCTCACCTAGCAACAATCATGACACATTGTCACACAAGTCGCACTGTATGACACAATCTGCACACATCCACAGTGAAGAGAGACTTGTGACAGTAACAGCATGAGAGTCCAACACTGCTGATGTGCGGCAGTGTTGCAAGCGAGCAGCGGTCTGGTTAGGTCAGCCGCAGACAGCAGCGCCTGTCAGCCAAGTGACTACTTCCCCAGCTCATCACATCAAACACAACCGCAGTTTGGTGCCCAACTGCATCATGATGAGCATTACCTTGGGCACATTGTCGGCCCGCGCATGTGGAGTAAGGTGAGATAAAAACCTTGCATGGGTGGTGTTGGCGGTGGTGGTAGTGGTGGTCATGGTGATGTTGGCATGTGTGTTGTAGGTTTCTTCGCCATTGTTGCTTGGGAGAGAGACCAGCCGGGTACATATTGAACCGCTCTCTGGTGTAGAAGACAAGTAAGCAGTGTCTGTGTGTGGTTTGCGTGCATGCGCTTGTCTGTACACGCGCATATGCGTGTGTCTTGCGCCATCGTGCATGTGTGTATGTTTGCGTGCATGCGCACGCGCGCGCGGGCGTGCACAGCGTGCGTGCTCGTGCGCATGTGGGCATGCTTGCACATATCACAATGTCTCACCCATGTCAAGTTGACATTGTACAGATATCAGCGTGTCCGAGTTCGAAACTGCCAATACGACGCAGCCCTCACCTCATTCCCTGCGCATGACATTGTGCAGCGAGTCCTCGCACAGGTATGCATACTGCTACCCCGTCACCTGGTGACTTGTCAACTGCATGGTGTAATGTAACCAACTGTTTTTGGTCAGGTCCGTAAAGTGTCTTGCTTCCGCTTGTTCTCCAACAACTGCGAGCACTTCGCCACGTGGGCAAGGTAGCGAGCATGCTGTTCGTATGCCACATGCATGTACTCAACCCATTATTGCACAGTGTGCTTGTTAGCGAGTACATCCGTGGGCACCTTTGCACACGCACAAGCATGCACACGCGCGCGTACATAACACGCCAGCATTCAAGTGATTACATGTCAATGTCGTTGTTACCTTGTTTGCTGTCAGGTATGGTGTTGCGCTGAGTGACCAGGCGTGGGCGTTCCCAGCAGCAGGCGCCATCTTAGGCCCCACAGCATATGCAGGTGCAAAGACATAACTATACATGTGCCCGTGTGTGTGCGTGCGTTTGTGCGAGGTGCCTGTCTGTATGTGTGTTCTGGACACGTGATACATGTGCATGCAACAGCTTTGGCGACTGCCGATGGAGTACTTGCACTCTCAACGAATCCGGTTGGCATTGGCATGATGCTGCCAGCATGGCATCTAACCGCTGCACGCCTCCGCCATGCTGGTCAGTAGACACCTTTTGTCGAAACTTGTGTTCTTTTGTGTGTCTGTTTGGACCGAACCACACATGTCGCATGTGGTTGATATGTTGCTGTTTTCACCAGCGATGCGTTTCAGAGGTTTGTGGCAAAGGTGGGCTGTGAGTACACAGCTGAGCAGTCTTCAAACGTCTGTTAGCCATGAAGAAGCGCTGGAAGACCTTGTCAGACTGAAGAGTGTTTATGCCCACATTGCCCGCTTGCACGATATGGTCAGGTGCTTGCTTTATGACGCACGCACTGAAAGCATTGTGAGTGCTGTTTATGTTTGAGCGCGTATGCGTGTGCATGGGTGGTCGTGCACTTGCGCATGTGTGCGCACACTTAGGTGAGCCTGGGTTTGGTGGCGTGCTTATATACACTTGCAGGTGTCCAAGCAACGACGCAGACGAGCAGGCTGTTTCGCGGCTGCATAGGCAGCTGCAGACTCTACAAGACACGCTCGACTTTGCCCTGCTGAGACGACACAACGACACAACAGGACAGACCTTCACCAATGCTGATCAGGTTGGTGTTGTAAAGGCTGTGCGTTCAGCCGATTGTAGCCTTCACAAAGTAAAGCTTTATTGATAATTAAATTGCGTCGGGGCTATGGTAGGTTGAATGTAGAAATAAAATGTGATGTGCACTGTGTGTTCAGGTGCTCATGGAGTTGAGATTGGCGTCGTTGCAATTGCCCCAAGCCACTGACACGCTTCACACGTGGTTGCTACACAACACGCACAATATAGAGAGCTGTATACGGCGTTGTCATGCTTAATTTAGTTTGATTGCCAAGAGATCCTCGCTAATGTAGTTGATTGGGCAGCAGATTGCTGTCTTGTGTGTCACCGCATGTGCACCACAAGGTGCATGACATTGGGGCATGCCATGTGCGTACTGTTAGTGTGTGAGGAGTCTTTGGCATTGGAGGCACCAATAGTTGGCTAACATTGTCGCACCATTTGTGTGTGACACGGTGCAATGCTGAAACACATCAACATTCGTTGTGTTAGAAATTGCGGGGTTGCACGTGCGTCATGTCCTGAGCATGATGCTGACACATATGCTGATGTATTGTGTTTAGTTGCATCAAATTCTACATAACCGCAATGCTCTAGCATAATCCTTAATCATAATAATAAACTTAATAATAAAAAGGACTGCAGCAATGTTCGGCGGGATGCTTTATACACATACCTTACATAAATGCACCGAACCCCGTCGTTTAATCGGTAATAATGAAAAACCATTTTACCGGCACCTTTTGTGACAACTATGCACCACTGGCTAGGCTATTTTATAATGTAAATGCCCCTCGTTTATTGACTATGGGTCTGGACATTTCAAGGGGCACATTGCCAGATATGTGTACCCTGTTATCGTACACAAGTTTCCCTTCAACATATGATTATGCAATAATCAAGCGAGCTACATTTATTAATGCTTATAGCGCAATCCTTTATGTGAACCTCTTAACAAACAAGAGGTTGGTAGTATTACCCGCATGTCATGCCCTTCCCTTTATAAACATAACCCCAAAAAATGGGCAGGCATAAAAGCCTCAAACACCTTTGACAAGAGTATTATACTGAAGGATTGAGAGCACTATGAATGAGTAAGTGCGTGAGCGACATGTACCAACAATGACTTAATTATGCTGAATGATTAAGAGCACTATGAATGAGTAAGTAAGTGAGCGACATGTACCAACAATGAGATTATTATGCTGAAGGATTGAGAGCACTATGAATGAGTAAGTAAGTGAGCGACATGTACCAACAATGAGATATAGGTTTGCAACTTAGCAATGACTACCATGCAAGCATTCAAGTAAGCAATTGCATCCTTTCATTGGGG
>RHPI01001517.1:18910-38030 GCA_009103225.1 Chlorokybus atmophyticus | reverse complement strand
ATAAGGGGGGCTGGGCTCGATGTGCCCACCCTGCAAGTTTTGGTTTGCTTCATCACATGATGCACTGGTATTTTGGGCAGATTCTGATTCGGGTTCCAATTCTCACAACCGACCCCGGAAGTCAGACCCCGAACCACAAGCCGCAACGTTAGCCCCGTTGCCTCCTAACGTTAGGTTTACCCAGCGCCATCGCCGACAACCAGGACGCCGGCAGCGACATCGCCGCCGACACCCTTTCCCGCCAAACACGCCACAGAGTGCAACAGTCTGATGCACTGAACTATTCAAAACATATCTAGCTGCTGCTGACGGCGGCGGCGGAGGCGGTGGAGGAGCACAAGACGGGGGCGGCGGCGGCGGGCGAGCTGCTGGTGTCGGCGGCGGTTTATTTGACGGGGTTGCTGGCTGGCGGGGCGGGGCGGGGCGAGAAGCAAGGGCGTGAGCTGGCACTTTGCAGCGAGCACAGAGAGGAGGGCGGGCAGGGCTTAGGACTTTGGGTCTAGGGTTTAGGGCGCAGTGATAGAGAGAAGCCTGCCTCAGCTGCTTGCCAGCTGCATGCTGCGGCGGCGGCGCCATGGCGCACAAGTTGCCGCCGCCTCAGCAGCAGCAGCGGGCGGGATCAGGCCTGGGCGCCAGCAGCCTGAAGGCAGACCCGGCTGTGGCTTTGGGTCTTGCAGGAGCATCTGGGCCTTCTAGCTCTCAGCACCAGCAGCAGTCGCAACCAGCTTCGCACAAGATAGTATTAGCTGTCGCCCCGCCTGCGCCAACCCCTCAGCATGTTACACCTCTCCCTCAGAAAGTCACAATCGCAGTTAAACCGCCCACCCCGCAGACTTTCCCACGTGTAAGCAATGACTCGTGGATTGTAAATTTTGCTTTCAATGTTTTTGCCACATTCTCTCGGTCAGCATCAGATTATGCTTAATTCTTGCACAATGCTGACTGAGTCAAGAATGTGTGTGTCTGTTATTTGTCAGTTGTCGTGCGTGTTGCCCAATCTCGTTAGTGGGTGTGTGCACACAGACGGTATTATGCAGGAAAATGGGGCAGAATCGTAAGACTGATCAATATAACAATTCATGAAACTCTTTGGGAGGTTGAACTGTTCGCATTGCAGAAGACCATTTTTAAGTCTTAGTGATGGTATGGACGTCTCACACCTTGTTCTCAACATAACGCGCCTTTTCCACACATTGCATGCCGACAGTCTTGTGAGTCAACTGGGTTCAGAACGTTCAAAGCAGTAAGATTCAACACATGCACCAAACTTTGCGAGATGGTGCATGGCAGGCCATGAGTCGGTTGGCTCCAGTCACAATACTCAACAACTGTGCCTTGGATGTTGGTAGCCAGTTCCTGGCTGCCGTGACATTGACACAGACGCAAGTATCTCGGAACAGTGCATGTGAAGTAAGCATGCTCTTGGCTATGAGAGACTAATCATTTTGTTCAACCCGCAGTTTGCAGCGAGCATTCCTGGATATGCAACTCCCTCAACATCCGGTAGAAATCACTGGAGCGTGATTCACTTGTGATGCTTTCATTTGCGATATGTCAACAATACGGCTTTGCCTGTGCTGCTGCAGGCCAGCCTGGGATGCCAAACCCGAGCGGGATGGCACTCACGACTGGCGGGAAGGCGAGGGCAAGAAGTCCAAACAAGCCGTATGTCAAACCTGGCCCCAAATCCGTCATGCCGGACGGCAGTATACCCGCTTGGAAAGACCCCGCAAAATTGCGTGCCCGCTACCTCAAAGGCCTCGACAAGCGAAAATGCAAAGTGTGCGACAATATCGCGCGCTCAAGGCAAGTGTGTTTGCCTTCTTTGGATTTTTTTGACCAAAGCTGGCTTGTAGCTGCAACTAGGTTGCAGCTACAAGCCAGCTTTGTCAAGATCATCATGTCATGTAGCATATGATCTTCAGAAGCCTTGGGTGTTGTCCTTGTTGGTGGCATTTGCATTGCACAGTTACAAAATGTCGTTGACTGGTTATTTCTTTGTTCTAATCACTTGGTGAGGTCACGGTCGGTTGTTCTTTCAGGTGCCCGTACTACAGTTGCAAAAAGTGTTGCATGGCGGCACGCAACCCGTGCGTCATTCACGGTGAGTTTGTCACCAGCCAACAGTGTGCCTCGGAACTGGTTTTGTTGACTGACTGGTGCACATCGCTCCAAATTGGATCAACATGTGTGGTTGATAGTTTTGAAGACGGCTGACCGATCTGGTTATGGGACCGCCAAAGAGCGCCGCATTCAAGCAAAACGAGAAGCCTTTGCACTCTATGAGTCCCTTCGCGCCAACAACGGCTCACTTGCTGGCCTGTACGTGCAATGGCCACAACACTCTCGTCAACTTGTCCATGACTTGCTTGTTCCAACATCATAAAACCTGTAACGTGTTATGCACACAGAGCTACACCTGCTACGACGGCACCCGCAGAGCCACCTGCGCCCATCAACGTAACCATCAGCGCAACAAACACAGCAGACTTGCTTCTGGTTCCCTCCCTAGGTGGAAAGCGAGAGTTTAAGTCTTACGAGCAGTTTGCCAGCATGCAGCGCGAGGTTTGTTGTAGCTTGGTTAATGTATACTGGATGATAGCAGAACAATATGAAGCATGCTGTATACAGGAGAGTGCTGAAGTGTATGCCTGGCGATTGAAGACCATGGAGCAGTCTGATGAAGCTGAAGCACATACCATTGCGGATGCCATCGATCGATACGCTGGCAACGCACAGTTGCTGGATGCGATTTGCAATGGTCCGGTCCCAACGCACACGCATGTGCACATGCGCGGTACGGACGGGAACGCAGCTGATGCCGAGGCTGCATTGGATGGCTCCGCCAGCAAGCACGCAGTGAAGCCCTTGCACAAGCCCAAAGGCAAGAAGTCGCTGGAGCGTGAAGCTCTGCCCGTCTTTGCCGAGTGTGAAGCGTCCACCGCACGCCACAACGCTTTCGATGCGTTGTTACTTAGAGCAGATGCCGCCGACAGCATTGGAGAGCTTCAGGAGTGCACCGCAGCCTACAGGGAAGCTCTCGGCCACGATTGCATACAAAGACCGTGGCCGCGTACAGGGCCTGCAGGCGAACAGGCTACGAGTATGCTGCCACAGCCACCAGCACAGGAACAGAGTGCAGACAGGGTAGACGCTTCTGCCGAGCGTGTGCATTACGGTTGCAGCTGGTGGCGGGTAGATAGCAGTTTGATAGACTCTTTACCTGCAGCGAAAAGACATCGGACCCTTGCATTGGCAGCAACAGAATTGCAGTCTTTGTAGAGCAGCGGCCTGGCCCTGCACGCATAATATGCGTGTGCATGCTGTCTTGTGTCTGTCCTGCAGCTAGTTTACTTGGAAACGGGACACAGATCAGAGAGAGGCATGCTGATGCAGTTTCGACAGTGTGGACGGAGCACTGCAACGCTACCATACCATAGGTACAAGGGTAGTACTAACCAGCACATCATTCTGATTGTCATGTGCACAGCCACGAGTGGCCTCAATATGCCACAGCTATCTCAAGTACGCAAGGTCAATTCAGATTCATTACAATGTGGCTGGCCGGGAAACTATCTGCATCTGCGAAGTCAGCATGCCTAACGCGCTGCTTGATGCCTACTCATGATCAACTTGGTGCGGAGTCATCGTGGAGGACGGTCCTCACGGCGCAGCTTTGTCTTCACCGACGGTTCAGTGTAGACAACTGGAGTACGCTGGCGCAGGTGCTTTGGTCGAGTTGTGGTATACGACGGGTTCTCCTTGTCCGCCTCAGCTGCAGCACTTTTGCCACTCGCAGACATGGGTGGCTTCTGCACCGGCGTGGCTGGTGCAGATTGCAATTGCTCCCCGCAGCTGTCTGGCTCAAGAGCAGCCACAGCGGCGTAAGACAAACGGCGCGGCAATGTGCTGGGCTCCAGCTGCCAATCCACCTGAGTGCTGGTTTCGGGAGTTGCAATTTCTGCAATCGTGTCCGGGAGGCTGATTGACGGAGGCATGTCCTATATGGCAAGCATGGTTGGTACGTTTGTGTGCATGGACCATTAACACACCAAGCATGATTGGCCACATATGCTGGACTTTCACATGTCTCAGAAAACACTTACGGGTGTCGCATGGATATCTTGAGCTGGAGGACTGTGCACGCTCTCGAGAGACTGACGGTGGGCCTGCAGATGTCCAGCTTGTTCAAACACAGACTGTGGCAGCGGCTGATGGTACAGCTGGTTGAGGCCAAAGGAAGAGCCCTCCACCGGCGGAGGCACACCGATGCTGACTCGCTGACTCTGCGACAGCCTCACCACTGTTTGCTGCCAATGCCAAGCACAGTAGTGTGAGAGATAAGTGTAGTACATAACCATTGCAAATGGCAATATGATGGATTCCCAAACCTTCAGTGAGGCTATCTCGTCTTGTGATCTGCTTCGTTCAAGCTCAGACCCCTTGAGCAACTCTGTCATGCTGGAAATGCGGCTCTGTTGGTGATGACCAGGTACATGTGAGCATATCATCAACGATACTGTACAGACGTGCGCACAAAAATGGCTGTCACCTGCAGCTCGTCCAGTCGAGACGTGTATACACCAGCGCGTTGGGCTGAATCATGCCGAAGCAGCGTGTTCTGTCCATGTTTGACACAACAAGAGAAAAAGTCTGTAGCTCGATATATTGCAACACACTGTTGGCGGAAATGAAAGCTAGAGAACCAGTACTGGATAGTTGTAAGTGAAACACAGCTGTAGTTGGGGCACTGGGCCACTACAGCTGTGCCACACCTGATGTGGCACGTTAATTTCATTCAAGCAATTCTGGCGCCTGACCCCAGATAAGCGGCTGGGCCGTAAGACTGATGCTTAGCTGACGTCAATGCTAGCCTCACCTCTGCCTTCAGTCTGGACACCTCGCGCTGCAGTTTGGTGTTTAAAGTGATGATCTCATGGTTGACAGCGGATGACCGCTTGAGGTTGTTCACCAAGTTAACCTGGGCTTTTTCTATGGCTTCGTCTTTCAGGTCCAGCAGGCGGCTTGGTTTCTGTCAAGGATGCTACTCTAAATGGAGCACCAGCAACAAGAACGCACACATGCGCAATGAAGCTGTGTTCATGTGGATACTCCTTCTCGTTCAGCAGCCTACGCAGCATGTCAACTTCCCCGCGCAGAGCACGCAGCTCAGCTTCTTTAATCTGCATCCAAGCAAGCTGTTTCAATGCTTTTCAAGCCGGTCTATCAGACAGACACAGCTGTACAGCAAGCTGCTAGCCAGTGCTAGCTACCAGGCCTTGCATTGCTGCTAGGTGCTGATAGCTGCTAGGTGCTGATAGCTACCAGAGCAAGGCGCCAGTTAGTCAGTCAAACTCTGATGTGGACACCAACAATGCAAGACTGGTTGCTGCATGTCCCTGGTAACTTCACACATGCTTACACATTATGCGTTGAAACCCAGCTGCTGTCACATTCCGTCAATCGCAACCTGACCAGGCCGACCAGTCTGGCCAGTGCCGTCCAGGTGGGGTGACCACACCACGTAGTGACTGCTAGCTTCTGGGGAAGCTAGCAAACGGCCGCTCATGCACTTTGTACATGCATCTTGCAGACTACAATTCTGTGAACTACAGTCATAGGGCTGGCTCACGCAGAGACTTGTGCGCTTGTACTATCTGAACTAAGCTGTGACACTCCGTGAGAAAAAAAAACAGGTAGCTGTGGTTGCGGTTTGCTTGTCACAGAGTGTCATCAGTACTGCGAGGAAGCTGAATGACAGATCGTGTGTAGCGCAGCTTATTTCATAGCAGCACCTAGCCAGCAGTAGCGGAGTCACTCGCACCTGCTGTTCATTCTTGCTCCGGTTGTAAAGCTCTTCAGCAGGCAAGTTGGTGAGGTTCGCCAGGCGGCGCTGGCGGAAGTTCATCTGGGGTGACGGTGCCGCCATGTGCTTCAGCTCTCCCCGTCATGCAAGCTCAACGGCAGCCATGCAGCATTGGCAGAGAGACAAAGTCAAAACAAACCGAGACAAAGTCAAAACAAACGTCCGCTGAGGCTGGTGCTACCAGCACTCAAGCTGGCTGGAAGCCCCACTGCTGCATGCACGTTGATTCGCAGCTAAGCTCGCTAGTTTCGTTCAAGATAAAAATCCAGAGCAACGACAAGTACAGCAACACCGCCGCCTCTCCAGCCACACTGCCACGTGTAGTCACTGGCATGCAGAGGCACCGTTGTGTCACAACAGCATGCATGCGTGCTGCCCGTCCGACGATCGGAAGTGTTGTGCCCGGTTGCTTGAGCCGTGAGACCGAGAGTTCCATAGCGGAACCCAACAGTTACAGTTTTGTCTACCAAAACAGTTTGATAGACAAAATTGTGCGTACATGATAAGTATTGTCTTATGCACTTAATTTGAAGAACCATCATGATATTAATGGATGTATACATACTGGCCCATGATAATAATCAGTTAACTAAATAGCACACGTTAGCTGCGGCTCAAGCATAAAAGTTATACGGGACAAGTAATAAGCTCGTTAATGTTGCGTAAAATGCATAGGTTGTATAAGTGTTATATTTATTAAGTTTATTGAAAGGTGAATGGTGCGCTCAGTTCATGCAGCGACTGCATAAGTACAGTGTAAAACATCATACTTGCACATGTATTACATTCGAGATCATAAAATGTGTCATTTGTTTTAAGAACATATGATCAATAAGCTATTATCTTGCAATACTTTGAAATACATTGCAATTGACACTTCCATTTACATCGTTTAATCCAAATCATGCATGTATTTGTTGGTTCACGAATATGCAACGTCGCATATTGATGTCTTACAACATTTATAATATCACTACGAGTATAATATGTCATTACATTTTGAGAATGTGATAAGTTACGATATGTGTCATAACATGCAAGCTGCGCAAGTGCTTTGGCCAACACAACCTCTCAAATCAATAATGTTATAAGATGTTATAAAATGTTGACATATAAGCTATGTAATATTAAAATCATATTGCATTGCTCATCATGCTCGACAATGCTTAAAGTATATCGTTTACATGTTACTATTCTCTATGTATTGTTCTCTACGTATTGGATGTAAGATTACTTTGTTAACTATTATGTGTACACTGACATGCCATAATATCTTAAGCCCCATAAGCGCTTATGCTTGCAACAACAACAACACGTGATATAAACGTATTGACAACTTGTCAATTAGTATTGAATAGTGGTCAATAAATACGATAATAAACTCACGCATGTAAGCATCATCGTTATGGTTGTCACAACGCTGTTAGCGATTACATAATGCAAGATGATGTTTTCACAACCATGAACTGTAAAAGAAAAAGCCGCTATAGTATGAAAAACCACTTATCCCAATTATGTCCCATAACGTAAATGCATTTACGATATAGAATATATTTTTAAACACAAATGCTATGTGCGTTTTGCATCCACATTAATGTAATTAATTGTGTGTAAATATCACAATAATAGCAGTACATAATATATGACGATAATGACGAGGTATACTCCCCGTACATGAGGATTTAAAACCTTTCATTCATGTGCCACCGTAATGCAATTGATGAGGGTTTTTGTTTTGTCCGACCGTTGTAATGCTGCAGCCATTGTACCACAATACATGAATCAATTACGATTGCGTGGTCTAAATAACCATACTTCTTGCTGCATGCTATGTGCATGACTCATACATCATTCATGCGCGGTGCTAGTAGGTGTTTTTCGGCCCATGCTTCTGGTGTGGTGCTCCCTCCCCCCTCCTCCCCTTTGGTCTCGTTACACCACATGGTTAGGGTCCCCCTCCCATTTTAGGTTTGCTATGGCTGTATGTGTTGCGTGTATGATGCCACCCGCCTTGTCCATTGGCCCCATGTGTATCGCATACATGAAGTAACAATCAGTATCACAATGTGCACTCAGTTGCAAGGCTATCCACATACGGCTGTCCAGATGTAAGACATCGCATACACGGCCGCACGCAGCAGCAGTGCACCTCGGTCGCTGTCCCTTTCCATTTTCGGCAGTTTTACACTCTCGCCGAAGCTCTGAAGCTGAGACCTCGATGATTCATGAACTGAACTCGCCAAGTGCAGTTCACAACCGCGATAGGCCCTCGTACTCTCCGCATTGACCCCTATAAATCATGACTCAATCATAAGCGACCCCGCTGCACTTTTTCCTTTGTTGGGGTCTACGCTGCGACCCTATCCCAGTGCATTGCATTGACCGCATGCTGCTGAAGTGTTTTCCCGCTGCACGCCGCGTTAAGCTGCTGTCCGCTAAACTCAACGCTCCTGGGCTCCTGGGCTCACGCTGCTTCGCAGGCAGCGTACGTTAAGGTTGCTGCCCATAGGGCGTTAAGGTGGGTGCTTCGTGCCCAAAAAGTGTGGGCGGCGGCGGCGGAAAAGGACGACACGGACCACAGGGAGGACAAGAAGAGCACTTTTCTCGACAGGATAGGGTAGCAGGAGACAGGTGCAAGCTTAGCTGTTGCAATGGCTGGCGCCGGCGGTGCGCTGGCGCCAGTTGAGTCGGACTCCAAGGCAGCTGGCAGCAGCACCACAAGCATTCGTAATGGTGTTGTTCAGGGCCAAAATGAGCGGCCGACGTCGGCGGTGAAGCAGGAATTGTCTGTACTCTACAAAACGCTCAAGTAAGGCTTTGGCTATCTGACTTGTGAGTGGCGCATAAGCCCTGTCCTGATGTCTGGACATTGCAAGTCCACTCACTAACTGTGCAGTGCTGCCTGGGGCTGTTCGCAGCTGTTCGCAGCTTGCAACGCAGCCTGCAACGCAGCCTATGCGCACAATTGTGTGACTGTGGAAACTAGCATGTTGTACAAACACGCATGCTGACCAATCCAATGAACTCAGGTGTTGCTACATTGCTCAGCATTGTTGAGTGCTGCAATGCCTTGAGTTGAGGTGTTATCGCTGGTCACCACGTTGGGCATGCTTATTGACTGCCCTCTGCTTTGCTCAGGGCAACAATCATACGGAACTATCTTCCTTTCGCCTTCTTCGTTGCGTTTGTCATCGCATTGTCTTGGCCGCTGCCAGGAGAGAGGCTCACAAGGCCCAAGGTAGCTAAGCCAACATGACACATGTTCAACAAGTCAGGTCAACTTGTCACTGCCAACAACAAACATTTACACAATCTCACCAAGGGTGCACATGAATTTGTTTTGAGCCAGCGCTTAGCATGTGCTGGCTGCACTTGCATGCAGTGTACGTGTCAGCCATTGCGGAAAGTTTTTGGGGCAATGCGCATTTCTATCTTGCACTCAAGTGCGATATCTGCTACGTGCGCATGCGTGAGTGTGAGTTTGTGTGCCGGTGTGCGGACATTGGGGTGACCACAGGCATGTGCGTGCGTATATGCATGTGTGCATGCGTGCGCTCAGGTGCGAGTGCATGCGCATGCCAATCATGCTCGCTCATTGCAGGTTGCAGGTGTGCACGTCATCACCTTCATCAACATCTGCGTAGTGTTCTTCATATCCGGCTTGACGCTGCGGACGGACGAGCTGAAGGACGCGTTCACTCGGAAGACCATTCTTGGCACGCTGTTCGGTTTCATATCAATTGTGGCGTTGACTCCCAACCTGGCCTGGGCAGTGAAGCATCTCCCCTTCAGCCCGCCAGAGCTCAGCACGGGACTTGTGATCTTTTGCTTGGTGCCAACCACGCTTGGAGTCGGCGTATCGTTGGTCAATTCAGCCAAAGGCAATGCGGCCCTCGCCATCTTTTTGACAGTTGGCTCAAATGTTATCGGAGTCATCCTCATTCCCCTGTGGCTCAAAGCGCTCCTGTCTGGAGATGCCGCGGGTGTCGCAAAGCTGAACATCAGCTTTGTGGACATCTTCGTCAAACTCCTCATCTCTTTCCTGGTATGTGTTATTGTGTCAATGCACAACAGCGTACACCCTCACGAAACCACTGAGGTATATGCAAATACAGACGTGCGTGCCACCATACCGACACTCATGCAGGCACACCCATCCATGCACACCCATCCACACGCACACATGCATCCGCTTACGCTGATCCACATGCATACCTGAGCATACTTGTTGGTATGCTACCATCCCCAGCAGTATACGTGCTACATCGATACCTGCGCGTTTGTATACACTTGTATGTGTGTGCATGGGCATACGCTGACCAGTACACTGCCTGTGCCACATGAATCCAGAAGTTGAGGGGGGAAGGCTCAATCTGACACATTCACCACTGACAGGTACCAACGCTGCTGGGCAAAGGGCTCCGGGAGTTCAGCCCCGCAGCTTTGAACTTCCAGAGGAAATACAAGCAGGAGCTGTCTATCATCAGCAACACGAACCTGGCATTACTGATCTGGCAAACCATCTCTAGCGGCCGGACGCAGATTGTCGACACGAAGTTTGGCAACATGTTGGTGGTCATAGTGTCCATTATGCTTATCCATTTTATCTACTTGGCGTTCAACACCGCAGCCGTCATCCTGCTGCGAATACCGCTACTGGAGGCCATCTCCACTGTCATCATGGCCAGCCAGAAGAGTGCGCCTGTTGCTGTAACCGTCATCACGTAAGCAAACCTCACTGCTCATGTGCACATTTCATGCAGCAACCGTGCAATATGCGCAAAACATGGAATATGCACGCGCATGCAAGCTCTGTCCCTTACATCTGTTGTGCATCACTTATACACACATTGCATTTCCTTCGTGTACCTGCCATGCCATGTTAGACGCTTCACTTGTAGCGACGTCCTAGCTTTTGCCCAACCAGTTGTTGGGCAGGATTGTGGGTTGACTCCAGCTGACCAAACCATACCTGCATACAACAGGTACATCACGCAAGACGTGGCGGTGCAAGGTCTCTTGGCGGTGCCGTGCGTGATCGGCCAGCTGATTCAGATCTTTGTGGGGCAGCCGATGGCGTTCTACCTGGCGGGCAGGGTGGCGAGGTGGCAGCAGGCGCAGAAGTCTGCCGCCGCGGAGGCCGAGCTCAAGAAGGTTGATGATGTGCACGCGGGCGTTGAAGAGGGTGTTGTTGTGGTCCAGGCTATTGCAGGCACCGGCAGTCAGGTTAGGTAGCACATGTTGGGTAGTTTCTAGCGCGCGTTGTTGTGTTAAATTCCTCGAGTATGTAGCTTGCAGCACCACATGCTTGAGTATGTATGTGTGGCATAGATAGATGCAGACATAATACATATCAGTGTAAAGCCATAGTGAGTTCTCAAAGGTAAAGACCACAAAGCATTGCACACACATGCATGAACACACAAATGCACCCGCGCACAGCCCCTGTAATGCGCCATGCACACACACGCGCATGCACGCACATGTGCGTACGCACGCATTTCCAGACAACCTCAGCTGTGTCCGGTCGACTTTGAGCGACATTGCGTACGGGGGGTGATTAGCCAGCATATGCAACCTGCACGCACGCGTCTAAGCAATGCAACTAGCCTTGCTCAAGGTGAACCTGTCATGTACCAGCCTGCAGCATACAGAACAACATAGGTTAACAGGTTGTACACTCATGACCTGTCCATGGGACATTGCAAGCTCTGGGGCCACTATGCGCCACAGCTGCCACATCGACGTCACACTACGTGCAATATGTACAACACGTCTGGTTAGCAGCAAGCTCGTGTGATGATGGGTTCAAGAGGCTTGCGCTGCCTGCACTGAGCTGCACAGTGGATGCCTCTCATCAAGACAGACGATTACCAATGTTAAATGACTGCCTCATCCACCGCAGCCTCCACAACCTCCACATCCGCCTCCATCACTTCCACATCCACCTCCACCACAACCGCCACAACCGCCGCAACCACCGCAGCCGCCGCAGTTTCCGCCCTGAGGATCACTCATGATGTACGGCGTTGATGTTAATGCCGCCGTAGAATTGTAGTCGAAACTGGAGGCGCTGAACGGCATGGCTGTTGCTCCCGCATAAGGGAAATAATAATCATACCCCGCACCCGCAGAAGTAAGAAACACCTGATGCGCACAGCGTGCTTGTCACGCATCGCGCTTGCACGCTGTGTGCAGTGTTGTGGACAGCAGCGCAGTGCGGTGGACCCGAGATACACACCCGGATACTGGCTACCTTGGGTGATGTTAAAGTTCCCTCTGATGTGTGCGTGCGCGTGTGCGTGCACGTGCGTGCGTGTGGGCACGTGCGTGACTGTGCGCGGGAGTGCGTGTGGGTGTGGGTGCATGTGTATGGGTATGGGTACGTGCAGGTGTATGTGCGCGATGGCGATGGTGCTCACACCTGTTTCTTCTCCATGGCGCGGGCTTGAGCTTTCTGTGTGTTGTTCAGGGGACGTCTCCTGTGCTGCTGATACTTCTGTACGTCTTGCCGGTACTCCTCCTGAAGACAGGTTTAGAAAGTTGGTGATGTGTCCATGGGATGAGTGTCAGCATGCAGAACAACTCTTCCAGGGTGCAACACCGATAACCAATGTATGGCTTCCTTACAATTTCCTGTTCGGTCAACTCCTTCAGCACCGCAACACGAGAAGAGATGAGGCGTAGCACGCCCACAGCAAACGCAAAGGCCACTAGCTCCGGCACTGCATAATCACACAGCAGACCAACTTCACACTTGCACGTTGATTCGAGAAAAAATGTTGTGTCACTATGCAAAGAAAGGCGTCTTTTCTCACCAGCATGGCAGTTGGCAATGTTCAAGTAGCCCATTGTTAGGTCCAAACTGATGTGACCTCGAATGTCTATCGCCGAGGCGACGCGCTGCGGTTCGCAAAGGGCTTCAGCTTCTGAACCTGCCTGTTGTATGCATGCGAAAGAAAGCAACACAGCTCAGGCTTGCACCCTAATGCAGGCATACATCAACAACCGCAGACCGACTTTGCTATCTGGTTGCTATCTGAATCCACTGCGCCAAACCTTATGAAGACGGAACGCCTGCAGTTGAAAAGACCCTGGGTCGCCTGGTATTCCTATCTTGCCAGGTACCCCACATTTTGGGGCCTTTTCACCTGGAACACCTGGCACGCACGCGCCGGTGAGCGACAAACCAAACATACACATCCAAGTCACATGCTGCGGCTCCCCTGCAGATTATGCTGGACTCTGCTGTACTCTGATAATATTGGTCACTAGCAGGTGCGTGCATGTGACTGGGCGCACACACTTGCGTGTACGAGCACGTGTACACGCAACATGTTTTTTTACCCTTCTGTTTGCCAACCCACGTGCCTTTGCACACGCCCCAGTCGCCATCGCGGCCACGTATTATCATCGCGCGCTCGCCGTTAATTTCATCCAGTGTGACAGTCATCAACAATCTCGTCTCATCCACTTGCTGCGGTGTGGGGAGCTCATACGGCCCGCTCATGTGTGCTGTGGCCTCCACTTCGTGCGACTTTGCATTCCTCACAATCACACAAGCCCTCGGAGCATGCAGCGGCGGCACGGGACAGCACCTTGTCATGCTCGCGTCATAAGAAACCTGCGGGTGAAAGAGTCTCCTACGTGTGCGTCAATATGCGCGGCACGTAACTGACTTTGTGTCCGTCTATTTGCGTGCGTGCGTGGGTGCCTGCCTGCGCACACACACGTGCACGCACGCGAGTATGCATGCATGCATGCATGCATGCAATGTCTGTTGTACAGGAATGTCAGTTGTGCACAACGACAATGACTGCGACATTTGCTTGCTTGGTTGGTGTTACCTGCACAATGAAGAGCTCCTTGCCATAAGAATCGCACACGGTGTGTATGGCGGCATGGCCGCTCACAGGTTTTGCCAGCGCGAGCTGCCCGCATAGCATGCTTACGGTTTGGGCGCTGTTCTGCTCCACCTGCCATGCACATGGTGGCAATGGCAAAGCTGTCACACAACAAAATTGCTATCTATGCAACATTTGAGCTCAGCTGTACATTGTATTGCATTGTCGTCAGGAGGCGTGTCATAAGCGTACCGCAAAGATGTCTTGAAGATTGCAGGGCGCAAACGCACCGTTCACCACTGTCAACAGCAAGCCACAGGATGTGCCCTGAAGGCTACTTGCAGCATTATCTACGCACGACACAATAGCACTGGCGTTGCAGCACTCATGTGTACATTGAGCTGCTGCAATGGACAACAACAACGTCGACAAACAGTAACAATGGTATCAACAAACCTGCGGTTGCTGACTTATCGCCACTGACTGATGGAGCCACCGTCACGCGACACTCGCCAGCGTTTGTGCTCACAGCCATCCGATGTGGCCACGCCGCCTTACCGCTCAGCAAGTCACGAACGGACAGTGACGGGAGCCTCGCGTGCGTGCCGAAGCTCACATGCATGGCGTCGTGCACACCCGTGTGCAAGAGCATGCTGTTGACACCCACAAATCTTCACCTGACGGTTTTGCCCCACTTCCTCCAGCCGACACGCTGGATGCCGCGCCGCGCATGCTCCTGACCCAGTCGGACACAGCGGGTGTGAGCGCGTTGTAGTAGCTGCGTGGGTTTAACGTGTAGCGCACCGCGGACGGGATCGCAAGACGGCATTTCAAGCCGGTCCATTGGAGCGCAGGCTTCTCCACAATCACAGTGATCGCAGAGACGGCAGCGGCGAGGTCTGCAATGGGAAGCATTAGCATGTGCATGTGCATGTGCATGAGCTGCTGCTCGCCAATGGCGCAGACACGCGTGCATGTATGCGCCCCTACCAACCGAGATCAACCTTGGGTGTACTGTGTTCTGGCACCAACGTTAACGTTGCCGAGTGCTGTGGCAGGATCGCCCCGCAGCATGCCCCCGTTTGCTTCATACGCGTCCGTAAACCATTCGGCCCACAGCTTGCGTACAGCCTGCATGTGGGACACAGAGAGGGGGGTTGCAGCTGATGTACACACACACAACCATGTAAACTTCAATCGGAGTGCTTTACTATGGCGGCTTTGCTGAGTTGGGACCCTGGAGTCCGATCGTTGAGGGTGTCGTCGTGCTTGAACACCTTGCCGCCGGACCACTCGGCAGTCTCAGAGGCATACAGTATTGGATGCATCATGTGCGCGTGCCAGACCATATCGATGTCGTAGGTTGGTGCCAAACGAACACCCGGATTCATGGCGTGCAAGTAGCAGAACCAACGATACCGCTGCACTGCCATGCGCAAAAACACTTGCGTGTCTGCATAGTGCGGAAGCGCCACCTACACAAGTACAAGCTTGAAGCGTAAACCAAACTAGCCAGTTCCAGCAGGCTGTTGATTATAAAGGCGTGCAGTTTGCAACACATGCATGCAAGGCCTGTAAGCTTCGTGTGTACGTCAACCTGAGGCGTGCGCACATGCGGACGAACATGCACATAAGTGCGCACGCATCCACTACGCACATGCACGCGCGCACCTGGTAGATGAAAGCAGCTTGGCGCAATGCCGCCGCCTCGATGTCATACTTGAACTGTGACACGAACTTTGCCGCAACACCGCGTGTTGCGTCTGACCCATCAGGCTGGAGTTCAAAGGGCACGCCAGGGTACTGTTCCTCCCAGGCAACGCGCGCGCGCTGCTGCGCATGCAGGCGCTCTCCGCGGCCGAGCAGCGCGTGGTCCAGCACTCTGCCAAACACATGCTGCATGTCGGACGTGTAGGTGGTCGGCGACAGCATGTGGCATTGCCACACCCATTGCACGTCCACGGGTGGGGCAATGGTTGTGGGCGGCTTGGAGCCGCCTGCAGAGCAAATGCCGGTTGGTCGTTGATAACAACAGCAACATCAACGAGTTGCACAACAACACTGATAACAACAACGGCAGCAGATGCATCAGCAGAAGCAGCAATAGAAACGGCAACTGCCAGCAGTGCTCGCTACTTGTCTCATAACCAACACAGCTATCAAACACAAGCAGTCGCAGGAGCACACTGCTGCTGGGATGTTGAGCGAGGCTGCAACTCACTCGCTACAAGAGGCAGCCAGTAGGCTTCATAGCGGTGCAAAGCCGCAGCCAGTTGGGGGCCGTCTTTCAACAGACTCGGCAGGGTCATTGCAACCTGAAAGCAAGCGGCATGTGTCGATGGCAACAAGCATTTAGTGTCGGAGCATTCAGCGTTGACACTTGAGCTGCAAGTGTTCAGCTGTGTTACAAGCTTGCAAACAGCAGCAAAAGGCACGTACCTCAAGCAGTTGGTTTCTGAGCCTGGCTGCTGCGGCGGTCAAGTCCAGAGAAGACTGCACACATGCCAGGTGAAAATAAGCTTCAGCAAGGCGCAATCCATCAGTTTCTAGCCTATAGCAGCAGCATGCCGAGCTGTGCGGTGTCTGGCCGCAACGCACTTACCCGTATGCTGTCAAACCTGGCGTCTGGCTGACGTAAAGACATTGTCCGGCCTGGTCTGGTCTGGTCTGGCCTGGCCTGGGCCAGTGCTGCTGTGCACTGCAGCTAGTGAATCAATCACTCCGGCAACAGCATGCCACTTATGTATGTGGAGCATGCGGACTGCTTGCCGATTCAAGGCTTGATCCTCTGAAAGGGATTGCTCAGCCGTCAGCCAAGGCACGCGCCGAGAGAATATGGCGGTTATGAGCAGAATACTCCTAAATCCTATCACTTACCTGTTTGCATTCACATTACCACTGGACATGCATACAACATAGAGGTAGTTGGTGCCATGCACAGCATACAAACATATCGTATTTATTCGGTTAGAAGCCCCCCTTAGAGAAGACTTTGCCCCCTACATTAACGGATTGCATGGTTAATTACTTCATGCTTTCTTAATAAGGGGGTGGGGGGTTTTTAAAAAAGCCCGGGGCTTCAACCTACCGAGTAAGTACAGTAAAATCTTGCCAAGGCCACTTACACCACATCATGCACCGTAATTACCCGTTCATAGTGCCCAAAGTCTGACGTAATGCCATGCTTAGTAAATGAAGGGGTAATTGCATTAAAAACGGCATTTCTTTAAAAAGGGGCATTATATACGATTACAGTATTGAAGCGTACTTACATTCGTCATAATCAACCGTGATATAATGTGCAATATATATACACGTAAACTTAGACTTAAAAATATAATCATTGATTGCAAGTGATGTACCGTAATTAAACCGCGAAACTACTAACAGTCGCAGTTATGCTCAACGTAAGCTTTACTTTGAGTCCGTAATACTAGTGGCAGGTTGATCGCGGTACGTTATACTCAATCAATGTTAAAATAAATGTAATGTGTTTATCGCAAACCTGTAATAGCATAGTATGGGCGCAATTAATTAGGGATGGGTATAGTATGGCCATACTATACGGGCATGGCCCAATAGTGCCCCCCCTCCCAAAAAAATTCAACGGGCGAAATGTGATAGGGGGCCACATGAACAAGTGTATAAGTTAAAAACACTTGCCATCCAAAACACTTGCCATTGAGAATGTACAAATGCTATTCATAAATTATATACATTATACACGATGTGTCTACAAATTTTGTTTTGTTTTCAAAACATATATACGATGAAACACCAGTTGACTACAAGCAGTGGATAATGAGTGATGTGTTGCCTAGAGATGCTACATGCAATTATGCACAACAAGCATAAAGAGCACAGTGGTAAGAGCAGCGCTACACTGCCAACGAAGTGACCAGAGGGAACTCACGCAATAGCTCGCGACCTGTTAGCTCTGGGCCCTTTGTCTGGGTCCTACCAAAGACCAGACCAGACTGTACCATCTTAACTGCTTGCAGCCTATAAATACATACAACTGCAGTCTATGAGTAGCTTATCCAGTGCCAACGAATAAGCTACAATAGGGCTAGCTAAGCTGACTGACAATAGCACATATGTGTCATATACTATACATGTCGAGAACACTGCAGATCGTGATATTTTTTTCATATAATCATTATATTAATTTAGTACGTCTGGCGACATGATGTCGCCGGACGTACCAAATTCAACACGGTAACAAAGGAGTTGCAATGTGTATTACATTTAATAGTTGGTTGGTAGGATATTATGAATGAATAATTGCAAGACACATTTATGTCGTGCAAGAAGGCCTCAAATGCGGCGTGTGTCTTGCAGTGGGAGTAGTATGTACACGAATGTGTACAAGTGTCAAGCACGAGTAAAGTTACCGGGCAGCCTGCAGGAGGCCAAGCAAGGAACACCGACGCTGTAATGTAGCAACGTGTGCGAGAGACAGTGAGGAGGAAAATAACGATGTAGTCCCCTTAGATTGATAGAGAGTGGTAATCATCTAACAAGCTCCTAAACAAGGGCGCTTGGAGAATGCACACAGCGGTCATGCAATGTATGTATGCGGTGATGGCTAAGTAGGACGAGATCACACACTACAAGCACCGCGTATGCAATTGCAAGCAAGCACAACCACAATTAAATAGTGAGTGGGGTGCAAGCAAGCACTGCGAGAAGTGTAGGGCTGATGCAGTGTGCAGGTGGCAAATGCGATGGCCACAAGCATAAAAGCAAGAGTGTACACTTACAAGTGTATAGGCAAAGGTAGGTCCGGGGGGAGAACATTGTCTGTCGGAACAGCTGGCATGCTTACAGCGCATACACAACCATCACCGAACTACTTGTACTGTTGGGCTCTACTTTATTGAGCCTCGGGCGCTCATCGGCTTAAAGGTGGGCCGAATGGTCAGTTTCGGGCATTGCCACCGCCGGTTCTGCTCTAGTCCGTCTACTCACAACTCACTACCGATGCTCTGGCGGGAGTTGCCTACGTTGGGTGTCAACGTGGCCCGCCGCCACAGGGGCTCGTTCCTATTGGTGGGGCTAAGGGCTAGCAGTTTGGGCACGGATCGATTGATCCGGATATTATCAGGGCAACACTTGCGTGTGATGAAGTGCAAGGGAGAAGTGCGTGTCGATGGTCAGCACCAGTGACAGCTGTCGTGCAAGAAGGCTCCGACTGCGGGGTGTGTCTTGTAGTGGGAGTAAGTACACGAATATGTACAAGTGTTAAGAACGACCAAAGTTACCGGGCAGCCTGCAAGAGGCCAAGCAGGGGACACAGAAGCTGTACTGCAGTGTGTGCGAGAGACAGCGAGGAGGAAAAATAAATGTGTAGTTCCCTTAACTTAATAGAGTGGTAATCACTCAACAAGCCCCCCGCCCCCCCCCCCCC
>RHPI01001516.1:16046-30482 GCA_009103225.1 Chlorokybus atmophyticus | reverse complement strand
TGTGCGCATCATAAATGGCGTGTGCATGACGTTTGTTACACATTGCCCTTCAACTTCACAGTAATCATCTCGTACGACCCCAGTCTCAAAACCATAAGCTTCTGAGAAGATACGCTCTCTCTCGCCTGTTGAGGGTGGCATCAAGTATCCAACGTTTTTATTGCGGCTGCTTTGCTCACAATGCATATGTGACAACAACAACTACGAGTGCGTTGTCGCGTGTGATGTGCGCACGATAAGAGCTTTTACAAGGCACGTCAGTGAGAGAGTGCAGAAGCCCCGAAGTAAAACCGACACTGGCATTCATATAGTTCGGCTGTGCAATACACAAAGAGTCCTTGACTTGATCATGATCATTATCATGAAGACCCAGCATGGTGAAGCATGTGGCCTCATTGCGCTGCAGCAGTGTGTGGGTGTTCAGGTTGTTGCGAACGCAATGCACTCGCAAACGGATGCCTGTGGACACTACAAGAACACCCCTATTTGTAGCCCAGCTCTGAACTGTCCAAGTGCACCGTTGTGTGTAGTGGAAACATAGACAATATTTACCTTCATCACGCAACACCGAAGAGTTTAGCCTTCAAACTGCATACGACAGGTACCACCATGGTAGTCAACAAGCAAAAACTAGCATGTGCGTATGCGTGTCTCTGGGATGGGATTAGCAAGATGTTGCAGCAACTGTGGTGTCCAGGGGTGAACAAAGCATTGAGCATTGGTGGTAGCCAATGTGATTGACCCAACTATGTACATTAAGAAAAATGAACTGAAAACATGTACAAGGAATTCAATACAATCACCCTAGGAGCGTGCCTAATTACAAATGGTAACAGCACTTGCAGGTTGCTGGACTATCAACCTTCCTCGTTAGAAACTCCAGCTCTTTCGAACAAATAATATTTTATCACACACAGCACTCCAATTGAAAGCTAAATCAAACGAAGATACCTATAAATGCGGCGTCGTTACTACTACAAAGAGGGCGACCCCGGTTTCGGCCCGCAGTATTCGCCGCTGGGCGCGAATAGTAACAGCAGGCCCGGTAGGCACAGGGGCGTAAGGAACCACATGAGTCCCACCTTGTACTTGTTGTTGCGTATGTAGGGGAAATACTTGTGTGCCATGGCTGCGATGGAGGACACATAAAGAAGGAGCTTGAGTGTGTATGCAGATGTAGTGTTGTGCTGGCATTGAAGAGAAGGATGATACATGGTCATGTATCTGTTTCCACCTAGCCCCCACTCCTACCATGCCACACACAATGCACCATTCAGTAACCAAACACACACCTGTATCAAGTGAAGTATGTAGACTTTTTGCAATGTGTGCATCTGTTTGTGGCTGCGTGTGGGTATGTGTGTGCCTGTTCGTAGGCTGTTTGTTGAGTGTGCAGTTCATAGTTGCTGTGGGTATCGTTGAGTGTGTCAGTTGGTCACTGCTTGTGGCTGTGTGTTTGTGTGGGTCCGTAGTAGTTGTGTGTGAACGCCGCAGCTCGTAGCAGCTCGCTATGCGTTTGCAAGCGTGCTCAAGAACTGTGCGTGTGTGCGTGCGAGCCACTGTTAGGTGCATAACTGCGTGTGCTTTTAAAAGTGTGTGTCTGCTGGCAGAACATGTACGCGCACGCGCAGCCTTAAAGTGTGCATGCAGTTTAAGGCGTTGTGCTGAGTGTGCATGTCTGTTGCCAAGCTGCATGAGGTGCTGCAGTTTACACAACCAACACTGCATGTACCAGAGAGCACACACGCCAAGGTAGTCAAGGACACGTCTTTAAATACCTGCTTCAGAAAACAACACATGTTGTCTGCATGCTCAGGACGATTTGACTATGTTCAGCTGGTATATGTACAACAAGCATGTATATCAGCATGGAAGCATGACAGCCATCAATGACGATTGGCATTTATCGAGCAGCACGGGCAATAGTTTCATGGCACATATTTTCACACAACTGCATTACGATATGTCATTACCACAAAGTAAGTTGCACACACAGCAGCAGAACCATGGCAATGCAATATTCAAGTAGTCAGGTAAACATTCGCGACAGGGAGACAAAAGTAGAGCAGAAAGAATGCTTGATTGATAATCAATCAACAATGGCACCGATGAAACGTATATACACAAGCTACCAACTACAGTGCAAATGAATGACTGAATGAATGAATGACTCAATGCCCCTACAATGCAGAACGATACAAAAAAAAACAGCCAAGCCAACTACAAAAAGGCCTGTCAACACATGTCCGCCAAAAATCACGAGGCAAAATTCGTCAGCCAAGCTCCTCCAGCCCAGCTTCTCAGTTCAGAACTGATACATCCACTGATACAACTCTCTCTCTCTCTCTCTCTCTCTCTCTCTCTCTCTCTCTCTCTCTCTCTCTCTCTCTCTCTCTCTCTCTCTCTCTCTCTCTCTCTCTCTCTCTCTCTCTCTCTCTCTCTCTCTCTCTCTCTCTCTCTCTCTCTCTCTCTCTCTCTCTCTCTCTCTCTCTCTCTCTCTCTCTCTCTCTCTCTCTCTCTCTCTCTCTCTCTCTCTCTCTCTCTCTCTCTCTCTCTCTCTCTCTCTCTCTCTCTCTCTCTCTCTCTCTCTCTCTCTCTCTCTCTCTCTCTCTCTCTCTCTCTCTCTCTCTCTCTCTCTCTCTCTCTCTCTCTCTCTCTCTCTCTCTCTCTCTCTCTCTCTCTCTCTCTCTCTCTCTCTCTCTCTCTCTCTCTCTCTCTCTCTCTCTCTCTCTCTCTCTCTCTCTCTCTCTCTCTCTCTCTCTCTCTCTCTCTCTCTCTCTCTCTCTCTCTCTCTCTCTCTCTCTCTCTCTCTCTCTCTCTCTCTCTCTCTCTCTCTCTCTCTCTCTCTCTCTCTCTCTCTCTCTCTCTCTCTCTCTCTCTCTCTCTCTCTCTCTCTCTCTCTCTCTCTCTCTCTCTCTCTCTCTCTCTCTCTCTCTCTCTCTCTCTCTCTCTCTCTCTCTCTCTCTCTCTCTCTCTCTCTCTCTCTCTCTCTCTCTCTCTCTCTCTCTCTCTCTCTCTCTCTCTCTCTCTCTCTCTCTCTCTCTCTCTCTCTCTCTCTCTCTCTCTCTCTCTCTCTCTCTCTCTCTCTCTCTCTCTCTCTCTCTCTCTCTCTCTCTCTCTCTCTCTCTCTCTCTCTCTCTCTCTCTCTCTCTCTCTCTCTCTCTCTCTCTCTCTCTCTCTCTCTCTCTCTCTCTCTCTCTCTCTCTCTCTCTCTCTCTCTCTCTCTCTCTCTCTCTCTCTCTCTCTCTCTCTCTCTCTCTCTCTCTCTCTCTCTCTCTCTCTCTCTCTCTCTCTCTCTCTCTCTCTCTCTCTCTCTCTCTCTCTCTCTCTCTCTCTCTCTCTCTCTCTCTCTCTCTCTCTCTCTCTCTCTCTCTCTCTCTCTCTCTCTCTCTCTCTCTCTCTCTCTCTCTCTCTCTCTCTCTCTCTCTCTCTCTCTCTCTCTCTCTCTCTCTCTCTCTCTCTCTCTCTCTCTCTCTCTCTCTCTCTCTCTCTCTCTCTCTCTCTCTCTCTCTCTCTCTCTCTCTCTCTCTCTCTCTCTCTCTCTCTCTCTCTCTCTCTCTCTCTCTCTCTCTCTCTCTCTCTCTCTCTCTCTCTCTCTCTCTCTCTCTCTCTCTCTCTCTCTCTCTCTCTCTCTCTCTCTCTCTCTCTCTCTCTCTCTCTCTCTCTCTCTCTCTCTCTCTCTCTCTCTCTCTCTCTCTCTCTCTCTCTCTCTCTCTCTCTCTCTCTCTCTCTCTCTCTCTCTCTCTCTCTCTCTCTCTCTCTCTCTCTCTCTCTCTCTCTCTCTCTCTCTCTCTCTCTCTCTCTCTCTCTCTCTCTCTCTCTCTCTCTCTCTCTCTCTCTCTCTCTCTCTCTCTCTCTCTCTCTCTCTCTCTCTCTCTCTCTCTCTCTCTCTCTCTCTCTCTCTCTCTCTCTCTCTCTCTCTCTCTCTCTCTCTCTCTCTCTCTCTCTCTCTCTCTCTCTCTCTCTCTCTCTCTCTCTCTCTCTCTCTCTCTCTCTCTCTCTCTCTCTCTCTCTCTCTCTCTCTCTCTCTCTCTCTCTCTCTCTCTCTCTCTCTCTCTCTCTCTCTCTCTCTCTCTCTCTCTCTCTCTCTCTCTCTCTCTCTCTCTCTCTCTCTCTCTCTCTCTCTCTCTCTCTCTCTCTCTCTCTCTCTCTCTCTCTCTCTCTCTCTCTCTCTCTCTCTCTCTCTCTCTCTCTCTCTCTCTCTCTCTCTCTCTCTCTCTCTCTCTCTCTCTCTCTCTCTCTCTCTCTCTCTCTCTCTCTCTCTCTCTCTCTCTCTCTCTCTCTCTCTCTCTCTCTCTCTCTCTCTCTCTCTCTCTCTCTCTCTCTCTCTCTCTCTCTCTCTCTCTCTCTCTCTCTCTCTCTCTCTCTCTCTCTCTCTCTCTCTCTCTCTCTCTCTCTCTCTCTCTCTCTCTCTCTCTCTCTCTCTCTCTCTCTCTCTCTCTCTCTCTCTCTCTCTCTCTCTCTCTCTCTCTCTCTCTCTCTCTCTCTCTCTCTCTCTCTCTCTCTCTCTCTCTCTCTCTCTCTCTCTCTCTCTCTCTCTCTCTCTCTCTCTCTCTCTCTCTCTCTCTCTCTCTCTCTCTCTCTCTCTCTCTCTCTCTCTCTCTCTCTCTCTCTCTCTCTCTCTCTCTCTCTCTCTCTCTCTCTCTCTCTCTCTCTCTCTCTCTCTCTCTCTCTCTCTCTCTCTCTCTCTCTCTCTCTCTCTCTCTCTCTCTCTCTCTCTCTCTCTCTCTCTCTCTCTCTCTCTCTCTCTCTCTCTCTCTCTCTCTCTCTCTCTCTCTCTCTCTCTCTCTCTCTCTCTCTCTCTCTCTCTCTCTCTCTCTCTCTCTCTCTCTCTCTCTCTCTCTCTCTCTCTCTCTCTCTCTCTCTCTCTCTCTCTCTCTCTCTCTCTCTCTCTCTCTCTCTCTCTCTCTCTCTCTCTCTCTCTCTCTCTCTCTCTCTCTCTCTCTCTCTCTCTCTCTCTCTCTCTCTCTCTCTCTCTCTCTCTCTCTCTCTCTCTCTCTCTCTCTCTCTCTCTCTCTCTCTCTCTCTCTCTCTCTCTCTCTCTCTCTCTCTCTCTCTCTCTCTCTCTCTCTCTCTCTCTCTCTCTCTCTCTCTCTCTCTCTCTCTCTCTCTCTCTCTCTCTCTCTCTCTCTCTCTCTCTCTCTCTCTCTCTCTCTCTCTCTCTCTCTCTCTCTCTCTCTCTCTCTCTCTCTCTCTCTCTCTCTCTCTCTCTCTCTCTCTCTCTCTCTCTCTCTCTCTCTCTCTCTCTCTCTCTCTCTCTCTCTCTCTCTCTCTCTCTCTCTCTCTCTCTCTCTCTCTCTCTCTCTCTCTCTCTCTCTCTCTCTCTCTCTCTCTCTCTCTCTCTCTCTCTCTCTCTCTCTCTCTCTCTCTCTCTCTCTCTCTCTCTCTCTCTCTCTCTCTCTCTCTCTCTCTCTCTCTCTCTCTCTCTCTCTCTCTCTCTCTCTCTCTCTCTCTCTCTCTCTCTCTCTCTCTCTCTCTCTCTCTCTCTCTCTCTCTCTCTCTCTCTCTCTCTCTCTCTCTCTCTCTCTCTCTCTCTCTCTCTCTCTCTCTCTCTCTCTCTCTCTCTCTCTCTCTCTCTCTCTCTCTCTCTCTCTCTCTCTCTCTCTCTCTCTCTCTCTCTCTCTCTCTCTCTCTCTCTCTCTCTCTCTCTCTCTCTCTCTCTCTCTCTCTCTCTCTCTCTCTCTCTCTCTCTCTCTCTCTCTCTCTCTCTCTCTCTCTCTCTCTCTCTCTCTCTCTCTCTCTCTCTCTCTCTCTCTCTCTCTCTCTCTCTCTCTCTCTCTCTCTCTCTCTCTCTCTCTCTCTCTCTCTCTCTCTCTCTCTCTCTCTCTCTCTCTCTCTCTCTCTCTCTCTCTCTCTCTCTCTCTCTCTCTCTCTCTCTCTCTCTCTCTCTCTCTCTCTCTCTCTCTCTCTCTCTCTCTCTCTCTCTCTCTCTCTCTCTCTCTCTCTCTCTCTCTCTCTCTCTCTCTCTCTCTCTCTCTCTCTCTCTCTCTCTCTCTCTCTCTCTCTCTCTCTCTCTCTCTCTCTCTCTCTCTCTCTCTCTCTCTCTCTCTCTCTCTCTCTCTCTCTCTCTCTCTCTCTCTCTCTCTCTCTCTCTCTCTCTCTCTCTCTCTCTCTCTCTCTCTCTCTCTCTCTCTCTCTCTCTCTCTCTCTCTCTCTCTCTCTCTCTCTCTCTCTCTCTCTCTCTCTCTCTCTCTCTCTCTCTCTCTCTCTCTCTCTCTCTCTCTCTCTCTCTCTCTCTCTCTCTCTCTCTCTCTCTCTCTCTCTCTCTCTCTCTCTCTCTCTCTCTCTCTCTCTCTCTCTCTCTCTCTCTCTCTCTCTCTCTCTCTCTCTCTCTCTCTCTCTCTCTCTCTCTCTCTCTCTCTCTCTCTCTCTCTCTCTCTCTCTCTCTCTCTCTCTCTCTCTCTCTCTCTCTCTCTCTCTCTCTCTCTCTCTCTCTCTCTCTCTCTCTCTCTCTCTCTCTCTCTCTCTCTCTCTCTCTCTCTCTCTCTCTCTCTCTCTCTCTCTCTCTCTCTCTCTCTCTCTCTCTCTCTCTCTCTCTCTCTCTCTCTCTCTCTCTCTCTCTCTCTCTCTCTCTCTCTCTCTCTCTCTCTCTCTCTCTCTCTCTCTCTCTCTCTCTCTCTCTCTCTCTCTCTCTCTCTCTCTCTCTCTCTCTCTCTCTCTCTCTCTCTCTCTCTCTCTCTCTCTCTCTCTCTCTCTCTCTCTCTCTCTCTCTCTCTCTCTCTCTCTCTCTCTCTCTCTCTCTCTCTCTCTCTCTCTCTCTCTCTCTCTCTCTCTCTCTCTCTCTCTCTCTCTCTCTCTCTCTCTCTCTCTCTCTCTCTCTCTCTCTCTCTCTCTCTCTCTCTCTCTCTCTCTCTCTCTCTCTCTCTCTCTCTCTCTCTCTCTCTCTCTCTCTCTCTCTCTCTCTCTCTCTCTCTCTCTCTCTCTCTCTCTCTCTCTCTCTCTCTCTCTCTCTCTCTCTCTCTCTCTCTCTCTCTCTCTCTCTCTCTCTCTCTCTCTCTCTCTCTCTCTCTCTCTCTCTCTCTCTCTCTCTCTCTCTCTCTCTCTCTCTCTCTCTCTCTCTCTCTCTCTCTCTCTCTCTCTCTCTCTCTCTCTCTCTCTCTCTCTCTCTCTCTCTCTCTCTCTCTCTCTCTCTCTCTCTCTCTCTCTCTCTCTCTCTCTCTCTCTCTCTCTCTCTCTCTCTCTCTCTCTCTCTCTCTCTCTCTCTCTCTCTCTCTCTCTCTCTCTCTCTCTCTCTCTCTCTCTCTCTCTCTCTCTCTCTCTCTCTCTCTCTCTCTCTCTCTCTCTCTCTCTCTCTCTCTCTCTCTCTCTCTCTCTCTCTCTCTCTCTCTCTCTCTCTCTCTCTCTCTCTCTCTCTCTCTCTCTCTCTCTCTCTCTCTCTCTCTCTCTCTCTCTCTCTCTCTCTCTCTCTCTCTCTCTCTCTCTCTCTCTCTCTCTCTCTCTCTCTCTCTCTCTCTCTCTCTCTCTCTCTCTCTCTCTCTCTCTCTCTCTCTCTCTCTCTCTCTCTCTCTCTCTCTCTCTCTCTCTCTCTCTCTCTCTCTCTCTCTCTCTCTCTCTCTCTCTCTCTCTCTCTCTCTCTCTCTCTCTCTCTCTCTCTCTCTCTCTCTCTCTCTCTCTCTCTCTCTCTCTCTCTCTCTCTCTCTCTCTCTCTCTCTCTCTCTCTCTCTCTCTCTCTCTCTCTCTCTCTCTCTCTCTCTCTCTCTCTCTCTCTCTCTCTCTCTCTCTCTCTCTCTCTCTCTCTCTCTCTCTCTCTCTCTCTCTCTCTCTCTCTCTCTCTCTCTCTCTCTCTCTCTCTCTCTCTCTCTCTCTCTCTCTCTCTCTCTCTCTCTCTCTCTCTCTCTCTCTCTCTCTCTCTCTCTCTCTCTCTCTCTCTCTCTCTCTCTCTCTCTCTCTCTCTCTCTCTCTCTCTCTCTCTCTCTCTCTCTCTCTCTCTCTCTCTCTCTCTCTCTCTCTCTCTCTCTCTCTCTCTCTCTCTCTCTCTCTCTCTCTCTCTCTCTCTCTCTCTCTCTCTCTCTCTCTCTCTCTCTCTCTCTCTCTCTCTCTCTCTCTCTCTCTCTCTCTCTCTCTCTCTCTCTCTCTCTCTCTCTCTCTCTCTCTCTCTCTCTCTCTCTCTCTCTCTCTCTCTCTCTCTCTCTCTCTCTCTCTCTCTCTCTCTCTCTCTCTCTCTCTCTCTCTCTCTCTCTCTCTCTCTCTCTCTCTCTCTCTCTCTCTCTCTCTCTCTCTCTCTCTCTCTCTCTCTCTCTCTCTCTCTCTCTCTCTCTCTCTCTCTCTCTCTCTCTCTCTCTCTCTCTCTCTCTCTCTCTCTCTCTCTCTCTCTCTCTCTCTCTCTCTCTCTCTCTCTCTCTCTCTCTCTCTCTCTCTCTCTCTCTCTCTCTCTCTCTCTCTCTCTCTCTCTCTCTCTCTCTCTCTCTCTCTCTCTCTCTCTCTCTCTCTCTCTCTCTCTCTCTCTCTCTCTCTCTCTCTCTCTCTCTCTCTCTCTCTCTCTCTCTCTCTCTCTCTCTCTCTCTCTCTCTCTCTCTCTCTCTCTCTCTCTCTCTCTCTCTCTCTCTCTCTCTCTCTCTCTCTCTCTCTCTCTCTCTCTCTCTCTCTCTCTCTCTCTCTCTCTCTCTCTCTCTCTCTCTCTCTCTCTCTCTCTCTCTCTCTCTCTCTCTCTCTCTCTCTCTCTCTCTCTCTCTCTCTCTCTCTCTCTCTCTCTCTCTCTCTCTCTCTCTCTCTCTCTCTCTCTCTCTCTCTCTCTCTCTCTCTCTCTCTCTCTCTCTCTCTCTCTCTCTCTCTCTCTCTCTCTCTCTCTCTCTCTCTCTCTCTCTCTCTCTCTCTCTCTCTCTCTCTCTCTCTCTCTCTCTCTCTCTCTCTCTCTCTCTCTCTCTCTCTCTCTCTCTCTCTCTCTCTCTCTCTCTCTCTCTCTCTCTCTCTCTCTCTCTCTCTCTCTCTCTCTCTCTCTCTCTCTCTCTCTCTCTCTCTCTCTCTCTCTCTCTCTCTCTCTCTCTCTCTCTCTCTCTCTCTCTCTCTCTCTCTCTCTCTCTCTCTCTCTCTCTCTCTCTCTCTCTCTCTCTCTCTCTCTCTCTCTCTCTCTCTCTCTCTCTCTCTCTCTCTCTCTCTCTCTCTCTCTCTCTCTCTCTCTCTCTCTCTCTCTCTCTCTCTCTCTCTCTCTCTCTCTCTCTCTCTCTCTCTCTCTCTCTCTCTCTCTCTCTCTCTCTCTCTCTCTCTCTCTCTCTCTCTCTCTCTCTCTCTCTCTCTCTCTCTCTCTCTCTCTCTCTCTCTCTCTCTCTCTCTCTCTCTCTCNGAAGGCAATCTTCACGTCAAGGTGGTGAAGCGCCAAGTCTTCAGCCGCAATCAGGGCAAGCAGTGTGCGGAATGTTGCAGGCGTGAAGACCTCATTGAAGTCCACGCCCTCTTATCGCAAGAAGCCCTTTGCAACCAGCCTTGCCTTGTTACGCTCCATGTTGTCTTGACCGTCTTTCTTCACCTTGAAGACCGTTCCTCTTCACCTTGAGGACTCACTGGACAGGGATTGGTTTCTCGCCTGAAGGTAGCTTCTATAATACCCAGGTTTTGTGAGCATTGAGTAACACGATTCCCTCGTCTATGGCTTGCTGCCACTGCTCTGCATCAAGTGCTTACAGTGCCTCCTGGTATGTACTTGGCTCCTTTGTGCTGTCTCCCTTTTAACACACGCCTAAAAGTGCCTTATGGTAGAAGTCAGGACCTTATCTCTCCCTCTCAAGATAGCGACGAACAGACGCCTGCTGTTGCTCGCCTGAACACCTTTCAGGCGGCATTTGAAAGTCCTCTGTAATGATGTCTGCCTTGCCTGAAGCCTCCACTCTCTCAGGAACGGCTTGTGGATGTGCCTCATCTTTATCCATTGGAAAAGAAGCCCGCTTCTGTTCGTAAACCCTCGTGGAACACCACCTCTCTGCTGAAAATGATCTTGTGGCTCTCTTCAAGCAAAGTCATGTACGCATTTGAGCCTGGTTCGTAGCCAACGAAGACTCCCTTCTTGCTAACTGGCTCCAAACTTGTGCCGTAGCTGCTTTTNGCCCGCCCTGTGCGAACATGGAATTCATCCCGGACCTCGACCACAATGCCCACTACGCCCCTGGCAGCGCCGCCAACGATCCACCAATTGCCACATACCCTCCGCATCACGCCCCTGTAAGGGCATAGCTTGGCGGAGCTATCAATGGTGTTTTCATGCGCAGGGGGACTGACATTGCCAGAGTTGTCAATGGTACGAACTGCCATTCCCATTGTACAAAGGTACCATTTCAATGGTACCTTTGTACAATGCCATGCTATACCTTTTGGCAAAGGCATCTTCGTACCATTGAAACGGTTCAATTAGAATATATATGTGTATATATATATACAGAGACTCACCCTGGATGTGCAATGGCTCGATCGTACCATTATAATGGTACGACGGAGCCAGTGCATGGCGGCCAAGTTTCCCGCCTCGGGCATGCAAGGGTAGCGGTAGCGGTGGTGGTGGCGGTGGCGGCGGCGGCGGCGGCGGGTGTGCGTGTTGCTGGATATGATGCAGGTTACATTGGCTACACCTGTGTCGACGTTAGTAGTGAGATATGGGAGTCCTTTGTCCATATTGCCACATGCGCTTTGCCACACGTAGCTCGGTCTACATGCACATTATTAGCAGCAGGGTGTGCAAGCAGATCAAGCTGTATGTCGGCCAGCGTCCATTACAGTACGATANTTGCGGATGTGATAGGCTGTGAGGAGCCTCCTTCCACATTGAGTCCTCCAACTTGCAATCGTCGAGCATAGCCCGCACATCATGCTCTAACAGGGTCCGGTTCAGGCGTTCAGCCGCTTCGTTTTGCTGTGGAGTGTAGGGCGATGTTGTCTCATGCCTTATGCCTTTGCTGGCGAAGAAGTCCCAAAGCTGGGCGTTGATGTACTCCCCTTCTCGATTACTGCGCATTGCTTTCATTTTCTTGCTTCATTGTGTCTCCAGCAATGTCACGACGTTGCGCACAGCTCCTTCAACTTCCAATTTCAGGGATAGAGGGTAGATGATGGACAGCTTACCGTAGTCGTCGAGGAAAGTTGCAAAGTACCTTACCCCTCGCTTCGCCACAAAGCGCACGGGCCCGCAAACATCCATGTGTACCAGCTCGCTTAGATGTTGACTGCTAGAAGAAGATGCCGGGAACGGCATCCTATGCTGCTTGGCCATGATACAGGGTTCACGCAGCACGCCTAAAGAAGCCTGAAAGTCTTCCTTGCTGACANCCAACATGGAAGTGGAGGCGTCCCTTCGCACGCGTCGGAATCCAGGTGGTATGGCTCGGAGCATGCTCTTGCAGTGGCATTCGTGCAGTGCAACAACGGCCAAGGCCTGTCGGCCTCCGACATGGGGCGGATCATCAAGTGCATCCGAAATGCACACTTCCTGACGGAAGACTCCAGTGGGAGACCGGTGTGTGCATGTGGCCAGCTACCTCCGGACCACGATTGCTTTCTCTCAGTCTGAGGTGTGTTCACGGTGTGCGGTGCATGTGCTTNGATGCCGTTGACCATGTCTTCAGCTACCAGGCGTGTGAGGTTGTTGTAGCCAAACACCGGTAATTCTGAGCCCCCCCGATTCCTGAATTTTCAGACTGTTTGATCTGAATAGTTAATAAAAACAGGGGTGAATAGCCTAGAATACGGCGTCCCTGGCTCCTGCATGTCGAGGNCATCAGAGCCATGTCACATATGCACATGCGAGTGTGCTGCCGTATCAGAACTACGTGACGGCTGACCTGCGCAAGCCTGGAGACCCTGAGGATCAGGACATCTGCGTCACATATATGCCGGCCAAGGTCTGTGAAATGCAATACCTAATGCAGTATCGATGCAGTATCTATTCTGAGGCCAGCATAGTAAGTAATGCTCTTGTTTNTATGTGGGGCATTTACTCACTTGCAGTGGAGCTGTACATTCAACCTGTATGGTGTAGTGCTGTGACCATCACATGTATTACACCACTGAATTTTCAAGCAGGCATCGTTTGAATACTTGTAGGCAAGATAGACTCTTGTAAAAGCGTTGAACATTCACAGGCAGGGTTTNAGGTATGGCTCGCGCGGTTGTATGGCAATCCACATGCCGCCAATGGCTTCAATCTCCAGTACACTGGTGACGAGCACAGCTTTGGCCTCCTCCTTCCACGGGTGATTGGTGGAAGGATGTGGAGGTGGATTTGAGGAGAGAGGTGGGGGAAGCGTCCTACTTGGCGCCTGCCATTCTTTACAGTGACAAGACCACGCTGGACAGCGCGGGCAAGCGCTCTGGCTACCCTCTGATGGCATCGCTTGCCAACTATAGTTGGGACATGTATGCTAGCAACATGGGGGTTGTTATGATAGCGCTTCTGCCGGTGGTTCATGCAGTGGCCGGGCATCCCACCTGGGCGCAGGGCAAGGAATCGTTCTCCATTCGAAAACGTGAGATTTTTCATGACGCTTTGAATGTAGTGTTAGGGGATGTGAAGCGGGCGAGTTGGGAAGGTCTGCAGCTCATCGACCCGAATGGCATCGAGCGTCGTGTGTTTCCCACGCTTGCCAACTACATTAGCGATTTGCGTAGGTAGTGGGCATGAATGATTGTAACCGGATGCAGCCTGCCAGCAAACAGTGCATGGAGGATGCTGTCAATGGAACATCTGAGTTTGTCGTGTTGTACGAGACTGCCACACTCGCACGCACTGTGTCGGGCAACCAAACACGACATCCTTGCGATGTTTGTCACGTCACTAAACAGATCTGTTGGAGATGGATGAGGACCGGGAATTGAGAACCGAGGCCTTCTACACACCAGCAATACGTCAGCTGCGGGCGGATCTGCATAGCGGTGTTAGGACAGCCAGACAGCCAAGGCTTTCAAAGAGCAGCACTCCATGCAGGTCGAGGAGGTAATGGTCAAATTATCGACATTCGTGAGGATGAATGGCTTTCCGTGAAACCAGGCAATGTGGTTTGGCAACAGAATGCACTGTGGGGTTGGCGACCGTCGCGGGTGCCGGGAGCTAACTGCTACTCTCGTCTTGCCCCTGACGCAATGCATGTGCTGAGAGGCATCATTGACCACGCATGCTTGGTGATGTGTACGACGCCGCGAAGGAACGAATGCGTCCATCCACGAGACAGATTCTGCAGGCCAGGCACGTCTTTGGTGTTGCTTTTGTGTTGAACACAAAAGCAACACCAAAGCCAACAACACGTGCTCACGAGCAGATGTGCACAGGCTGAATGCATGCAAGACGACTCTGCGGGTTTCGCACTTCAAGGCACCCACAAGCACAGTAGATTTCTTCCTGTCCGACCACTCCTTTCAGGTGGTAGAGAAAGTGGCGGTGCTGCAGCTGCTGCCGGTCCTCGCAGACGGTTTGCTGCTCGACAGTGAGGGCAACGATTTCTTCACCATTGCTGCCGCATCGCTTGCCCAGTGGAACAAGAAGTTGCTCAAGGCGCATGAACACACAGGAGAGACCCTGACCACAGCCGACAACGAGCTGGCTACCTTCAAAGCTGCAGTGTTGCATCCGCTACTGTCGTCATATTCTGCACAGAAGTCAGGTTGGAAGATCGAGAAGATGCATCAGTTCACTCATTTTGGGCCGGCAATTGTCAGCAGTGGACACCCAGATTGGTTCAGCGCCAACCGCATGGAGCAGACGCACGCCCAAAATATCAAACGGTGGGCGCGTGGTGGCAACAACCGGGACTACCAGGCACGTATCCTGAAGGCATGGAGCTGTGCGGAATATGTGAGAGAGGATGGCATGGTCGTGGATCCCGAGATGCGCTCGGTCATGGCGCAGGCGCGGCAGCAGTGCTGTAATGTCATGGAGAAGACGGACAAGTTGCTACGGATGGATGTGCTGACAAGGAGGGAGTTCAGCCTGTACTGGAGCGAATCTGCGCGTAGCCGCCAAGTCGCCTTGAAGACTCCATTCGTCGACAAGCTGCCTGCCACCCTGGACAGCTGGTTGAGGAGGGAACAAATGGAGTTGGCCGACGGGTGGCGTGCTGTTCGCGTGGTGAACGGAGGCGCAGCGGTGTACATGACATCAGGAGTCAGCATGGCGCGCGCAACTGGGATGTTCCATGGGCGGCCTTGGTTCTCTACACTTGAGTTGGAAGGTGATGAGGACGGTGTGAACGTGACGTGGTGGGCTCAGGCACTCCTTTTTTTGCGCGTGGTGGTGTGGGGTGGTAGCGGCGAGCGCGTGTGGAAGGAGGTCGTGTTTGTCCGCTGGTACACGAAGCTGGATGTGACGAGCGACACAAAGTGCATCGCTCTGGAATGGGAAAAGCGTCGAGGCGGTCCACATCTCGATGTCGTGACTCTGGAGCAAGTAAAAGGCATTGTCCAGCTGCTCCCCATGTTTGACAAGGACAGCGCCCGTGTACAAGAGGGCAAGTATTGGGTGAA
>RHPI01001516.1:0-15107 GCA_009103225.1 Chlorokybus atmophyticus | reverse complement strand
AGAGACCCTGACCACAGCCGACAACGAGCTGGCTGCCTTCAAAGCTGCAGTGTTGCATCCGCTACTGTCGTCATATTCTGCACAGAAGTCAGGTTGGAAGATCGAGAAGATGCATCAGCTCACTCATTTTGGGCCGGCAATTGTCAGCAGTGGACACCCAGATTGGTTCAGCGCCAACCGCATGGAGCAGACGCACGCCCAAAATATCAAACGGTGGGCGCGTGGTGGCAACAACCGGGACTACCAGGCACGTATCCTGAAGGCATGGAGCTGTGCGGAATATGTGAGAGAGGATGGCATGGTCGTGGATCCCGAGATGCGCTCGGTCATGGCGCAGGCGCGGCAGCAGTGCTGTAATGTCATGGAGAAGACGGACAAGTTACTACGGATGGATGTACTGACAAGGAGGGAGTCCAGCCTGTACTGGAGCGGATCTGCGCGTAGCCGCCAAGTCGCCTTGAAGACTCCATTCGTCGACAAGCTGCCTGCCACCCTGGACAGCTGGTTGAGGAGGGAACAACTGGAGTTGGCCGACGGGTGGCGTGCTGTTCGCGTGGTGAACGGAGGCGCAGCGGTGTACATGACATCAGGAGTCAGCATGGCGCGCGCAACTGGGATGTTCCATGGGCGGCCTTGGTTCTCTACACTTGAGTTGGAAGGTGATGAGGACGGTGTGAACGTGACGTGGTGGGCTCAGGCACTCCTTTTTCTGCGCGTGGTGGTGTGGGGTGGTAGCGGCGAGCGCGTGTGGAAGGAGGTCGTGTTTGTCCGCTGGTACACGAAGCTGGATGTGACGAGCGACACAAAGTGCATCGCTCTGGAATGGGAAAAGCGTCGAGGCGGTCCACATCTCGATGTCGTGACTCTGGAGCAAGTAAAAGGCATTGTCCAGCTGCTCCCCATGTTTGACAAGGACAGCGCCCGTGTACAAGAGGGCAAGTATTGGGTGAACGTTCACTGCACTTCCACGTGACACATGTACTTGTCTCACTACTCTGAGTTTGGAGCATATCAGTCAGTTAGGCATTGCTAATCGTATGCTAAGACTTTTGCATGTGGACGTGTACAATACCGGGCAGCTGTCACTGCACAACTGTCACCACAATCGAATGATCCATGCAACATTCAACAATCAGTCCGCCGTGTGGCATTAAGCATCAATACAGTGCACCACACTCAAGCCTCATAGTTCCATGACACAGGAGGGTAGTCACAGCGCATATCCATTGTTTCAAGCATGAGACGCCCTATGCACTCCGCCATTGCGGGAGGAACTGCATTCGCTATGGAAACGGCCGAGGTCATCCATGGCACTCCCAGCGCTGTTTGCCACGCAGCAATGCCGCCCCTGGTGCTTGGAAGGCCATAGACCGGGTACATCTGCTGTGGCGCGTTTGATGTCACGATTGTCTTCTTCGCGCTAGCGGACAGGTGCGGCGATAGCAGTCCAACTGCCTTGCCCGCGTGCGAGCAGCGTGCTGGTGGGGTAGCTACCACTGGCTGTGTCTCAAACAGACGGTGTCGGAAAGTTGATAGGCCAAACATCGTGCCACAAAGGGACAGATTGGGTCTGAATGAGGAAGCTGCTCCTGGCACATTCTCAATCACAAACTTGACCTGGCTTGCAAGCAGCAGACGTCGGACGAGCGGTATCATATCCTGGTGTCTCCAGGATGTGCCATGTGCCGCCCGTTGAGGTGCCGGGATAGCACCTGAATAGGCCTGGCATGGTGGACTGGCCCAGATGAGCTCGTACTCGCTCAGCTCTCCTGCACTCAGGGTGCATACATCGCGGTGTATGAAGGGCAGCGGGTACTCAGAGGAGGGACTTATGTCCATCCCGGTCACGTCAAAGCCTGCGTGGTATAGACCGACACTGGCACCGCCACCGCCGCAGAATAGGTCGAGTGCCCTTGGTCTGCGTGTGCGTCCCAGCTTGTTGTCAAATGGCGTGTATGTGGTCAAGGCTGGCCGTGGTGCTGGCCAGGGACTAACAATGATGCCGTCCGGGCTTACTTTGCGACTGACGTTCTCCCCTCCGGCGCGCAGAACATGGCGTGCCCCGTCAACTGATGTGTACGCGAATACGTTGTGCCCTTTGAAGTTGATGGTTTGTGGTCGATCACCGTCATCGAATACTATACGGTGCTGCCCTGCAAAGACATTTTCCATTGCACCATGCATATATGATGCGTCCTCAATCTCGCACGCCACGAAGCGATGCTGACCTGACGCTTGCTTGAATGATTCCACAACGCCCGCATACCATTCCCCATCCAGCGGCCAATGCACCATGACACTCACACCGATCAGCTGCTCGCATCCCAACTTAACTGCGTTCCGCAGCCGATGCAGTGCGCTGTACAACGGTCGATGGTCTGCCTCCTCTACAGCGGCCAGGGGATGGAACTGCCCACGCCCACACCGTGCAAGACTGCTCTGAATGCGACAACAGCTTCAACATGCATGAGATAAGCATACGCCCAACATAACATGCAGTGATACGTCGCGGTCCACTCTTGTGGATTCTCCACAGCATCCACCACCTGTCCACTAACCACATGTCCCGGTGTTGTCCATGTGAAGAAGCGCATGGGTTCCCCTCGCCACTCGAAGCATGAGCGCGAGCACGATTCGCACACGCACTGCACGCAATGGAAAAACTCGGGTTCCTTGCACAGCACTTGGCCGAGGCGGCAGCCAAACACGTCGACATTGTGTGTGGTGTGATGCCAGCAAGCAGCACTAATACCGTGGCACACTGTCTGCACTCGCTGGCATTCGGTCAAGTGTGCTCGCATTTGCTGCCTGCGGCCATTGGCACATACGTACGCATTGCATTGTGGGCACACCAAGCATGGTCTCCTAGGAAAGGGTGATTCAACTGCTGCCGCCAACATCATGCACAATAGGAATCGGCACGGCTGCCCACAAATTGAGCGAGACTTTAGGGTATGGGCATCAATTTAGGGTTGCCAGCTTACAAACCCTAAATGGGTCAAACTTCAAGTGAAGCACGACTGTACCTTATACGCTATTGCAGTACCATGCATGGTACTACATAAAAATGAATGGTACTCCATCTGTTAATGGTACTACAGTACAAGGATACTCGCATACTACCACGATCGTAGAGTAATACTGTGCTGTCATGCCATGGAACCCAGAGCGCTGTTCGAGTTTGTTGCTGTCAACCACGCTCTAAACCAGCGAGGTATGCAAGCCATGCACTGACTCATGCGCCGGGCAGTCATCATACACATGTACAGCCAATGCTTCTAACAACAGCAGATCTCTGGTGCACCATGCACCATGCTGCAACTATACATGTACCTACATGGTTCACAGGAAGCCAACACAAAACTACAATACATGCACAATTGGCATCAAGGCGGGGGCCAAATCACCGCCGACACGTTGGCGTCTTGCATCAGGCGTGGCGACCAAAACGGGTGAGGTTGCTTGCAGAATGGACACGCTTGTAGATTCTTTGATTTATTTGCCACAGTCTTCTGATGTGCTATGATGCAGACATGGCACATCGCTTTCTTGCAACAGGGCGTCTCCCCATCCGCTGGGGGGGGTGGCTCTTCAATGCGACAAATCAGCACACATGGTGCACGCGGGTGTGCAAGCTGCCTCTGCCACCAAACTCTGTTATCGCGTCGCAGGCGTAGCGACTCCCATCTGAATGGCGCAGCATAACGCTCCACTGCCTGCTCGATCACCTGACGCCCATCTGCCGCCATACACCACCTGCTGGTCTTGGTGGTCTCGTCCAGCATGCGTTCATCCAGGCCCTCGACATGGCTGTCGTCACTCGTGTACTCCCCCGCATCGTCATTTTCTTCGAGCTTCCACAGAATCAGCTCGACGTGCCGTATGACATACAGCCACTGCCAGCCAAAGCATGCCAAGTACAGCTCGAATGGTTTTACTTGCCACCCAGTATGTTTGCTCAGGTAGTGGCACACATCTCGACCCGCATTAGTCGACATCGACAGGTACATCTGCTGCAGCAGGTCGAAGTTCTGCTCCGCAGATAGCTCTTGCACATTGCCGGGGTGCTGCGGCAGCAACAACACCATCATATCGAGGACGGCGAGGGGCAACAACGTACTACGGATGGCCATATCGTGTATGGGTTCCAACCACGGCCAATCCCCAGAGGTCTGCTTAGACCGCATTCCCCGCGTTTGCTCCCACTTATTGCAAACTTTCATCACCCACCTCGAGGCATGCCGCATGCGGTGATGCAGCGCGTCTTGGGCGTACTGTAGGGTGATCAACTCCTTTGCACTACGAGTCAGCCCCCCAAAGCGTCTGCGCGTCGGTGCTTTGAGCTTAGGCAGCTCGTGCCGCACCGGCTGTCTCTCTGGACGATGCTGAGCAGCCATTTGACGCTGTAAACCCGCCTGTGCCTACTCAGGACACACAGTCAGCCCCAGTGAGGCTTCAAGGCGCTGTGCTTCTTCTAATGTTGTAACGATGCCTCGCCTTTCCTTTTTAGGTCATGTCAGCGTTCTTTGTTCCAACAACCTTCTTCTTTTTTTTTTTGTCACCCTGCACATCCTGGCAGGCGCTCTCCGTGGCACTGTCACTCAGAGGAGGTAAGGCGTTATCTTCTTGCTCCACAGCCTTGCGCTTGTTGGTTGCCTCCCGTTCCTCCACGACCTCATGTTGCTTCATGAGGTCGAGCATGAAGCCTTTGTCTTTCAGCGCAGCTTTCAGGACACCTCGATCAATCTCTTTACCAACAAGACAGGCTGGGATCAATGTGGCAAGCTTAGAGGGAGAGGGCGAGCTACAGCTGCTTCTTGATGGAGATGCCTCCGGATGGTCAGAGTGTGGTGGCAAGTGAGTCTCCGCGGCAGGAAGGGAGGGTGCTGAATTGGGATTGCGAGCATGTGGCTGTGGTTGAGGGGAGGATGTGCAGAATACTCGGCTACTTCTTGCCTAGCACACGAAGGCGAGGCCTGAGGCGTTGGCGCAGCACTCTGGGTCACAGCCGGTGGTAGCGGGGAATTGGCAACGCCATTCCGCCACTCTCCGATCAGGTGTGTTACCTCCGGTGGCACTTCATGCATAGGCCACGACCACTGTTCGGTGCTTGCAGGCTTGAGCAGCCAAAAGTGTGCTTCTGGCTCATCAGGAGCAGTGTTGCCCACCACCAGCACTGAGTTGGGGGCTTCTTTATTTTCAACCCAAACTGCGCTGCCGGACCGTGGCACCCACTCCCCATGCTCGCGCTGAACGGTCACGCAGCCAATCAACAAGCCCAGCTTGTTGGCAAACATGGTCATCTGCAGGTGCTCGACGTACACATCTTTTCTCCGCACGATCTGTCGCACCTTGGCCATGGCTAGGTCAATGTTGCAGTTGATATCAGCCAACATGGTCGCAGGCAGTTTGTCGTAATACTGCGCCATCTCTCCCGCGGCACCAATGGCTCTGCAGAAGTCTAGGATTTTGCTAGCCTGCATCGACAGCCTTGGCGGTGATTTTGCGGAGAGTGTGCCCCCTGCCGTCGTCGTCCATGGTGTCCAGCATGGCCCAAAATCTGCTCGAGCTGGGGCACTTGTGATCATCCAGGACACTTTGCGCTATGGATGGCCTGGCGCGAAATACACAATGGTAGAAGCAATTACCATCCGTTGGCGCATTGAAGTGGTCCCATGAGGCAAGCTGGCGACCTAGCATGACTGATGGCCGTATGCGGGTTGCGGCCAGCTCCTCTGATGACTCGCTGGCAGGTGGTGACCCCTGCTGCATGCGCATACAGCACTCACATGGTGTGTCCAACTGTGGACGGCAAGAGTCACAGTGACGGATAAAGTACCTAAGTTTGGGGCAGACTGCCGGCTTCAACTTGCAGCGGGTGGGGTAAGGTAGGTGCATAAGCCACATCGGTTGTTGCATTGTGCTGTGGTCTCGCCGGTGGCGGCAAGAAGGATTGTTGCCCCGCAATCACCGGTGCTGCTCGTGGAGGAGATGGCAGTGCACGAAGGACTGGTGCCGCGGAAGGTGGTTGCGCTCTGGCTGGGAGGGGAGCAGGAGCTGCAGGTGAGACCACTTGTGCATGCAGCAAGGGGGGCTGTATACAGGACCCAGAATAAGATGGCTCACAATGTTGCAAAGGACGAATTTAAGCTTATGCAGTGCCTGACGCATTATTACCAAGGCACGAGCATAAAAGACAGCGACTTACCACAACGGCCCGTGGGCTGCATGGAGCCGGGGAAGCCATGGGGGCTGACAAGGTATTAGCTGCACTCTCCCCGCCACCCTCGATGGCAGACTCGTCACGGAGCTCGTGAGCCATGGGCACATCATGCGCCACTGCCCCAATGGACATGTCGGGATTCAACAGGCCAACATGCATGTTAAACTGATGCCGCATTGCCGCCGCGCCCATCAGCAAGTGGGATTGAAGGACCAGTTGATGGGATTGAATCCAGGCTTGCATAGGAGCTCCAACAGGACTTAGTGCACTGTGGTGCTGTCAACCAATCACATGTGGGTTAGCTGCATGCTTGCGACACTGCAATTGCAATAGTCAACTGCGTCACACCGTCATCAGTTGGTTGCTTCGAACAATCACCTGCGGCATTGCTGGTTGATGCACGAATGATTGCATGGACTGCGTCATTGCTGGTTGATGCACTATTGGTTAAATGCCGGACGAATGGCCACGCGCTCCTGTGCTCAAACCCAGCCTACTTCGTTCGGCACGCGCGCGCGACTTCGCACGCTCACGCACATCCTAGCATGGAAAGGTAGGCATGCATTGGAGCCGACATTGCAGTCAACATGCACAGCGAGATTGGCAACAACATACCGCCGCCCAGCTCTGTCTATCTGCTCTTGCTTCCGCAATGTCGGCTTGACTGTAGGGTGGGTATGGGTGAACAGTGGAGGCATGCAGCCACGCTACATATATCACATGGACTGCGCTAAAAAACAAATTGCTCTTACCAGGTAATGCATGTGACTGTTGAGCGTACCTCTTCATTCCTTTGTGCTTGTTCCCACAGCCGCAACTGGTCCCGCATGGTTCTGACAAGGGGCTCCAAGGACTGCAGCTCCTGATCCACTCCCTGTTGCAGAAAGCGAGCCACCAAGCAGCTCTCTGTGTGAAGATGGTCTTTAATGGCTTGCCTGCTGGTTTGTCCAATGTTGGTGATGCATGTTGGACAGCCCCATTGCTGACGCCTGCCATGATCCATGACGTGGCGACCGGTAGTAGCTGGCTTCGCTGCTTGAACTCTTACGACCACAACTTCTCGCAAAATGTGCCACGCCGCCGCCGCCGCCGCCAACTCCTAGTCCTCCGCCTCTTAGTCGAACCCCGGCCCATCAAGCCTGACATTCGACCCGTCATCGACCTGGTGCCCCTGCGTGCCATCATCCGGCCATCAATGAAGCGTGTTTGGGTGAGTGCATGCTAACTCCCATTTGGGCTGATCGAGCAATGCCTCTGTCGTACCATGGATGGTACGACAGAGCCATTGTACGGCAATCGCTGGGGTTGGACGAGAGATGCCTCTGTCGTACCATAAATGTTACGACACAACCATTGGTAACAATGGTTGTACGAAGCATGCATGGCACGAATGCATAAGTCGTACCATCAACCATAGGAGCAAGGACGCACTACAAGTGCGACTCTAGTGCGGGACTCTAGACGTTCAAAACCGCCTCATTTTCGTTTTCGCGCCTCATACATTCGGGCGGGCCAACCGGCGGCGGCAGCGTTGGAGGCGGCAGCGCCACTTACAGCTAAACAGGCGGCACCCGACTATCAGTTGGAGAGATGCCTCGTGGTCCATCCGTAAGTGCACCTCGTCGTGGAGGTCGGCGCCAGTTGTCCACATTGCCCCCAGTGTTCAACCAGGCAACCGTCGCCAACCAATCGCAGCAAGACCCCGCGCTAACGCCCAGCACATCACAACAACTCCACCTGACACCGCAGTCGCAAGGGCAAGCTAGACTGCATGCGTTCTTGATGCACTGTGCACGTTGCTTCTTGCTCAACTTCTAACTTGGATGCTTGCTTCTATCATGACTAGCACAGTGACTCACTGCATGCGTTCTGGATACACTGTGCACGTTGTTCTTCTTTTGCAACTGTGAGGGTTGCATCTTTCATGGCTGGCAGCATGACTCATGTGGTTGTGCTTGCAGAGGGTCGATTGGAACCCCCAACCCAAACGCATTTGGCCGTGACGTGGCAACCTCGGCCGTCAGCAACCCTTCCCCAAGCAAGTGGAAGATTGGCAACGAGGTAAGCACTGTGTGACACTGTGACACTGTGTGTATGTGTGTAACGGATTGTTCTTCTGTGGACAGCATTTGCGAGATGCCGTCGTTGAAATCATAAACGGCCACTGGGTAGAGAGCCACGTTTATCCCAAGGAGGACACTATTCGTAACGTCATGTGTCAGGTGCTGTGAATGCTTCATGACCGCACTGCACCGTGACACTGACCAACCTGCCCGTGACAGGTAGTTGGCTTCGACCATGACGACGAGGCCGATGCGGCCAAGTTCTATGAGGTGTACTGGACTCCCAAGGAGTGCCCCTTCCACTGGAGTGTCGCCCTGAAGAAAGCTACGCAGGTCCGGTCTGAGAACGTCACCAAGATCAAGCATGTCCTTGAGAAGGAGTACAAGTGGACACTGTTTAACAGCAACAAGCGCAAGTGAGTTGGGTCCCTCACCACCATGTCTGCTATGCAACACTGCCTTCTTACTCAGCCTCCATACACACGTACTCATCTCGCCTATTGTAACCGATTCAATCAGGCACATCGACGCCCTAATGGACCCCGAGACCCAAAAAGCCCAGATGCGCAACGCGCTCCAAAGTAAGTCACAGGCACTATTCTAGCCTGGTGCAGGCTCAACTTGAACTATCTATTTCGTGACTAATGCCTTGTCGGTATGACTGTCGCAGACAAGTCATGGCGGAGATTTGAGGTGACCGACACTGCAGACCCGGAGCGGAGGAGATACATCCATGAATGGGGCAATCCCATAATCTGGCAAATGATCGTGCAATGCTGGTCTTACGCCGTCACTACACCTGGTCGCCGGCAGCTGACAGTCAACCACCTCGCATACCTGTTGCTTACGGTGAGCACTCTGAACTCCATCATTAGCAATTCAGGAACGCTGTAGCCCCAAACTACAGGCTTGCAGACGCGTTGCAGTGAATAGTGGCTTTCGATGCCACTAAGACATGCCTGTAAACTACGCAGGTGGAGCGCATCCTAAAGGGCAAGGATGGAGACCCTCTCCTAGCTGCCAGCATAGACACACATGAAGAGTACCTCAGCGAAATCAACACCATGATCATGTCAATGAAGCGGGAGATGAGGCAACGGTACGCAGCCCTCCAGCCATTCACCCTTGTGAAACGCCGCACTGCATCTTGTGTCGAATACCTGAAAGATCCCAATCGGCGCCGGCCGCAAGAGACAGCAGCTCGTGACCCGCTCGCTGAGGCAGAAGCGGCATTTGATTGGCTGGCACAACCGTTTGAGGAGGAAGAGCAAGCTCCGGCGTCTCCTCCACAGGCCCCAGCGCGTGGTGCTTTGTTCCGTAATGACGAGACCAGCGATGATGGAGAGGAGCTGTAGCGCAGTTGGTAGTCCGTTTAGCTGGTAGTGTACATAGCTACAAGGCTCTTGTGACTGAGTGTTGTGCATCTTAAACCAGCTCAGTCAATCGTCATTATGCTCATGCACATCAATACTTGCATCCCTATGATATACAACAGAACTGCATTCGAGTCACATAATCGAACTACAAGCCTTGGCAAGTGACTGAGAGACACTGTACACATTTCAGGTACATGTACACAGCACAGGCACATAACAATGCTGGAAGTCAGTGACAGTCGCGTGTAGTCAAGCTATGCAAATACATATGACGACAGTTAGGCATTGGTCACCTTCAGTTGTTAAAGAATGCCTTATTTTGTCGATAATTACCTAGTTGGTGCTTGTGAATTAGGCTTAGTCGCCTGCGCTGGACTGGTGTGTAACCTGCAGGTGCCTGTCACATAGGCTGAGTCACCTAAGTAAGACTGATGTGTAACTTACAGGTGCCCGTTGATTAGTTGTAGTCACCTAATAAGGCCTGATGTGTAACTAACAGTTGCCTGTAAATTACACAAAGTCATTTGTTAAGGCCTGGTGTGTGACTAACAGGTGCCTGTTAATTATATAAAGTCACCTGTTAAGGCCTGATAGGTAACTAACAGGCGCCTGTTAGTTAGGCATAGTTAACTGTTAAAGACTAAATTGTAACTAAAAGGGCCTTACAGTAACGGAAGTTACTATTAGGTCCCTGTATCAAGATTACAGGTGGCCTGAGCCACGACAGTCTAAATTAGTGTCCTTAGGTGCACGGCCGTTGCCAATATTTAGTCAGCCGGCAGGGAAAACATATTGCGACGTAGTGACCACGACATATTGATGGGCAGGCGTGGCAGCAATGATTGCCGCCATCGTACAACGATTGTGGAGTGCGATAAGGTGAAGGCTAGCTTCAACACGAAGCATCCACAACTTCACCCACTCCTCATTCAGGGGTTGTTGTATTGTTGGAGTTAAGTTAATCTGGCAGGAGATTTACCCGTCAACAAAAGAGGTTATTGCTACATCCTAGTGATAATCGAACATTTCAGCGAATGGGTGGAGGTAACCCCACTTGTGAACAAAGACAGCAACACTATCACATAGGCCTTCCTCAACTAAGTGTTCAGCAGATTTGGAGGATGTGCAGAGGTGCTAACAGGTAAAGGCATAGAGTTTCAGAGATCACATGTGATAACTTGCTAAATTGATCATTATCACACGCATCGCAACCATCCCCAAGCTGAATAGGACTCACCGAGAGGATGGTGCACACTGTGAAAGGGGGATTGCACAACTTCTGCCGCAGCCACGACGACATCAACTGGGATCTCCAGCTGCCATAGATTATGATGGGATACAGGTTCAGCCGACATGCTGCATTGGGAGCATACAGCCCAAACCTCTTGCTGTATGGCCGCCATCCACACAGCTTCCAGCTGCTATCAGAAAGCCAGCAGAGGCGGTTGTAGATTTACAAGATGAGCAAAGCTTTGCAAAAGAGCTCACTGCTAGAGCATTGTTTAAACGCGCTGTACCGATTGCAATGGACAAACTAGTCATTGCACAACACAAAGACACTCAGCGCTACGCTCGAGTGCGCAGCGGGTTCTACAAGCCCCGCATGCAAAAATTTGGAGCAGGGAATATATTTATCTCCACCGTTAAACCAAGGACACGCTGGACACAAGTGCCAGCAATATGATTCTTAGAGTCAAAAGGGTGCGCAATAAAGGCGTACTTTTACTCGAGGGCAGTGATGCCAAAACATGCGCAGAACAGATGAAAAACTATGCCCTTTGCCATCTACCCAATATCGATAGGGTTGTGGACCCCAAGGCAGCTATTCCTGACGCCAGCCATTGATGCGAAGGATGCGCACGCGCTGACAGAGAAGCAATCATGCTGCCGTGTGATACCTGCATGGCTAGCTGGCACATCCAATGGTGCCTGTCGCCACCATTGGACAAGATTCCAAAAAGAAATTGGATGTGTGAGGGCTGCCATATGCAGTTGGCCCACTCTGAAGAGTAAGAAGCCAATTAGAGGGTAGGGGAGCTCGCTGTCCTGGTCAACATTTATTTTTCACATTTGAGGCATGACCAGGTCGTCCACACACAGCGAGCAACATCTCCGATGCACAGAGAAGCACAAGTCTTACAATTGTACATGTACAGTTATTCACAAGAACCCTAGCCTGCATCCTCATTATGATTATGAGGCTTGGTGTGCCATCGCACCACGGAGCGGTGCAGTGCAAGGCAACCTTGTATACAACGCTGTTGCGCACACCATGCGCACGCGTGTGACTAGCCAGGGTCACCAGACTGGCACAACCCCGTGCATATCCGGGAAGGAGGACACTTAGGGAAGATCACTCTATTTGGATGACACAAGCGTTGAGTCGCTCCTCCCACCCCAAGGTACGGTGTGGTAGAGTAGCTGCCACGTCTATCCTTCCACGTTGGCTCATACACGCGCATGGGCACAGGGTCTGCCACGACGACGGAGAGGTGACCAGTATGCTGGCGTGTACCAGCAAGGCCACGCTCCAGTCAACAAACGGGTGAGCGGGGGCGGTGGGGATCGCCACCGCTGTGCCGTCCCAACACGGCTCCGTCACTTCCATCTCCTCTGCATTTGCTGCGAGGAGGCCGGCGCTCACGAGGGTAGCCTTGCTTCTGCTGGGCCACACATATTGCCGCGTCGCCGCTATGGTAGACAAGCTAGCCCACATGCACAAGGTTGAGAGCATGCAGCCCAAGGCATTGCAAACACTTGAGATTACAGGCCGTCATCCTGACTCCCGAGGAACACAACACCGAATTCACCATGAGGGTGGTTATCGAACACTAGCCTGCACGATGGCTACCACTGTGTTGGATGCTTTGAATCATTGTCCATAAAATTGGTGTACGATGCGATCTGGAATGGAAGTATGCGTGAACGATTATAATAGTTGTCTATTGCTAATGGTTTATGACCAAAGGAAACAAGAATTAGTGCTCGATATAATGTTGTTTTCCGCATCTGTGCGCNAGCGATGATGGAGAGGAGCTGTAGCGCAGTTGGTAGTCCGTTTAGCTGGTAGTGTACATAGCTACAAGGCTCTTGTGACTGAGTGTTGTGCATCTTAAACCAGCTCAGTCAATCGTCATTATGCTCATGCACATCAATACTTGCATCCCTATGATATACAACAGAACTGCATTCGAGTCACATAATCGAACTACAAGCCTTGGCAAGTGACTGAGAGATACTGTACACATTTCAGGTACATGTACACGGCACATGCACATAACAATGCTGGAAGTCAGTGACAGTCGCGTGTAGTCAAGCTATGCAAATACATATGACGACAGTTAGGCATTAATCACCTTCAGTTGTTAAAGAATGCCTTATTTTGTCGATAATTACCTAGTTGGTGCTTGTGAATTAGGCTTAGTCGCCTGCGCTGGACTGGTGTGTAACCTGCAGGTGCCTGTCACATAGGCCGAGTCACCTAAGTAAGACTGATGTGTAACCTACAGGTGCCCGTTGATTAGTTGTAGTCACCTAATAAGGCCTGATGTGTAACTAACAGTTGCCTGTAAATTACACAAAGTCATTTGTTAAGGCCTGGTGTGTGACTAACAGGTGCCTGTTAATTATATAAAGTCACCTGTTAAGGCCTGATAGGTAACTAACAGGCGCCTGTTAGTTAGGCATAGTTAACTGTTAAAGACTAAATTGTAACTAAAAGGGCCTTACAGTAACGGAAGTTACTATTAGGTCCCTGTATCAAGATTACAGGTGGCCTGAGCCACGACAGTCTAAATTAGTGTCCTCAGGTGCACGGCCGTTGCCAATATTTAGTCGGCTGGCAGGGAAAACATATTGCAACGTAGTGACCACGACATATTGATGGGCAGGCGTGGCAGCAATGATTGCCGCCATCGTACAACGATTGTGGAGTGCGATAAGGTGAAGGCTAGCTTCAACACGAAGCATCCACAACTTCACCCACTCCTCATTCAGGGGTTGTTGTATTGTTGGAGTTAAGTTAATCTGGCAGGAGATTTACCCGTCAACAAAAGAGGTTATTGCTACATCCTAGTGATAATCGAACATTTCAGCGAATGGGTGGAGGTAACCCCACTTGTGAACAAAGACAGCAACACTATCACATAGGCCTTCCTCAACTAAGTGTTGAGCAGATTTGGAGGATGTGCAGAGGTGCTATCAGGTAAAGGCATAGAGTTTCAGAGATCACATGTGATAACTTGCTAAATTGATCATTATCACACGCATCGCAACCATCCCCAAGCTGAATAGGACTCACCGAGAGGATGGTGCACACTGTGAAAGGGGGATTGCACAACTTCTGCCGCAGCCACGACGACATCAACTGGGATCTCCAGCTGCCATAGATTATGATGGGATACAGGTTCAGCCGACAGGCTGCATTGGGAGCATACAGCCCAAACCTCTTGCTGTATGGCCGCCATCCACACAGCTTCCAGCTGCTATCAGAAAGCCAGCAGAGGCGGTTGTAGATTTACAAGATGAGCAAAGCTTTGCAAAAGAGCTCACTGCTAGAGCATTGTTTAAACGCGTTGTACCGATTGCAATGGACAAACTAGTCATTGCACAACACAAAGACACTCAGCGCTACGCTCGAGTGCGCAGCGGGTTCTACAAGCCCCGCATGCAAAATTTGGAGCAGGGAATATATTTATCTCCACCGTTAAACCAAGGACACGCTGGACACTAGTGCCAGCAATATGATTCTTAGAGTCAAAAGGGTGCGCAATAAAGGAGTACTTTTACTCGAGGGCAGTGATGCTAGAACATGCGCAGAACAGATGAAAAACTATGCCCTTTGCCATCTACCCAATATCGATAGGGCTGTGGACCCCAAGGCAGCTATTCCTGACGCCAGCCAAGGATGCGCACGCGCCGACAGAGAAGCAATCATGCTGCCGTGTGATACCTGCATGGCTAGCTGGCACATCCAATGGTGCCTGTCGCCACCATTGGACAAGATTCCAAAAAGAAATTGGATGTGTGAGGGCTGCCATATGCAGTTGGCCCACTCTGAAGAGTAAGAAGCCAATTAGAGGGTAGGGGAGCTCGCTGTCCTGGTCAACATTTATTTTTGACATTTGAGGCATGACCAGGTCGTCCACACACAGCGAGCAACATCTCCGATGCACAGAGAAGCACAAGTCTTACAATTGTACATGTACAGTTATTCACAAGAACCCTAGCCTGCATCTTCATTATGATTATGAGGCTTGGTGTGCCATCGCACCACGGAGCGGTGCAGTGCAAGGCAACCTTGTATACAACGCTGTTGCGCACACCATGCGCACGCGTGTGACTAGCCAGGGTCACCAGATTGGCACAACCCCGTGCATATCCGGGAAGGAGGACACTTAGGGAAGATCACTCTATTTGGATGACACAAGCGTTGAGTCGCTCCTC
>RHPI01001507.1:720679-750150 GCA_009103225.1 Chlorokybus atmophyticus | reverse complement strand
CCTGGTAGCAGCCAGAACTGCTCGCTCACCTGTGTGCGTGCATACGCGTGCGCGTGCGTGTCCGTTAAAACCTATGAGTGCACATGCATGTGTGCGCATGTGTTGTATTTTTCTGAAACAACAATGAACACACAAGTAGCAAAGACTCACGCACCACTGCACACTTGCCTGTTCGTGTGCAGGCTGCTCAAGTGCATAGTCGTTGGAAACTGCACAGCTGTCATAGAAAGCGCCTGCTGCACAAGTTGTTGAGTGTTCCAGTGCAATCATTGAACGCAGCAACATGCAGCGGTTGCATACCTTCTGCGCTTGCGCGGAGCGGCTTCGGCGCCCGCTCTTTGAGTTGTTTGCAAGATGCGCAAGCGGCTCACTTGCATAGCTCTCTGTGCGGATTTTCGCACAATGCCTGCACCGCAAAGGCTACTTTTGTATGTCAACGTGCGCGTGTCTGTGCATGTGCATATAGTCTACCATTTAGCCTTTGAGAGTAGTGCTTCAATTTTGTAAGTGACAAGCTAGCGCTGACATGAGGAGGCACGTACCCGTTGTTCTGATGGGCGCGAGACCACCTTGACTGTCTGGCAAGCATATTGGTAGTGCACGCCGGTAGGTGAACTTCTGCCCATGACACGACTCAAACTTAGTTAAAGCTAAGCGCTTGTGCGGCTGCGCACACAGGCGTACACCAATGTACACACTCACATGTACACTAACGCCTGCAACCCATGCACCCAAGCACGCGCTCACGCGATAATGCACACAGCCTGCACTGGAGCCCGCACATGCACACAAGTCTTGGACAATGCTGCTGGCACTTACTGCATAGTGTTGCAGAAGTTGCCATCCCCATGTCGACTGTTGAGCGGCGCCAGCTAGCTCTGGTAGACACGGTGTGGATGTCAACCTGCGGCTACACATGCGAGTGGAAACGTTGCCATGAATGCACGTGGGAGAGACGTCCAGCACAGCCCTTGTTGACAAGGGGCAGTCATGGTCAAGCAGCATGCGCACCACACCTGGCTCAACGGGCTCTGACAGGGCGACCACCGTAGGGGCGTCCACACCAGTGCCCAGCCACCGGCAGCAGCAGCTCCGCCTCCTCTTCAGGAAGACGCCAAGCTTAGCTGGAGCCCACCACCACGCCCCACCACACCGCCACCCCCACCGCCACCAGGCCAGCAGCGCTCAGCTCAGCTCAGCTCAGCTGAAAGGGAGTTCCCTCTCATGCTTATCAGCCTCGTAACGAGGCTGATAAGCACGTCACGTCAATCTGTCTCCAGAATAGGACCTTCCCTTACTGTCCAGGCGGCAGTGGCGACGGCGGCGGCAACGGCGGAGGCGGCGGCGGAAACGGCTTCAGCGGCGGGAGAAGGGGCAGCAGGACTGTGTATGTGAGTGTCCCCCCTCTCACACCGTTTTTTACGCGCTCTTTCTGATGGCTTACCAGAGAGTCGCAATGGGGCGGTGGCCATGCTTAGCAGTCAGCGACTGCGGCATTGTTTTCACACAAGTTGTGTTGTGTTTTATTGCTTTGCATGTCTGTAAAGCAGTATGTTCACTGCCATTCACCCTTTCGATACTTCTGGAAGCTTCTACAACAAGTAAGTCACGATGCAATGCTTCCTTGTGCAATCCTTTGACACGTTGGGGTTCGGGTGCATGACGTCAGTGTCTGGCGTTGCATCTTGATGTGTACCAGCTTGCGTGACAACTTGTGTAAACGTAACGGAATATGTGCACGCCCGCATCAACTGCATGGTTCAGAACTTGATGTGACATGTTACCATCCTGGCCCATGCGGTAGTCGCACAGTTGTGACGATGCCTCGCACATGCAAACCAACTTGTGTTTCCAACTTGAGTTAACGCTTGGGGTATCGCCTTCGCCGTCCTTTCTGCAACACTTCCCTGCACAACATTCTTTCTGAGACCACAGCTCAGTGATGGCATTCGCAGTTGCTTGGTAAGCATATCACACCAGCTACATTGTGGTGTTAACAACATGGTGTGTCTTTCAGTCTGATACACTCCGGAGTTTATCTCTGCTCCTTTTGTAGGCAGGCGAAACATCTGTCACCAGCGACAGCACCACAGCCATCTGCCCACTTGTTCCAGCTACTATACCACTGCAGCTGGCTGTTTTGTGCTTCAAACCTCAAACAGGTGTCTCATACGTTTCCCCATGCTTTGTTGTCACCATGATGCAGACCAACTACTGAGACGGTCTCTCTCTCTCTCTCTCTCTCTCTCTCTCTCTCTCTCTCTCTCTCTCTCTCTCTCTCTCTCTCTNCTCTCTCTCTCTCTCTTTCTCTCTCTCTCTCTCTCTCTCTGGCTGCAACCACCTCTGCATCGGTAATACGCACCCGTCCAGTGGGTGATTAGTTGTCTGCTGCATGGACTGCTATGCACTATGAACTGGACACACTTGCTTCCAGTGCAGCAACCATATAGCGACTGACCCTTTCTAACTCATGCGGTCAGCTGCCAGCATGCAAAGTGCGACGCAGAGTGCCACGGCGATGGTCCGTTGCACCACTCTTAGGAGCAGCAGAAGACCTGCGTTGAAAAGTTCCACGCCACCGGCCTTGTTGGTTCGACAGAACAAGCATACCTTTGTACCACGCTGCAGTTTCTCCGATGGGGGAGACTCTAATGAAGAGGATGATGGCGCGCCACAGTGGGTACGTTAAGGCAATGACTCAGTCAGTTTACATGCTGCTGCGATTGGTCACAGATAGTGGAAGCCCACCATGCAATCTTGTTCGTAGCGTTACAGTTAGCTAACACGCATACGCTTCTCTTGTTGGCTAGCCTCAACTGAGGCTAAGCCGTCTGACCAAGGCTTTGTCGAGCGCAATTCTTAGCATGGCCGGTTGCTTCTGGCAGTTCAACAAGTTCAGGCAGGAAGCTGCCAAGGCATTTGACAGGATAGAGAAGCTGGAGCAGTTATCTGTTAGCCAGCAGAAGGCCACATCCGCACCGGTCGCAGCTTCCGGACTCATGGCCGAATCTCAACTCATGGCGTATTTTCCTCGCGAGATGGAGAACTACACCAACATACATTGCCGGTTGACGAAGTACAGTAACGGCCGCCTTTTCTCTGATGTTGACAAGATTCCCGAATTTTATGGCGGCAAGTGGGGCCTGCCAACAAACAAGGCTGCTTTGGTTGCAAAGTTGATTGCTGTGGTAAGTGCCATGGCAAGTACAGCTTTATTGTTGCTTGCTCAAGTTGTGTGAACTCAACTCTTTGCTTGAATGATCATCCATTGGACGGTTACTGACTGTGATCACTTCTTTAGGATGCAATTCGGCAGGGTTCCATTGCCTTCCTTCCTGTGGCGCTCAAGGCTACGACAAACCAGATCGTTGCCCATATCAAAGCCAACAAGGGGCGCTCTGTGCCGGATGTCACGGATGTTACAGAGACGTACCACTAACTTCAGCGCGTGCTGGAGCTACAAGTGGAGGAGGCTGCTAGCCTTGCAGGAGACTTGCAAGACATGATCGGGGAACACCTGAACTTCAATGCGCGCAGAACATTCCAGCGCTTCGTTTACACGTGCACTTATGGGCAAGAACGTGAGTTTACTTCTTGTAGGCCGAGTGTATGAACAAGAAGTAAACTCACGTTCTTGCCCATAAGTGCACGTGTAAACGAAGCGCTGGAATGTTCTGCGCGCATTGAAGTTCAGGTGTTCCCCGATCATGTCTTGCAAGTCTCCTGCAAGGCTAGCAACCTCCTTCATGCCTTGCAGCTCCAACACGCGCTAAAGTTGGTAGTACGTCTCCATAACATCCATGAGGTCCGGCAGTCGCTTGGACATGACAGGCGAAGTCACGAGTCGCATCTCACAAGCATGTATAATCATCAGTTGGATTGCTAAGTTGTACAATTGCTCATAACTATCTTTATCAGATGAGGATGCCGCCACGCTGCTGCACAAGTCTGCTGGTGATTTTATATTTTCGGGGCTTGCGGCGGACCTAGCCTCCAACTATTGAGCATCGTGTTGTTAATGTCATGCATGGACGCAACAAACAAGAGAACGCTAGGAGATGCAAAGTTGGTCATTCGCCAGCTACAACCGAACCCCATTTTCATGATGTTGATGATGATGATGATGATGATCTTTCGTAGTCGATCTGTCAACCAATCTAACCTTTTACAAGAGCATGCTTATGTTTAAATAAAGACTGATCATGATGATGAGGGAAGGAAAGGGGAGGGGGGCGCGCCACGCGGTGGGTAATCGTAGGCGAGAGTGCGCTGATTCGGGGTTGATGGGTGGTTTTTATAGATGTATATGTGAATATAGTTGGTTACTTTTGTCAACCGCCACATCCAAACACTGGCAGCTTGGCATAAAGCTAACCTTGTTCCTGCTTGCATTGCATGCATTATGTGCACACATTTGTAATGCATGCTTGCCCAGAGCATACAAAAGTCATTGCATACGAGAGACAGCACCACAAGCGTACACGTTTGCACAGAAGTGCACAATTGTGGTAGGCTCTGTCACCGTGACAAATGGCATAAACACAATTTGCTTACGGCTCTGGTATAGAAGCCGTTGTGCTTATGGTCACACATAATATCGTCGTCGTATTGTTTAGTAATAATTCCACCGACAATGTGGCTAGTAATCAATCATGCCTGCATGCACATCCAACGGGGTACGGGTTGCAATAAAGGTAGCTACCTTGGTAGCTAGCTTGTATACATAGCCCGATGGTTATCAAGTGCAATCGTTGCGTGTTGTGCGTTTTGCTGATGCATGTGCCACGCATGTTGTGTTGGTCACAATAGCATTGCATATATTCTACACACATGCATACGTGTCCACACATGCGTGCTGACGCGTGCATTTGCACCGAAGCCGGCATGCACACGAACGCTGGGAAAGTGGACACTCACTGTGTAGTGTCGCAGGTGTTGCCATCGCCATGTCAGCTGCATTCAAGCAGTAGCTCTGGTAGACACGGTGTGTTGATTTCGACCTGCGGCTACACATGCGAGTGGACATGTTGAAATGTCCACCCAATTGCGTGAGAGAGAGAAGCGTCCAGCCAAAACCCTCGTTGACATGGGCAGTCATCAGCAGCAGCATGCGCACCCACGCCTAGCAACGGGCTCCGGGGCTGCCACCGTAGGGGGGTCTACACCGGTACCCAGCCACTGGCGGCAGCAGATCCGCCTCCTCCATATATGCCACACTTGGCCGTAGGGCCTCACCCCACGCCCCACGCAAACACCACCAGCAATACCGCCACCAGGCCAGCAGCAATCAGCTCAGCTGAGCTGAAAGGGCTTGTCAGAGAGATGAATAGGTACGAAGAGGCCCTCTCGTGCTTATCAGCCTCGCAACGAGGCTGGGCCAGACTGGCTGGCACTGGAGTAGATACCAGGTACACATGTATCTACGCCATTGCCCGGCTCGTTACGAGGCTGATAATGAAACAACGCAAGTACTTCTTTCAATCATTCAGTCACTCGTTCGTTGATTCATTCATTCATTCACTCCTTCATTCATCCATGCGTTCATTGAAGGTTATCAACAGGACACTTGGTCTGGTGTGCATGCAATTACAACACTCATATGCATATATATGACATAAATGCAACGTGCTTGTAGGCGTGATGGTCGTGTTGACTGTATGCTTCATTTCATTACTGCTCTTCAGATTGCATTTCAACCTTACATATTCGTACATGTATAAAGATGCGCTTTCTACTATGATTTCTCTATACAATTGACATAGCATCATGCTTGTTAAACTCACAATTATTAGTCATGATGTTTAAGGCGTTCATGTTATATAGAGGGAACAGCTTTCAAAGTGCGGCAGTACAAGCCAATGAGGATGCTTTCTTTTACGCTTGCATCCACTACAATGTGTTATGCCGATAACTGTCTTAATTTATTCCATCATATATATAGTAATAATAACGTCAGAGCGGAGCACATAAGGGGGTTCGTGCGCATGCATGCGTGCGGGTGTGGGTAAGTGCTAGTATCGGTGGACGCACAAGCTATCATTGATCAATGGTAGCTATCGATAGCTAGCATCAAGTATCAACATGGTAGTGACTTTGTAGCAATATTAACATCATATCATATGTAATATCCGCACTTGAGAAAAAATAACCATACGAAACGCTGTAGCTACATACCAGTAGCTACATATACATAGAAACCAACCATATATCATAGCGAGCGCAGCATGGTGCATTCATGTGCGTGCGGCATCATTTTGTGCTGTGCAGCAAAAGGTTAAGCTACCTCTTACAAGTGCAAGATTGTGTGTAAAAGCCGGTGTTAAGTTTAGCTTGATAGTGGATTGGTTGATGGATTCAGCAGCTGCTAAAATATGTACAATTAAGACAAGACACCGCTATGTGACATAGCGGTGTCTTGTCTTATTTGTATATAGCCTATGTGTAGTCCATGTACAGCCCTGTAGACATAGCTTTGCAGTTTTAGGTCGCTACACTGTAGCATGCTACATGTGCAACGCTTGCCCTCTGTGCGTACTGTTCACCGGTAGGCCGCCTTGCACAGCGTGTTGAGGGAGGAAGAGAAAGTTTTTTTGGGTGGGACCTGGCTGATCAGGCGAGGCCTTCAAGGGCCTGGAGAGAGAGAGATGTCACGTCATTTGTCATTTGTCGTGTCAAATTACTGTCTGGGCGCGGGCGGCGGCGGCGGCGGGCGAAGGGGCAGCAGAAATACTCAGGAGTCTCTCACTCCCTCTTACCCTCTCACCGCTCGCTCGCTCACACGCCCTGTCCAGCGGCTTGCCAGACAGCGGCCAAGGCGCGGGTGGGCATGCTTTGCGGTAGGCAGCGACTGGTGTTGTATTTCTATTGTATTGCTTTGCCAGTTCAAGCAATTTGTTTACTACTGTCCATCCAGCTTATGTATACAACTTCTAGAAGCAGCTTCTACCATAAGTCATGGTTCTTGAGGGCTTTATTGTGCATTCATGAATGCATGACATGTTAGGGTTATCAGTCTTGGATTGGGTACATGACGGCGTTGCTATTTGATAGCAGCACGTGTATGTTTTGTCTGCCCTGTGCTCATCGGTACAACCTGTGATTATAGTTAGTCATTTTGCATGAAAGTCATGCATGGTGCAATCTCATGTGACCTGCTACATCTTGGCTGGCCCATGCATTGGTCGCAAACAGTTGTGACGATGCCTCTCAAATGCAAACTAACTTGCGTTTTACAGTTGACGCTTTGGGGATCGCCCTATCCTTTCTTCAGCACCTCGCTGTAGATTTGCCCTTCAAGACTGTGGCTCGATGTTTCTTAGGCAGTTGCGGCTTGGTAATGTCACGCCAGCTACATTGTTATGGTAACCTCCTGGTGTTAATTGCAGTCTAACACACATGCCTGCTTATCACTGCTCTTTCTGCAGTTAGGCGAACCAGCTGTCACCAGCGTTTGCCCACCTGTTTAGAGTTATCCGACAGGTGACTGTTTCTCAATCAACTCTGCTGGTTGTGGTACACGTTCCTGCATGCAATGTTGTCACCACGATACAGACAAGCTATTGTGTTCTCTCTCTCTCTCTCTCTCTCTCTCTNCTCTCTCTCTCTCTCTCTCTCTCTCTCTCTCTCTCTCTCTCTCTCTCTCTCTCTCTCTCTCTCTCTCTCTCTCTCGTTGTTGCTTAAGGTCTGTTGTGCGGCTTGCAGAGAGTAGCCAAGTATTACAAGGCGATTTTGATTGCAACCACCGATGCTCCCGTCAACTCACCCGTCCAGAGTGGGTAAGCAGCTGTGAGCTATATAGAATGCTGTTGGAGCATGCTGCTGTGAACTGTAAGTTGGACACACCTGCTTCCAGTGCAGCAGCCACCCAGCAAGTGACTGACGCTTTCTCCTCACTCTTGCGGTCAGGCTGCCAGCACGCAGAGTGCAATGGTCAGGTCACTGACCACTCTCGGGAGGAGACCTGCATTGCAAGGTCCGGCGCCATCTTTGTTGGTTGGAAAGAACAACCATAACCTTACTCCAAGCTGCAGTTTCTCCAGTGCTGGAGATGGCAGTGAGGAGGATGACAGCGAGCCACAGTGGGTAGGTGCAATCACATTTCATGCTGCGCACGTTGCCGGTGTGAAGTACTGAAGAGTAGAAGCAACCCAATGCAATGGTGTCCGTAGTATTGCAGGTAACCAACGCGCATGCCTATGTGATAGTGACGCACCAACAGTGCCTCACTATCACACGCATACACTGCTCTTGGTAGCCAGCCTCGTGCAAGTAGCTGCATGGTCTGGTTCCCGTCCCAGTTCCCATCGTTCTGATTGCTTCGCTGCCATTGCAGTTCACAAGGTATTGGGAGGAGGCACGCACGGCCGCTGCCAATCTACAAAAGGCCGCTGCCAATCAGCAGAAGGCCTTATCTGCACTGGTCGGAACTGTTGGAATTATGGCTGAAGCCCAGCTCATGGCGCATTTCGTTCATGAGGTGGAGAACTACACCGGCATGAAGTGCCGGCAGCCGAAGAAGTACACTAACGGTCAACTTTTCACTACAATCGATCAGATTCTCGAGTTTTATGGCGGCCGATGGGGCACGCCAACAAACAAAGGCGCTTTGGTCATGAAGTTGATCGCTGTGGTAAGTGTCATGGCAAGTAAGATTTCATAGTTGTTGACTTACAGCTTGACATCGCTTGCTCAAGTTGCACGGACACAGGCAATTTTGCTCGACTGATCAGCCACTGGTTGTTTATTGATACTAGTAGGTGTTCTTTAGGATGCAATTCGGCAGAGTTTCAGCGCTTTTCTTCCTGTTGCGCTCAAGGCTGCAACAAAGCGGATCCTCGCCCATATCAACGAGAATCAAGGGCGCGTTGTGCCAGATCTAGTGGATGTTGCAGAGACATACCATCAACTTCGGAGCATGTTGAAGCGTCGAGGCATGGAGGAGGCTGCCGGTCTGGCAAGACATTTCCAAGATATGATCGGGAAATATCTGAATCACGATGTTCGCAGAACTTTTCAACGTTTTGTCTACACATGCATCAATGGTCAAGCAGGTGAGATGACTTCTTGTAGGTATGTACACTTGGCATCTCGTGTCAGTTATGATCTATTGGTGCCCTCTCATGTTGTCTATGAACAGAGGTGGCAGACACCAACGGTGCTGCTTTAAGTGCTGTCATGTGGGAGGTGGCACGGCATCAAAAAGTGGCGCCGAACGTCTCGGGCCAATTGGAGATCAACGCAGCAGGAGGCGTGCTCTTTGAGGCTGAAGACCGCTGGTTGGTTATGGGGGAGTCGAAGTCCAGCTCTACAGGTATGTACAACTGGTAATTGCTGTGTCATATGTACTCTGCTGCTCTGTCATACGTGCTGCTAATTGCTTTCTTGCTTGCAATAATGTTTATGGTTGCTTTTATTCAGATAAGGACGCAGCCATATTGCAGCTGCGCATAAGCGCGCACGCTGTCAAGTACGTCTTGGAGGCGTGTGGCGGACCTTGCCTTCACCCGCTTGGCATCATCTTGTTGTTGTCGCGTGTGGAGGCAACCAGCAAAGAGACAGTAGGCGACATGAAGTTCGCCATCCGCCAGCTGCGACCAGACCCCATGTTCCATGACAGCGACGATGATGGTGATGATGATGATGGGGGAAGGGAGGGAGAGGCGAGGCAGCCGCATAGTTGGTAGATGGGTGCACGCGCAGAGGGGGGGGTGGGGTGGGGTGGGGAGGCGGCGGCGGAGAGGGAGGCTTTTGTAGGGATGTATGCGTGTATGCTTGGTTTGTTGCTTTACGCGACCTGTCTCAAACACAGTTAGCTCAGCAAGATGTCGCATGCACCATGTGCTCACACAGACATGGTAGTGATGATATGTGCTCATGGCATAAGGAACCCGTTGTATAGGTACCGCGTGTTCTATGCTATAAAACAGCGCTTTGAGCTTTGACAAATTGTCTGGAAGACTCGTTCTAAAACAACGCGCCTCAGAAGTCGGGTCCGTCACTGCTTTGGTAGTCGCACTGGTCAGGTCAATCAACTTCCACATCTGCTGTGCAGTGCAGGTTCACCACAAGCACCATGCACTGAGACTGAGACATTTAACACAACATACCTCATGATGCATTCGTCACTCCAGCTCTTCAGACTTGCGGAGGACTGAATTGAATCGGACTTGCCTTTGTCTATCAACAACGGCACTTGTTGCGGAGGAAGCGAGATAACCCCTCCCAGAACCGGCGCACCGCTTGCTGCTCGCTCTCTAATCATGACCATGGGGGCAACCCAGCCCTGCCCACCCGCCTAGTGGCTGCTGGCAAACAGGCATTGTTGAGGTGGCAGCACCAGCAGCAGCTCCAGATTGTGAGCAAGCATGGCTTGGGGAGAAGCAGCAACTCACCTTGTTGCTGTCGTCAACAGTACCAACAAGCGTGTCTGTACCACATGCACACCGTACTCGTGCCGTAAGTGTGCAGTGCAGTTGCCTGCAACCACCGCGTTGTGACGTGTACTGACTGCGTTGAAGTCTACTGCAACCGACCCAGCTGCTTCCTTACCTGTACAGAGTTGTGCAAAGCAGTGTGTAATAATGCTGGCTGTTACGGCTCTTGCGACACGAGTGAGGGACAACAAGGACTGCGCTGCAAAACAGTCACAAGTTAGCAAGTCACAAGTGCAGAGAATAAGCGTGAGCGTGGAAGAATCAAGCGTTCTGCAATATACAAGCAGATGGTAGTAAACAGCAGCTGTCAGTGCTTAGCAACTAGCAGTACGCTGACCAAAGACGCTGCCTCCGCATCGTTAATAACAAGCACTAGTTTATGGCGACATTGCAACGACTCGTGACAACATGGCCACATGTACGCGCACCAAACACCAAAGCACACTGGTCGCAACTTTGCCAGGCGGTGTCAAGAATATCACATCTGCCAAGTGGTCAATCTTGATTGATTGAGAAGAAGCGAGCCGCACATGAGCGAAGGTGGCCAACTGTATGATAACGACATACCAATGCCAGCAAGCTTGAGGTTGACCAATGGCGAGTCTCTCAGCCCCAGCTTATGCACGGCAAGCTGCCGTTGACAACAGCCACTATTCAAGGCTCACCCTTGCTGAAACGCTTGCAGAGTTTTCTCCCAAGGGCACAACTCACCAAACAGAATGCGGTGCCGACTCTTGTGCCAGGGATAGGCAGAGCAGAGCAGAGAAGGCATGGAACATGAAACCACTTGCTTGACAGCACACCACGGCTCCTGCAGTTGCGGAACAATTGAAGAAGCCCGTTTCTTCTATTTCACAACCGGCACAACCCCGCCAAGGCCAGTGATGGGGCCTGCCAGCGATTCAGACTAAGGTACCCACCATGTGTTGGCAACAGCACATGTAACAGCTGCTACTCACCTGTATTGCAAATTGAGAAGCCTTTGAAGAAAATAGTAAAGAAAGAGCCTTTCAATGTGCACTGGGTCTTTGACAATATCGAGACATTGTTTGCCAATGTAAAAACCGTCTTGACCTGCAATTCAATGACATAGCCTCAGTCAGCCTCAGCTCTTTCCACAACATCATGCGGCTGCAATGCTTATGATGGTTCAACATGCTACACTAGATACAGATATGAGATCGTGCGAAAGTGTGGACGGGTTTGACTGCAAGTTGAGCTACTTTCTCATCGCTTCAAGTTGAAGCGATGAGAAGAGCTTATGGCAGCCACCTAGCCACCCACTTGCGTACAAACGCACACCAACACACGCACACATGCACGCACACGCATCCCCACTTGTGCCATTCTAGTATTGTGTGCATGAAGTGATGATTGATTACGAGCAAGTTGCATCGCACATATGCAAGCGGGTGGTTGACTTCATGCAACAAGATGAATGCAACCTCGCTTGCGAAGCGCAGTGCCATTGCGCTGCAAAACTGTTGCTCCAACTTGCTAAGTCAGCGGAGCAGCAATGCAGCCTGTTTCTCGTTCTCAAGTTGTTGCTTGAAAGCGGCCTTGACCAGACACAGCTGTGTGTTTCACAAGCAGGTGCTAGTGCTAAGTTCAACTGCACACACGACTCGCAGCACACCTCCAAAGCTTCATTTGCACAGGTAACGTGGATCACAGCAGAGTTCACAGAGCATACAGTCTTACCCATCTTGCCATACCCATATGAGTTGTGTCTGTGTACAAACAATGCGAAACGGCAATGCACATGCATGGTGATATGCACAGTCAGCAGCATGCAGAGACACAACGCATACCAATCACACTATTGTGAAGTTAACCATCGGGTTCATCCACTGCCTAACACACTACTTTACCCCTACTACTGTGCACACTGATACCACAGCCTCAACTATGCACTGCCCAAAGTAATAAGTAATGTATCTAATGACGCACACAACACCAACAAACCGGACCACACCCACACACCCACATACCACGCACGAGTGTCATCCCCGCCCCAGGCTTGGTGCCTCGGTATGTCTTGTTGCTCTGCCTCTAAGAAGCACTGCTAGCAGAGCCACTGCACGTTCAACATCTATACGACCACATGCACACCCACTGTGCAATCTCCCTCTCATACAGCACACCAAACTCGCGCACACATCAGTCACATCCGGCACACCAACGACCACAGCACATCCACACACGTACACGCTGCATCTGACCCTACTCTCGTGTTGATGACTAGGCTGCACTGCTGGCGCTGCTATGCTTTGCCCCACAGACAATCACTAAGCCATACAACTTCTCTCAAAATGATGAAAGGTCGATGCTGCCTGGGTTGTTGCTGAGCACATGCTGCACTGCTGAGTCAAGTTCAACGCCATACGGCATGCATAACACACTGCAATAGGGGCAACATTTGCGCAATTTTGACAAGCTGCCATTGTTACTCTAAGTGATGTCAGTCTAAATGGCTCTAAGAACACAACCTACGGATGTCATTGATGAAGAACATGATTACTTTAAACAACACGACGCATGCACCGGCGACCAAGGCCTTGATGGTAATTTTGTTCATCAACCACATGAGTCTGGGTGGAGATTTGCAGACGTCTTCCAAGTCATGGACTGTTCAGGTTGTTGAACGGCGTCAAAGTATCTTGAAATGCTCTGTCTGTCGATGCTGACGCAGGAGGGAGTTGGGTGCGCCGATGCCCTTCAGCAAGGTGACCGTCCAGTGCTTGGTGCATTCGGCTACAGTAAAGTACAAGTTGGCGCCACCCACACCCACCACGCTTTTGCTGCCTTCCTGCTCAACGCAGAGCATACGCACATGGAGAAACTTGTTACTTGTTGTGCTATTCTACTCCCTGTTATACACGCATCTGCACACAGGCTGATGAATGCACGCACATGAGTGCATGCATTCATGTTACTTGTTGTGCTATTCCACTCCCTGTTGAACGCGCATCTGCACACAGGCTGATGAATAAATCGCACAGGCTGATGAATGCACGCACATGAGTGCGTGCATTCATCAGCCTGTGCGATTTAAGGTCAAAGACACACGAATGTGTGTGCATGCCGCATTGCAGCATGCGGCATTGTGACATGTATTGTGAGATGTGTGCACTCTTTCCCATGCTCACCTCAGTACACCACCTTCGCCGTGCGTTGTACTCTGCGACGTAGATGGCTCCATACACGTACGCAGCCGCATGCGTGCGAGCAGAGTCTCCCGCAAACACAACACTTGCAGCATCGCCGAACTTTATCAGCCAATACACGTGCATGTGAACATGGAACAGCCGCGCTACCCCCGCCGCTAATGCGACGTCTTCGATTGACAAAGTGACCTTCGCCTTACCATTGAACCCGAACAACAATGCCCGTGCTGCATGCTTGGACCGGTAGTTTCAGGACTTCTCTTCGTGTTTGATCATCTCTAGTGCTCGCTTCGCGTAGCCGATTGCGCTGGCTGCACTGCTGTCGTTTGCCTCTGGTGCACAATTGCGGGTAACTTCCATCAGCTCGATGGAGATAGGCGGGCCGAGCTTGCACGCAACCAGCATTGCGGTGCATAACTCCTGGTAGCAGCCAGAACTGCTCGCTCACCTGTGTGCGTGTGCGCATGTGTGTGTGTGTTTGTGTGTGTGTGTGCGTGCATGCTTGTACGCTTACGCCTACGAGTGTGTCAACACACGCGCACACATGCATGTCGTTCATGGAAGCTAGCTGCATTCCATGAACGACAACAATAAGCACACAAGTAGTAGCAAAGACTCAATCACCACCGCACACTTGCCTGCTCGTGTGCAGGCTGCTCAAGTGCGTAGTCGTTGGGCACTGAAGAGCTGTCATAGAAAGCGCCTGCTGCAGAAGATGTTGAGTGTTCCCGTGCAAACATTGAACGAAGCAACATGCAATGGTTGCATACCTTCTGCGCGGAGCGGCTTTGGCGCCCGCTCTTTGAGTTGTTTGCAAGCTGTGCGCAAGCGGCTTACTTGCATAGCTCTTTGTGCGGACTTTTGCACAATGCCTGCACCGCAGAGGCTATTTATATAAGTGAATGTGCGCGTGTCTGTGTGTGTATATAGTCCAACATTTAGCCTTGAAGAGTAGTGCTTTGATTTTGTAAGTGACAAGCTAGCGCTGACATGAGGAGACACGTACCGCTTGTTCTGATGGCAGAACACCTTGACTGTCTGGCAAGCATGTTGGTAGTGCACGCCGGCAGGTGGACTTCTGCCCATGACACAACTCAAACTTAATTGAAGCCAAGCGCTTGTGCGGCTGCCACAGGCGTACACCAACGTACACACTCATGTACACTAACACCTGCACCCCATGCACCCAAGCACGAGCTCACGCACACGCGATCATGCACACAAGTCTCGGACAATGCCGCTGGCACTCACTGCATAGTGTTGCAGCAGTTGCCATCACCATGTCGCCTGTTGAGCGGCGCCAGCTAGCTCTGGTAGGCACGGTGTGTGGACTCCCCGACCTGCGGCTACACATGCGAGTATAAACGTTGCGATGACTGCACGCGGGAGAAACGTCTAGCAAAACCCTCGTTGACAACGGCAGTCATGGAATCAGCATGCGCCACACCTGGCAATAGGCTCTGACCGGGCCACCACCGTATGGGCGGTATCCACACCAGTACCCAGCCACCGGCAGCAGCAGCTCCGCCTCCTTTGAAGACGCTAAGCTGGAGCCCATCATCACGCCCCACCACACCAACACCATCAACGCCACCGCCACCGCCACCAGGCCAGCAGCGCTCAGCTCAGCTCAGCTCAGCTCAGCTGAAAGCTTTCAGCTCAAGGGAGTCCTATCAGAGATCTGATAGGCACGAAGGGGCCCTCTCATGCTTATCAGCCTCGTAACGAGGCTGGCACTGAGGTAGTCTACCTCAGGTAGATATATACCGGTATACCGGCAGTGTTGTTTCGTTCATTCATTCACCACACTTTGTCAATAGGACATGTAGCCTAGTGTGCATGCAAAAACGACACTCAAATGGATTTGTATGGCAATGTGCTTGTAAGCATGATGGTCATGTAGACTACTTTTATTGGCTTCATTTCTTTGTTGCCATTGCTTACAATGACAAATTGCGTATTGATTTCACTGGTGCGCTTGCAGTTATGATTAACTCGTACGGTCGAGTATAGCATCACGCTGTGAACCACACACGTCGTTTGTATATTTATGCAAACAACTTACTTTGACTTGACAGCTTTGTAGCATTATTGCCAAACGAGGTTGCTTGCAAAGCGATTGCATTTGCGGCAACGTGTGAAGCTATTCACTGTCTTTGGTATGCTTTTATGCATATAATAACATTGGAGTGGCATAAGAGGGAGGAAGTTTGTGTGCATGTGCTGAGGCGCATGCCTGCGCGTGTGGGTAAGTTGCTAAGTATCGATGGGTGCCATAAGTTCTCTTCGATGCTTTTATGTCGATTGACATTGCAGCAGCATTGATATTTTGCATCTACACATGAACAAAAACAGCTATGCTAGATATAGCTACCGCGTTACATATAAATTGCGATGTATAGCATTCAGAATGTAACATGTTAAATCCATATGCAGCGTCATGTTATGATAATAGCCAAAACTTGAGATACCTTTAGACTGCAAAATGTAGTAAAAACAGCTTTAGTAATTCAGCAATGACTCAAATGCTGAAAGTCTAGTATTAACAAAAAAGACAGCGCTGTGTAGTTCATGTACAGCTTTGTACATGTATACGAATTTGCAAAGCCTACGTACAAATAGCTGGCCTGCATAAGGCATAAATGCTCAGGGCTTCGGAGGTATGTTGTTTAACGCGTCTGAGGGAGCGTTGTCACGTCAGTCTGTCTCCAGCAAAAGCCCTTCCCTTACTGTCTAGGCGGCGGTGGCGACGGCGGCGGCGGCGGCGGCGGCAACAACGGCTTCAGCGGCGGGCGAAGGGGCAGCAGGACTGTGTAGGTGAGTGTCCCCCGTCTCACACCGTTTCTTACGCGTTCTGTCTGATGGCTTACCAGAGAGTTGCTATGGGGCGGTGGCCATGCTTAGCAGTCAGCGACTGCGGCATTGTTTTCACACAAGTTGTGTTGTGTTTTATCGCTTTGCATGTCTGTTAAGCAGTATGACCACTGCCATTCATCCTTTCAATACGCTTGGAAGCTTTCTGCAACAAGTAAGTCACGATGCGGTGCTTCCTTGTGCAATCCTTGACATTTGTTGGGGTTCGGGTGCATGACGTCAGTGTCTGGCGTTGCATCTTGATGTGTACCAGCTTGTGTAGTTGTCACGGAAGATGTGCACGCCCGCATCAACTGCGTGGTTCAGAACTTGATGTGACATGTTACCATCCTGGCCCATGCGTTAGTCGCACAGTTGTGACGATGCCTCGCACATGCAAACCAACTTGTGTTTCAGTTAACGCTTGGGGTATCGCCTTCGCCGTCCTTTCTGCAACACTTCCCTGCACAATATTCTTTCTGAGACCGCAGCTCAGTGATCTGGCATTCGCAGTTGCTTGGTAAGCATATCACACCAGCTACATTGTGGTGTTAACAACAGGGTGTGTCTTTCAGTCTGATGATGAGACACTCCGGAGTTTACCTCTGCTCCTTTTGTAGGTAGGCGAGACATCTGTCACCAGCGACAGCACCACAGCCATCTGCCCACTTGTTCCAGCTACTATACCACTGCAGCTGGCTGTTTTCTGCTTCAAACCTTAAACAGGTGTCTCATACGTTTCCCCATGCATTGTTGTCACCATGATGCAGGCCAACTACTGAGATGGTCTCTCTCTCTCTCTCTCTCTCTCTCTCTCTCTCTCTCTCTCTCTCTCTCTCTCTCTCTCTCTCTCTCTCTCTCTCTCTCTCTCTCTCTCTCTCTCTCTCTCTCTCTCTCTCTCTCTCTCTCTCTCTCTCTCTCTCTCTCTCTCTCTCTCTCTCTNCTCTCTCTCTCTCTCTCTCTCTCTCTCTCTCTCTCTCTCTCTCTCTCTCTCTCTCTCTCTCTCTCTCTCTCTCTCTCCTTTGGCTGCAACCACCTCTGCATCAGTAATACGCACCCGTTTAGTGGGTGATTGGTTGTGAGCTGCATGGACTGCTATGCACTATGACCTGGACACACTTGCTTCCAGTGCAGCAACCACCTAGCAACTGACTGACCCTTTCTAACTCATGCGGTCAGCTGCCAGCATGCAAAGTGTGATGCAGAGTGCCACGGCGATGGTCCGTTGCACCACTCTTGGGAGCAGCAGAAGACCTGCGTTGAGAAGTTCCGCGCCACCGGCCTTGTTGGTCCGACAGAATCATACCCTTAGTTTCAGTTTCTCCAATGAGGGAGACGCCAATGAAGAGGATGATGGCGCGCCAGAGTGGGTACGTCAGGCAATGACTCAGTCAGTTTACATGCTGCTGTGATTGGTTACAAATAGTGGAAGCCCACCATGCAATCTTGTTCGTAGCGTTACAGTTAGCTAACACGCATGCCTGCGTGTGATGGTGACGCATCAAAAGTGCGTCACTATCACACGCACATGCTTCTCTTGTTGGCTAGCCTCAAGTGAGGCTAGGCCGTCTGACCAAATCTTGGTCAAGCCCGATTCTCAGCATGTCCGGTTGCTTCTGGCAGTTCAAAAAGTTCAGGCAGGAAGCTGCCAAGGCATTTGACAGGATAGAGAAGCTGGAGCAGTTATCTCTTAGCCAGCAGAAGGCCACATCCGCACTGGTCGCAGCTTCCGGAATTATGGCCGAATCTCAAGTCATGGCGTATTTTCGTCGCGAGGTGGAGAATTACACCAACATACAATGCCGGTTGAAGAAGTACCGTGACGGCCGCCTCTTCTCTGATATTGACAAGATTCTCGAGTTTTATGGCGGCAAGTGGGGCCTGCCAACAAACAAGGCTGCTTTGGTTGCAAAATTGATTGCTGTGGTAAGTGCCATGGCAAGTACAGCTTTATTGTTGCTTGCTCAAGTTGTGTGAACTCAATTCTTTGCTTAAATGATCAGCCATTGGATTGTTACTGACTGTGACAACTTGTTTAGGATGCAATTCGGCAGGGTTTCATTGCTTTCCTTCCAGTGGCGCTTAAGGCTGCGACAAACCAGATCGTTGCCCATATCAAAGCCAATAAGGGGCGCGCTGTGCCGGATCTCACGGATGTTACAGAGACGTATCATCAACTTCAGCGTGTGCTCGAGCTACACAGCATGAAGGAGGCTGCTGGTCTTGCAGGAGACTTGCAAGACATGATCGGGGAACACCTGAACTCTGATGTTCGCAGAACGTTCCAGCGCTTCGTTTACACATGCAATTATGGTCAAGAACGTGAGTTTACTTCTTGTTGATACACTCGGCCTATCGTGGTGTTTATCATCCGTTCTTACGCTCTTGTCTTGCTTGTGTACAGAGGTTGCAGACAGTAATGGTGCTGCACTAAGTGCTGTAATGTGGGAGGTGGCGCGGCAACAGAGAGTGGCGCCGAACGTTTCGGGCCAACTAGAGATTAATGCGGCAGGAGGTGTGTTGCTTAAGGCTGACCAGCGTTGGTTAGTCATGGGAGAGGCGAAGTCGAATCCTACAGGTATGTATAATCTTTGTTTAGATTGTTGAGTTGTGCCATTGCTTATAACTGTCTTTCACAGATGAGGATGCCGCCACGCTGCAGCTGCGCATCAGTCTGCACGCAGTTAAGTACATTTTGGAAGCTTGCGGCGGACCCAACCTCCAGCTATTGGGCATTGTGCTGTTGATGTCACGCGTGGAAGCAACAACCAGGAGGACGCTAGGCGCTGCGAAGTTTGTCATCCGCCAGCTACGACCGGACCCCATTTTTCATGATGATGTTGATGATGATGATGATGTTGTTGTTGTTGTTGATGATGATGATGTTGATGATGAGGGAAGGACGGGAGAGGCGGGGGAGCCGCGCAGCGGATAGTCGTGGGCGGGATTGCGCTTATTTGGGGTTGAGGGGTGTTTCTACGGATGTATATGTGAATATGATTGGTCACTGGCGTTGACCGCCTATCTCAAACACTGGTAGCTTGGCATAAAGCTAACCTTGTTCCTGGCTGCCTGACATGTAATATGTGCACACAGTCGTAATGCATGCGTGCCCATAGCATACGAAAGTCATTGTATATGAGAGACAGCACCACAAGGGTACACGTCTCACAACAGTACACAATTGTGGTAGGCTCTGTCATACAAGCACAATGTGCTTATGGTGCACATGTTATCACCATCGTCCTGGTCAATTTGATGCCACCAGCAATGTGGCAGGTAATCAAACATGCACATTCAACGAGGTATGGGTTGTAGTGAGGGTAAGTACCTAGCTAGCTTGTATACATAGCCTGGTGGTTAACAAGTGCAATTGTTGCATGTGTTGTGTGTTTTGCTGCTGCATGTGCCATGCATGTTGTGTTGGTCACAATCACAACATTGCATATAATCTAGACACATGCATACGTGTCCACACATGCGTGCTGACGCATGCATTTACGTGTGAGTATTAGGTTGCGCAGTGGTATGCCTCTGTGTTGTTGTGCCACTTACCCACACACATGCACGCACACACATGTACACAAGTGTGGTATGGACTCTGTATAAGCACAAATGCAGCATACTATCTCCTATACACTGTGCTTGTGGCATATGCACATGTGTGGACACGCGCACACGTGTCCACACATGTGTGTGGACGCATGCGTTTGCGTGCGATCATCAACACAGGTGGTGTGTCTCTGTGTTGCTGTGTCATTCACCCACCCACGCACACGCACACATGCACGCACACACGCGCACACACGCACACCCTTGTGTCGAAATTTGCAGCACATGACACGTATGCATATCACAGCATTGCTGTCTTAGCTCGTGCGCATGCGCACACATGTGGACACTTGCGCACACAATTGACATGCAAGTGTATACACAGTGCTTAGAGCGACGTCTGCTTGCATATCTATGCACTTGCACATGCGCGTGTGCACGAGAGCCTCCGCTTATCATAATTGCACACAGCTTGCACCCTGGCAGATTGGTTTGTGTTCATGTATGTGTACAAATGGGGTATGCTGCTGTGCGGCATGCATGTGTTTGCGTGCATGTCATTGTATGCACATGTGAGGGCGCCATCGCACATGCTTCGCAATTGGGCTTGGTTGAATACATGGGTCTAATACATACACAATACACGTACAATCAATAAGCCTTACACACTGCCGCAGGTCTTAGGTATTTATGTCCTTCAGCTATACGTACTATTAGGGACTTGGTTGGCCAACCTGGTGCACGAGTGCAACGCTACGTTGCACAAACAGCTCAGCTCTCGTGTCCACCTGCAGAACAGACATGCGCATTACGAAAAACGCGTTGCATGCCTTAGTGACACAATCGCAGTTGGGGCACAACACTGTGGCCGTACATGCAGGCACGCACGAATGCATGTGCACACACTCCCTCCTGCCCGCCCGCCCCTACATACACATATACACAACAGGCACCCATGCACACACGCACGCATACATAGACACACAGGTGTGTCTGCAGTTGTGCAATAACACAGCCGCAAACGCTTCCAAAAATACAAACATGCATGCATGCATGCACGCGCACATGCACATCTAACACAACAATACCTGTAGCACAATGGGGCAGTAAGGCTGGCTGCACGAATTACATGCGTGTTGTGTCTCGCATGCAGCGTCTTGTCAACAGCTGTAACAGAACCTGTGGCACACCACAAAATCAGCAACTAGATGCAGACTTCACACACACAATGTACCTTGACAACGGCAGTTGCATAAGCGCTCTGCTGTGTTGGTGCATGGTGCCTTACGTTGAAAATGGTGTGAAGATGGTCTCTCTCCTCATTCATCCTGTGTCTGGCGGTGTGATTGCCATGGCTGTGCCTGTGTGGAGCATGCGGGCGGCCTCAAAGACGTCGTGGTAGATGAGAGCAACGCGGGCGTCGCGGGGGAGGGCCAGGCTGCGGAGGGTGTCGCCGTCATCCAGTATGGCCAGGCCAGAGTCGCCGCCGCCACCGCCCTGGCCCAGGCGGAGAGCCAGGTGGGCGGCGGGCGGCAAGCCCCTCCTCACCGCCTTCTGGGAGGCGGCATGCCTGAGCTCCCCTACAGTGCTGTCCAGCTGACAGGTGGTGAGGAGGAGCGTCCCACCTAGCTCAAGAAGGACGCGCTGGCGATCCCCGACGACGCCCACGCCCACACCATCGCCAACTAAGCCGTCGCCGCTGCCGCCGGAAGCTTCCGGCGGCGGCCTAGACGAAGGAGAATGGCCCGGTGAGAAGCCTTGTCCTCCTCCTCCTCCTGCTCCTGAGCCTGGTCCTCCTCCTCCTGGCGTGCCGAGTGGCTTGGAGCCTGACGGCGAGCTGCCGCTCATGTGGACAACAACGACGCCGCCGCCACGACTGCCGCTATCCGTTAAACGGACATGTGTGCTTAACGGTTATAACGTTGAATTACGAACGGCCGGTTATAATAGTAAGTTTATAACTCAATACACTTGACTAATGACTTACTTAAGACAGTGTGAGTAGTTTGACGTAGAATAAGAAAGATATACAATTCCGGTAGCTGGCACACGTGGTGGTCACTAAAGCCCAATACTATCAAACATTGGAAATGCCACTGACAAATGTGCATTAAAGCAGAGTCATACATAGCAGCGATGTCTGCGAGTCAATCTACCTCGAGTTATGATGAGCATCCCAAGCAACAGCACGCAATGACCATACCGACCCTTCGGAAGCACAGTGCTTCAAGCACTGCACTTCATTTGCATGGGAGGCTGTTCTATATATGCCATCAACACATTTATTGATTGGTACATACCTACTTGCAGCAACTTCAATCCGACAAAACCGTGTCACGGGATCAACTATTTATGCACAATGTGTCCCGTCGCACGCCGTGAAGTGCTGCTGCCGAGGATTGTCCACTGTAGGACAAACAGGCAATACTAGACTCTATGTATAACAACAGACCACCTAACTACTAAAGTAGTGTGCTATGAAGCGTCCGCAGGCTGAACCTGCCATTGCCCATACATCCCGCAAATTCCAAGAATCTCGTCATTGTCATCAAAAACCTGCAGCGGACACAGCACAGACAAGAGCGTTAGCAACAGCCATACACAGCACCCGGGCGCTTGTGTGTGCATGTAAGCATGTGCGCGCGTGTGTGCTTGCATGCATCACTCACCGTCCACATGAGGGCCTTGTCAAACTTGACGGTGTGGCCTTTGGCGCTGTATCGTATGCCTGGTGGTAGCTCTGCGAATCCAAACTGCGCGATGAGGGTGAGAAGCTGCTCACGGTCGGCCCGCCCGCGCTCGTTGACAATCTGCCCGAACGCAATGGACGGGAACATATCAAATGTCGTGTCGTAGAACAACAACCCCGCGCGGTTGCCATAGCTGAAGTTGGGTTGGGCCGTGCCGTCCCAGTTGCCAACAGCAAGCAGCACCAGCGGCGAGTCGATGTGGTACAACTGTGTAAACAGCCAACATGCCACCATCAATGACAGACCCAAAGACAATATCACATCCAGTTGCACTACAACCAACTCTACCACACCTGCATGGCGCACTCGTAGTCAGACGTGTACGGCGTAGGCAACAAGTCCACGCCAATGTGGCGTTTGTAGCTCTCCACGATGTGTTTTGCCAATGCGATGAACGCCGGCTGAAGCCACGGCTCCACCGGCGCCTTCGCATTGAGAAACGCCGCCGCCTTGCGCAGAGTGGTACACACGCTCTTCACATAGTTGCGCGCCGCCACAGAAGCTGCATGTCGAGTGGTCGCGTCGCCGCTCAGCAGCGGGAACTGGAAGCACACTGTCACCAGACTTGAACGCTGTGGGTACAACCAGCAGTTAGTGATAAGGTAGCTCACTTGGTAGGCCACGCATGCACACACAAACACAGACACAAAGACATGGGGACAACTGCACACGCATAACCAGGCGCACATGCAGGCGCACACCGGCACACTCAGGTGCACATGCACATGCACATGCACACGCATGCACAGGTACGCCAGCAAACTCAACGCACACGCACGAACACAATCCAACAAAGCACAGCGCACAGCACACCAAGTTTCTCTCCTCAACTCACCTGAGACAAAAGGGGCGGGAGCGGTTGGGGCAATGGCTGCGCGCTGAACCCTGAAGCAAGGAGTGGGACGGCGTCGGCGGAGCGCGCCGCATCAACGGGGGCAAGATAGAGCGCAGCCGAGGACATCGCATCATCAGAAGACTGGTTCTCTTCCAGACCGGGATCGGACCACAACCGCAGCAAGAACTTCTCCCCCGTGTGCGGGCCGACGCTACCCACGGCGTGTCCACATTCCGGCATCTTCAGCAGCTCGAGCACCTCGCCCTCGTCGGTCGTGACGGGCACGAACTGCGATGACGATTTGGTACATGTTGGGTTCGCCGGCTCGCCTTGTTGTGGACACGCTGTGTCGGTGATGGACTCCTCGTTGTTGGCGTTGGCGTGCTCGGGATCGAAGGGCTTGACGTCGCAGTTGGCCCACTGCTCGCGATGATCTTTAAGGTATTTTATAAACGCAGAGGGGGACACGTTCTGCATGAGCAGCGAGGCGGACACCGACAGCACCGGACAGGTCGGGTCGCTCGGCCGTCGTAGCTTGGGGTCCGCCGGCACGGCCTTGTATGCACACCGCAGACCTTCCTGCCACAGCAAATAACAACAGTCTCATGACATAGACAATGTGCCGGCAATGCAACAATGTGGCCAGCAAATGTTGCACGCGCATGCGCGTGCACGTGGGTATGGGGCGTGCATGTGTGCCCGCACATGCACCAACATGCCTGTGCACACGCACATGCACAAGCATACATTCATGATCGTACCACGCACTTCACCTAGTACACACCTGTGCCTGGTCAGGGGGAAAGGCCACCGTCCTCCAGCCATCGTCGGGACTCGCTTCGGCCGCAGACGCGAACCCTGCGACCAGGCAGCGCGCTATCTCGTGCTGATGCCGCGGCTGCTGCACTTGTTTTTTGCGCACGTGCCGCAAGGCCTGAACACATCATCAGGCAGGCAAGTCAACATCGTCTTTGTAGTGTTTGGTTTGATGGATTAAGCAGACTGAGAGCGCGCGTATGTCCGCGCATGTATCAGTGTGGACGTGCGTGTGTGCGAGTGCGCTCTACCTGGTTTGCTATGCTCATGGAAAGTGGCTGCAGCGGCAAGCCTGGCGGCGGGCGCAAGTTGACGTGGTCCACGCACACAACATAACACGTGTTGTCTTCAGGCTGCGGTCGCGCAAGCACACCGCTCACGTGCATCTGCGACCGCGAAGACACATTACCTGCCAACACAACAGGTCCCCAAGTTCAATCTTTATGTCGACATGCACGAGCCTGCTACGCCAAAAACAGATGCATAACCCGACAAAGCATACACATACCCACACAACGTACCATCCGCGGAGACGGAACGCTCTGCTGCCGCCCACACGCCGTTGGGCAGCGGCGTGACCACGCGCATGGTGAGCAGTCGTCGCGGCCTCACGAGGGGTGACGGGGCGCACAGCGTGAGCATCCTGAGCTCCGCACGTCCACCCTGAGGCGTGCGCAAGATGCGACCAATTCGCAAGCAACGCCGGCACGAACGGTCCCACGCCATGCGGTCCTCGAGCAACGCAATCACCTGTTCTGCATCCAATATCTGTGCACCCAATTCCCAAGTCAACGCAAGACAACAGAGCAGCGTGTTAGCAATGACTTAAGATGTTACACCCAACATATGGTTGCATGCTATAGTTTTCATGTGCACTTACGTGAACTTGTCCCGCATCCCGCCAATGATCGCTTCCCAACCCGCCAGTTGCGACGCCCAAAAATGTGGACATTGTCTCTTCAGCCATCCTCGCAACTTCCCCTCCTACGATCGAGGCTGACACGCGTTGTAGACAAGGAAGCCAACTGTGTGCGTGTGTACGTGTGCAACATGTTGGGTCGGCAACTCACCAGCTGTTCTCGCCGTGTTGCCCGCATTCAAGTCCGGAGCGGCGAAAAATTGGCGCAAGACTGAACTGCTGATGGCTTCAGAATCATCTTTGTCATCGGCGGGGAGAGCCTCTCGAACTGATGTGGAAAGCAGCGTCAAACATGACGCACCCTATGCCAACATACACCCAAACGTGTTAAGCATGTGCATACGCGCACGTGTGTGCGCGCGTGCGTGCTTGCTTGCAATGTATGTGCTAACGCACCGCATCATCATAGCTGTGTTCTGATGCGTTGTCTCCCGCTAAGCTTCGCACGGAGCCCAATGTTGAAATGGATGTTGTAGCGGACGTCTGCGGTTTGTCCGCCTGGCGAGTACACAACATATCACATCAGCCAACGCCGAACACACATACAACGATGACAACCATGCGTACGTGGGTACGAATAACACATGCACAGAGTAACGTGTGAATGTCTGTACACGTCATCCATGTAAGTGTCTGTGTGTACATGTGTGTGTGCGCACGTGCATGCATGCATGTATGCATACTTGCATTTTGTGTGCATACAACCATGTGACAAACATACGCATGCACAAACGCACGCTGGTGTCATGTGTGTGCCAACATCGTCAACTATTGAATGTACCATGGGAGCCTGCGTCGCATTGGCCCTTAGCGTCTGCAATGCCTCTTCGGTGGCTCGGATCCTCGACGCCAGCTCCGCGTTCTGGGCTTGCAGATTCTTGTTGTTGTTTTGCAACTTGATGTTCTGATCGCGCAAGCCTGTAACTTCCCCCCGCGCTTTGTCCCGACATCGCCGGTTCTGAAACCAAACCTTCACCTGAAACAAACAACAACAGAAAGGCATTAACAACCTTTGCTGTGTTGCATGCACACATGCATGCGATCACATGCAACCAAAGCAACAGCAACAAAACAACAAGGACAGCGACAGCAAAACAGGACAATATAACATCGACAGCAGCAGCAGCAATATGCTCACCTGCTTTGGGTCAATATTGCTCAAATCCGGGTGGCTGCGTATGAGCTGAGCTCTTTGCAGCGATGTCGGGCGTGGACATCGCTGATAAGCAGCTTCCAGTGTTTCGATCTGAAACGCAATCCCAACACGTTATTATCAACAAATCAGCACAACAACAACGCAACTTCCAGCTGGGTATCAACATGAGCACAAGCATACATCATGCTTAATCACTTACTGGCATGCTAAGTGAAAACGCAACAATGGATTCAAAAAGGACTCTTGCTAGTGGTCGAATAGAACTGCAGGATTGATCAGAAGGAGTAAAACAAAGAAGGAAAGCTTGCGTTGGGGCTGCTTGAACATCATTGCTCAGATTGCAGTGAGCTGTGCTGTAGTACTGTTGCAGCTTCACAACAAAATAAACAAACTAAGCGCCTACTCTTGACACCTGAGTGCCCAATTTTGACAGCTGGCCTGCTGGTTGCAGCTGCCTGTCCACAAACCACAAACCTGCTGCGGCGTGTAACGGATGTACTTGGAAGTCTTCCCGGCAGCTCCTCCGCCGGCTCCACCACCTCCTCCTCCTAGTTCAGTTCCTCCTCCGCCGGCGTCTGGGTCACCGCCTCCGCCTCCTCCACCTCCGCTGCTGTCCGCCGCACACCCGAATCCCGCGCCGGAGCTGTCTGAGTAGGCCATCAGGAAGTTCCTCCCACCGTCGCCGCCTCCGAGAACCGCATTGAGCACTTCTCTCAGCCTGGCCCACACCAACGCCGACCACACCAACCACCAGACCAGCCCAGGCCAGGCCAGGCCAGGCTAAACCAGGCCAAAGCCAGGCCTGGCAAACCCTAAAACCCTATCCGCGCCTCCGTACTACCCTGATACGAATCGTACCGCTGTCAATTAAACTGTTCTGCTCAGCTGAACGACAGATTGACGAAAAGCAGGCCCAATGCTTAACGGTAAGCAGCGTTCGCTATCAACCGGTCGCAAACCGGACCAAAGAGCACAAGCATGGACAATCAAGTCAGTATGTCTATAAAATCATGGTGTTTCCGTCAAGTCGTGACCGGGTCTTGGCGGCTCCTCGAAGCCCTTGTCATAACGGTGCTGTTAGTCGTCCTGCCTAAGTGATACCGTGCAGCAACGTTTGACTGTCAGCAGTTAACGTTCGTATGCGCTCGATCTGTTGCTCTGTCAGCGTTGTGTGCAGTTGTATCGAATCGACACCGTCGATACGCCAAGCAGCCGTGCCTTCTTGGGCAGGCACGTCGCCAGCAAGTCCAAGGTTTCCTCGAACGCGCCAAAACGGTGAACTGACAGGGCGCTCTCATCGTGATGGGTACCTAACCACAGGCACGCGGAGGTCTTCAGCCTGAGGTTGTGCCGGTGAGTGACGCATGTGAGTAGGCCTAGTAGTCATGTAATAGGAAGTACATAACTTATCTTATGTACAATTTTCTTATCGACAGAACACGATAATCAGTATTGACACATAGCAATAATGCACCTGTATTGAAGCTGACTGTCCAAAAACTTGGTAGATACAATGAGCAAAAATACATGCGTAGGTAACAGAATGCATTGCGTTGCATGGAAACTTGTGAATCACGAGACGCAGTCTACATCATTAACGTAAATAAGCATACAAGTGAGACATGTACATCATTTGTAACATGTATGGTATATATCTATTTAACAACAAGCATGATAGCGGATGAGTCTCACGATGAGATAGCAACTGTTGTATTCAGTCGGTTTGCGTTGCAGCGTGATCATGCGTTGCTGCGTAGCTGTGGTCGGTTTGTTCAACATACGCACTATGCATTTAAGTGATATACAAACTAGCAGACACATGCACGCATGCATATACATGCATGCGAGCGTACAGACCCCCACATACGCGTGTGTGCTCGCACTCCCAAACACGCAGGACCGCACACATACATGTACTACATGTAATACATGCCCGCACAACACACTCACACACACGCACGCATACATAAGCAATGGTGCCCACATGCGTGCATCCACACATATTCCCTCACCTGATAATTCCCCGACCGCTAGGGTGCATATACGCCCTCCCTAATCTTTATGATGGGAAGTTTCCTTCCGTTGCTCTTATGACTTCCGACAGTGCCGCGGCCAGCACCGCGCGGACGACTTGGTGAACATAAATATAGCATAGCCGTTGAAGCTGAGATGAGAGCTTCAATAGTTTGCGTTAGGCTAAAGGAAGGCGCGGTAGCGTTGTGTGGAGAGAATGTGTGGGTGACTTGGTGAGGTGGGGAGGGTGGACGTGCCACAGTGTGCGTATGCATGTGCAACACACCCCACCCACGTGTGTGTGTGTGTGTGTGTTGACACACACACACACATACACGCGCGCGTGTACATGATGCAACGCTCACAGGCATGCGAACGCACACACGCGAACGCACACACGTATGTACACATAGTCATATACCGTGCACACACGTGCAAAAATTCAGCCGAATATTGGAGTTGATACTTGACTGTATTATCTACTGCCTTCACATGCAAAGCCCAATTGCCATCACCATTATCGAGCGCATCGCCGCGTTCCAATTGATTACGATTGCTCCATATAAGAAAAGCTGTTAATCACACCATGAATGTTAAGGCACGCAAGCGCGCATGCATGCACACATGCTACCCACACCCACCTACACTGTTATGTACGTAAACTCAAGCATACATACAAGCGTGCATGCACACACGCATACAAAGAGATAGAGACGTGTGCATCTGTCTTTGTGAATACACATTAATTCCGCACCTTCAGCGCATACACTGATCGGTTATTATGTTCCCATCCACCCCGAAGCTCATGTTCTTAAATGCCATTCTCACATACAAAGCTTCAACGTCATTAATATTTGAGAAATAAAAAGGTTTGCATTCCCGTTTTGTAACCTTGACATTACCCCGCAACATCTTGGAGCCAAACCTATGCAGCTAAGCCTATCATCGTCAGCGCAGGGGGGGGGGGGGGGGGGGGG
>RHPI01001507.1:680631-720574 GCA_009103225.1 Chlorokybus atmophyticus | reverse complement strand
GGGGGGGGGGGGGGGGGGGGGAGATTATTTTCGGTACACACGTAATCCGCCTTATCATTGAAAAAAGTATATACATGATTGTTGTTGAAAAAACCCTCAATTTTACATAAAGCTTAAATGCATACAGTGTTTACAACATCGTAAGCATTTACGCACGCACATATTTCAGCACACACACACACAACATAACAATGCATATTTGTAACATAAAATGCTACACAATCGTCACATTCGTTTCGATAATGGATCAGCCTGCACGAAACACTTTAAGATTCGATTATACATGCTAAGTATGCTTTCACACGCGATACATTGTATTTGTAAGATTGCAAATGAATATGAAATACATATTTAAATAATCTATTTTCATTTATAAAGCTGGATTAAAATGGGCCGTTTATTGTAAAACACTCATAATCATCAAACTTCAACAAAAGCTGCCGATACCGACAGTCCTACGCGTAACGTATTGGGTGCGACCCTGTTGAGTCCAATGTGTGATGCTTTTTGGTTTAGCCTTAATAGCTGCATATCCATTATTAATGCGTGAATCGCCGTCTCTGACGACTTCTGAACTAATACATATGTGTTATGCAAATGTGCATTGATAAGTGCAATTTATGGCAAGTGTTTTTCTGAAGTCTATTAAGTACCCAACAGTCTAGTGGGTCTATGCACTTGTAAAATATGCACATAACGAGTGTGCATAGATTCGATACAACGCCCATTTCCTATGACATACACTTAGTGAGGTTAGACTGTGACAAATTTCTGGAGGGGGGGCCTTTTCAAGGGGGTCCATTACGGTACGCACTTAGTCAATGGCCCCAAAATCTCGTCGGCTCCTTAACTACTAAGCCACTCGTTGGCTAGCTTGGGCTCAACTTAACCGCGAACAGCTGGGCAACGCCATCACGTTCTTAACCGGATTACGTGCAACGTAACAGCAGTGCGGTCAGATTGACAACCTGAGATTGCACAATCATAACCAAATGCGCTTTTGCCAGCCTTTTGCAGCTTTTGGGGCTGAACTTCACTTGACCCGCTTTATCACGTGGCGATGGCGGCGGCGACGTCGTTGGCGGTGTTGCAGTCCTCATCGTTGTTCTCCTCGTTGTCACAAGCTCGCCCAGCGCCGCCGTGCCGCCACGTAGCGGCATCCGCCGCCTGCGCACATTCCAGCACCAGGCTCATAACTTTCCATGTAAAAGCTCTGTTGTGGGGTCCGTTGTGTGTCACCATGTACATCTACTATGCAAGTTCACATAATGATACCAATTTCCAGTTGCAGTCACACAGTCGTTGTAGAGTCAATGAGTGCGGCTGAACTTCAGCTATTCGCATTACTTATGGTAGAAAATATATCAAACATAGACACGCATGCATGCTGGGTTACTGATCGTGCACATGATCGCTTCATGTGGTAACTTTGACACTTGCGTTATGCACTGTAGATAGCATTGTGCGTCACATGTCTCATGCATACTCACATTCTGGCAACTGTATTGTTGTGTAGAGGCTGGGAGGAGCAGCTTTATCAACACGGAGGCTTAGTTGCGGAGCGCATGGCAAATTGTTGCAAAACCCATCAAAGCAGAGGTACAGCAATAAGAACACTGAACGACTGTATTGCATGGCAGACTGTGCAGACTTTTCTGATATTACTATTAGTGACGATTTGTGTTGTGTGCCATGGACAATTCAAGGAGGGCTAGTGGGGGTTATTGTTGTCCATACACACGAAAACATGCGCATGCACGCGTGTGTTTTCGTGTATATGGCAATTGGGGTGCATGCACATGCATGCATATGCGCAACTACACACCACGCACACGCACACATGCCTGTGCACATGCATACAGCTGCACACAAGGGCACACGCTGACGCAACCCATGCGCGTGCACTCACGCATACACATACACACGTGCTGTGGTCAATCAGGTTGCGAGTGGGCACGCATTGCTGCGCCGCAGCAACAGCCACAGACACGCCCACGCAGGTACCAACATGTGACACAAGTTGCACACACAACTCTCATACAAACTTGCTTTGTGTCCTCTCTGGCGTGTCTCATAGTATGTTCATAAAACACATATTGTTTCCCCTCAGAAGGAAGACATGACGGTTATTCTTAAAGAGAGGTATCCCCTGCCTAAGGACAGCTCCCTGGAAGTAAGTAATACCAACTTCACAAAACAACAACAATGTCACTTCAAACCGACCAACCAACAAAGCCCACTCTCATGTCAGGTGACAATTTCCCGCCAACAACATGAAGGAGAAGTTGATGTTGTGCTCATGCTGTCCGGCACGCTCGCAACCTCACGCATGCTTCTCCACTGGGGGATCGGCTCAGCAAACCGCAAGTAACAGAGATAATTTTTGGAAGAGCACACATACACACATGTACACGTGTGCACACACGCGCACACGCGCACACGCACGTGCATGTGCACATTTATGTACACTCAAGACATCCCCCATTGTACACACACATATACACAAATGCGCGTGCACGCGCACCCGTACACATATGTACACATCTCACAGTGGGTGGAAGCTGATGCGGGAGGACGAATGGCCTGAAGGCACCAAAAACTACAAAGACCGCGCCATGCAAACACCCTTCCAAAAGGTGACACATATACACACATATGCGCACCCGCGCAAAACACGCGTGCACACACGTTATGCGGGTCATCAGGTGGATGGTGTGGCCACCGTGAAGGCGAAGCTGCGCGTGCAAGAGGGTGACATGGTGGAGTTTGCGCTCAAAGACGAAGCGGACGGCACATGGTGAGAGGATGTACTTCATCAGCAACAATAACAACAACGATAAGCACTGCCCCTGTATGACCTTTGCTGGGAACAGGTACAAGGCGGGTGACATCAACTGGAGCTTATCTCTCGTTCTCAACAACAACAACAACAAAAGCAGCAGCAGCAGCAATGATGTTGGCAGCAGTGCGGTCAGCAACGGCACAACAGCTGCACCCACGAAGCAGCAGCCCAAAAAGAACCTGCCAAAGGTAAATCATTATCCGTAAATTTATCTCATTCTTGCCATGATCTGAGGAGGAGAAAGTGATCACATGTGCATGTGTGTGCGTGCGGTTTGTCTGCTGACTAAATCAATGATCTGAGGAAGTGGTGATGATGAAACAACTTTGCTCTCATCAACCAGGTCCCTGAGGAGTTGGTCCAAGTCGCCGCGTACTTGCGCTGGGAGAAGACAGGCCGACAAGACTACGACGAACCCACCCGCCTGGCAAGCACAACACCAACCAAACCTATCACAACACCACCACACACCAACACCAACACCAACGCCAACCACAACATCATCTCTCTCTGTGTCTCCAGGCCGAGTACGAGGCGGCGCGGCTCGATCTGCAGACGGAGATTCTGGAGACCGGAGTGAGCGTGGAGCAGATGGCGAGGAAGCTGCTGGGACCGCCGGAGAAGAGACAAAAGTCGGAACCGGTCAACGCACCCGGTATGGAGATGTGTGTGCATGTATACATATACGTACACATATACACATGCACACACACGTATGCACTTACGCGCATGCACACTCGTGCTTAATTTCATATACAAACGTACTCTCTTACATGCAAGTGCAGATACGTGTTTATGCACATGTGTACTTGCATACCTTTCTGCTCTCCTTTTTTTCACAAGCGACACATGCACGCCCACACACGCATGCATGCTTTGGTGTTTGTGCATGTGCCTTCATGCATGCATGTTTGTATGTAATAAGTGTGCGTACCATGCTGACTGGTTTATCATGTTGGCAGGGTATCATAAGATCGAGAGGCGAGATTGGGACTACAACTCCTTCATCAACCACATCGACAGTCACAAACAACGCTGGGACGCCAGCAGCGGTGATAGCGAGAAGACAACCACAACACAACAAGAACCCACACCACTTGAGAAAGCCACTGAGGTGAGGAAGTAGTGTATGGGTGCAGTCATGTTGGGTCGGTTTCTTATACTTAGTCCGTGTGTTGTGTGCTTAGGCTTTGTTGGAGAAGTTGGGCGATACACTGATATCGAAGCGAGTCTGGACTATCAGCGGGATATCCGGCCAGGTTGTAACCATCTCCACACGCAACAACAACAACACCACAAATGTCCACATACTGTGCGACTCAAGCACACCCTTAACCCTCCATTGGGCCCTAAAAGAGGCCCAAAACAACCCATCTTGGTCCTGGGTCACTCCCCCGTCAGGGACCCACCCCAAAGATTCAACCCCAACCCAAGGCGCTGCTTTAGAGACTCCTTTGGGCCCTATCGACGAGAACTTTGGGTCCCTTCAAGGCGTTGAGATTGTTAACATAGGGTCTGGATTCGGGTCCCTGCCTTTCGTGTTGAGAGATAAAGAGAATGGGAAGTGGCTTAAGGCTGGGAAAGGGGGGGACTTTGAGGTGAAGTTGGTGTTGAGTGCGAGTGGGGATGTTGTGTCGGAAGGAGGGAAGAAGGAGGTGGTGATACCGAAAAGTGATGGGAGTGGCACGGCGAAGTGGATGGTGGATGCGATTGTGGAGGGAGAGAATGAAGCGCAGAAGTCGTTCATGCACAGGTGGGTGGGTTTGACGGTGGATATGTGTGTGTGTGCGGGGCGCGTGCACGTGCCTGCAGAGATGCACGCACTTACAGGCACACACGCGTGCACATGTGTGTGTGTGCGTGTTCACGCACACAGGCACACATGTACGCGTGTGCCATATGTGCGAGTGTGTTTGCATGAGAGGTTGCATCTGCGTGAAGGCACTCACACGCTGTGTGTATCACTCCTCTTTGTGTTGCTAGGTTCAACATGGCGGCGGATCTGTTGGAGCGCGCGCGCGGTTCGGGCGACGAGCTCGCGGCGGCGGGACTGTTCGTGTGGCTGCGGTTGGCCGCCACGCGCCAGCTCGTGTGGAACCGTAACTACAACGTCAAACCCAGGCACGCGCGCTGCGTGTGTTTGGATGAAGGTAGTGACACAACAATGGACAACATGTTGACATGTTATGTTTGTTGTTGGCAGGGAGTTGAGCGCTGCGCAGGATAGACTCACGGCTGGTCTCACCAGCTTCTACAGGTAAGAGATGAGTGAATTAGCCGACATATACATGCAATCATGACAACAAGGCATGTACATGAACACATGCATGCGCGTGAACACATACTTTTTGTGTAGGGATGTTGTGGAGAGGCGTGAGTTGGCGCGGTTGATGCTTGCGTGCGTTGGGCGGGGCGGCCAGGGCAACGCCGGCCAGCGCATTCGTGATGAGATACTCGTCATACAGGTAAAGTTGTGCGTGAGCATGTGTGATTGATGCTTGTTGGTTTGATGTTTATGTGGCTGATATCTTTGTACTTGTTGCACGCGCTCCACAACAGCGCAACAACAACGCGATGGGCGGCATGATGGAAGAGTGGCACCAGAAGCTCCACAACAACACCACCCCGGACGACGTCATCATATGCCAAGTAAGTAAGACACTCACCGTCATTGCTATTGCGACACAAACTCCAACCTCTTCCTTCACGGCAGGCTCTCCTGGCGTATCTGGACGGCGGTCTCGATGTGGCGCGCTACTGGGCCGTGTTGAGCGAGGGCGGGGTCACGAGGGAGAGGCTGCTGAGCTACGATCGGGCGATCCACTCGGAACCAAAGTTTGGGAGGGAGCAGGTGTGTGTGTGTGTGGGGGGGGTCGAAACCATGCTCATGTGCGCTTAAGCGCGTGTGCATGTCTATGTACACACACACCCATGCAGGCACGCAGGCAAAAACAACAATCACACATATGCATATGCATGTACACCCGCGCGCACGCGAACAAATGTGCGCGTGCGTGCGTGTCCGCCTGGGTGCTTGCCTCCGTGCGACAAATACTCAAGCAGGCGGGCATACACGAATTGTGCGCGTGTACGCGCACAAGCAACGCGCGCACATACAAATGCACTTGTTCGCGCATGCATGAGTTCCAATTTGCGTAACCAACACCCTGCTTGCAATGTCAGGTCGACGGCTTGAGGCGGGACTTGACCAACTACCTGGCGACGCTCAAGGCGGTGCACTCGGGCGCGGACTTCGAGTCCGCAGCGGCCGCGTGCTTGGGATACACAATGCATGAAGTCAAGGTGCGTGTGCATGTGAGGGTGTGTGTGAGAGGGTGGGTGAGGGTGTGGGTGGGTGAGCGAGTGTATACATCCGTGTGGGTATGCGTGTGCGTGTACTAATACCGTGCGTGCACTTGTGGGTGTGTGCTCGTCAAAGCAAATTGATTCTTGTAGCATAGCTTGTGTGAAGTGTATGTTGTTCTATTGTCTCTCCTCCTTCTCATGGTTCTATAACCAGGGTGGTCAGGGTTCCAGCGTGCACGTGGAGCGGGCGCCCGGCATCTCTTCCCGCCTGGAGAGCCTCCTCTCCTTTGTCACGAAGCACCGCGCCCAGGACTGGCCTGTGCCACTCATGCAGGTGGGGAGGAGAGAGACAGACGCACACGCATACGCATGCGTGCATACACAAATGCACATGCACATCCATAGAGGCACATGCAGATGCATATACACATGCAGGAACATGCATGTGTATGTGCGCGTGTACGTACGCATAAATCACACACGCACACGCACATGCACGCGCGCACACGCATGCAACACACGCGCACGCACACACATACGTGTGTTCCCAAGACACATATACATCATACAACGTTCTCCTATCCAGGCCATCGTTGAGTCCCGTCACGAGCTCCGCGCCATTCTTTTAGCCAACACTCCCAACCCCCGCACGCGCGACTTCCTCTACTTAGACTTGGCTCTCGAGTCCCAGCTGCGCGCCACGCTCGAAGCGTCGATGAGTAAGATAGGTGGTTACTCTACCGGTGATGCGATGGAGTGCGTGGGACTCGCGCTGGAGAACCTGTGTCTCGGGGTGGATGGGAATACGCAACTGGTGTATGCGCTCAAGGTGAGGGTGTGGGTGGATGGGTGGGTGGGTGGGGGTGGATGTATCTATGTATGTGCACTTGCATGCATGCGCGCTCGCACGCATGTGCACATCTGTGTATCGCTGTGCGCGTGCGTGCGTGTGCGACTGTGTACGCGTGTGTAGATCTGTGTGTGTGCGGGTGCGTACGTGCGTATATCTGTGTATTTTCGTGTGTGCGTGTGTTGATGTCGGTGTAGTGGTTGATATCTGTTGTGTGACAGGACTGGAGAGCGGCGATGCACGCGCTGGAAAGCGGAGACGCCGACTGGGCTCTGCGCGCCAAAGCAGTGGCGGATCGGATCAAGTACCAGCTCCAGGAGTCAGCAGAGGTAGTGTACATATGTGCGTGCTGTACGACTACGTGTGCATGTGAATGCATCTGTGCGTTTGTGTGTGTGCATGCATGTGGTTGCGCGCAGTATACATGCGCGTGTGTGTGTGCGCGCAGTATACGTACGTTTGCATGTGCAGTGTGTACCATGCTCACACACACTCTCATCTAGAGCGAGTGAGTCCGCACGCACTTTCATGTGTGTACGCACACGTACATGTACACGCACACGCGCGCGCATACATGCACATGTCCACTCGACAACTGGCAACTTAAGCCCACATGTTACCGCCCCACAGCGCTACCACTCCCTCCTCCAGCCCAGCGCCGAGTACCTCGGCTCGCGTCTCTCCTGCGACGCCTGGGCCATCTCCATCTTCACCGAGGAGGTCGTGAGGGCGGGGGCGGCCGCTCCGCTGTCGGGAGCCCTCAGAGCCGTGGAAGGGAAGATCAGGGAGGCGGCCAACTTGGGGAGCTGGCAGGTGTGTGTGTGTGTGTGTGTGTATACACACGTACGTACACTCACTGTGTATATCTGCGTGCGTTCGGTGTTTGCGTGAGTGCATGCGTGTGTATCTGAGTATGTTGTACGCGCATGCGTATGCCTGCAGAACGCATGTGTCTGCTGGCTGCTGCCACTCCACTTGAGCGTGTAGCTAGGAATTCGCAGTGTGGCACACACGCACATACATACACACTTTGTATTAACCAACACCCCCCGTTATCAGGTCATCAGCCCCGTGGAAGCGAGGGGCCGCGTAGTCGTCGTACAAAACCTCCACACCGTGCAGGTAACACCCACACACTTCCACCCCTCCCCACCCAACACCAACAACAACCTAACCCCTTCTCTCTGTCAGCACCAAACCTATGATGAGCCGACCGTCCTCGTGTCCGAGCGCGTCTCGGGCGAGGAGGAGGTCCCCGCGGGCGTCGTGGCCGTACTCACCGCCGACGCGCCGGACGTGTTGTCGCACGTGTCGGTGCGAGCAAGAAATGGCAAGGTGGGGGTTGAGCTGCGTTGGGTTGGGTCGGGTCGGGAGTGTGTGTGTGTGGGTGGGTGGTTGTGTCAGTGATTGATGCGTGCATGCGCGTGTGTACACGTCTGCACATGCAAGCGCACACTCAAGCACGCACATGCGCGCGCGGTCTCACATGCACGCATGCATGCATACAAACACAATCGTACACACTCATATACACGAGCACGCACGCACACGCACACACCCAACACACTCCCACACCCACACGCCCAGCCACACCCACACTCTCACCCACCCACCCACACAGGTCTGTTTCGCGACCTGTTTCGACGAGTCCGTCCTCTCCCACCTCAAGTCTCTCGAGGGCCGTCTGCTGGCAGTGAAGCCCGCGGCGGGCGGCACAGAGTTGTCATATGAAGAGGTGGAGAGTGTTGGGGAGGATGCCAACAAGAACACTGAGGACGAAGAGAAGAAGAGAGCTAGTATACGCATCGATAAGAAGACCTTCAAAGGTGAGGTTGTGCCTGCGTGCGTGCGTGTATGTCGGAAGCATTGCTTCTTTTTCATCACGTGTGTTTCTGTTGTTGTCAGGTAAGTGGGCGGTGGATTCGTCGGAGTTTGGGCCGGAGTTTGTTGGGGCGAAGAGCCGCAACATTGCATTGTTGCGGGAGCGCGTGCCGGATTGGGTGAAGGTGCCGCGCAGCGTGGCCATACCGTTCGGTGCATTCGAAGAGGTACAACTACACTGTGTATGTGGGTGTGAACCGCTGGCACACAGTTGCATGTTACAGTTTTTGTGTATCACGATACAACACGCACGCACACACACGCGCACACCCATATGCATACACGTATGTGTGTGCGCACACACTCCTGCACATGTGCACACACCTCGTACACACTCTTATGACTGTGATGTTCTCCACAAAACATACTGCGACATATGTCTCTCTGATCAGGTGTTAAACGACCCGGTCAACAAGGCCGTCAAGCAGCGAGTATCCCAGCTCTCCACATCATCAAAATCCTCCAACAACAGCAACAACATACCCTCAACAACTTTGGCGGATATCCGCGCAGCCGTGATGGATCTTCAGCTTCCCTCAAGCTTGATATCGGCGCTTTCTTCAGCCTGCAAATCAGCCTCTCTGCCGTTTCCGAACAAGAACGACGGTGGGGATGGAGACAAGAATAGTTCTGATGCTCTCACGCTTGCGATGAATGCCATAAAGGGGGTTTGGGCCTCCAAATGGAACGATCGCGCTGTCATGAGCTGCGCCAAGGCGGGGATAAGTCATGATGACCTCACGATGGCTGTCCTCGTGCAGGTAAGGAAGATTTTTCATGTTTCTTAACACAGCGTTAACACATGTACACGTGTGCGTGCACGCGTGCATATCAGGGCTCGCAGGGCATGCGTGGGGCTGTTATGATGTGCGTGTGCGTGTGCGTGCGTACCCAAAGTCCAACACACTCGCAGGAGATAGTCCCCGCTGAGTACGCCTTTGTCGTCCACACCACCAACCCTCAAACCAACGTCACCTCCGAGCTCTACGCCGAGGTCGTCGCCGGCTTAGGCGAGACTCTCGTATCCGGTTTATATCCCGGCCGCGCGCTCAGCTTTGTGGCCAACAAAGACGACGTGGACAAGAGCGCGAGAGTGGTTGGATATGCTAGCAAAGGCGTGAAACTCGTCACGGGGCCGACGCTGATTTTTAGGAGCGACTCGAATGGAGAGGACTTGGAGGGATACGCTGGGGCTGGGCTATATGACAGGTGCGTGTGTGTGCGTGTACTTGTATAGGTGTGCACATGCATGTGCTTGACACACTGGGCTCTATGGCATGTGTGCGCGTCTGTACATGTGCGTACATGTGTGCATGCGCGCGCGTGTGCCTGTGCGCGTGTGCACATGAGACACGCACGCATGCGCGCATGAGTGCACACGCACACGCACATGCACATGCACATGCTTAAAACACTCACCACTGCATTGGCAATAGTATCCCGATGCACGAGTCGAGGGAGGAACCGGTCGACTACGCGGCGGAGAGGATGTCCACCGACAGCGGATATCGCGGTCGCGTGCTCGCGCGTATTGCCGCCGCCGGAGTGGCCGTCGAGCAAGCTTTCGGCACCCCGCAAGATATCGAGGTGAGGTTGCTGCACGTCATGTTGTTGAGTGGTATATCATGTGTCATCACAGTGTTACCGTTGCATTTATAATCAACATCTGACCAACGACCAACGCATGCAAGACTTCATCATGGTGTGAACATGGTATGCAGAAAATGAAGCGCATGTGTTTGATTGACAATGTAGTGAAATTTGTACATGTTACTGAAGTAACAGTGTGTTCAATGCTTGTATGAAACCGTCGTTGACAAGCTGCTGCATGACTCTCATTCGGTCAGCACACACATTGTTGTCGTGTATTGTTATGCTGATAAGAGCACCCAACACAACATGCCAGTTACATTAACATGCAGGGTCGAGGATACATGTTGAATGAGTTATGTGATGGAGGCGGCTGACACTGATACATCTTTTGCGGGGCTGCAAACAGGGCTGCGTTGTTGGAGAGGATGTGTACTTGGTGCAAACGCGGCCGCAAATGTGATGCAGCTCATTTTTTGTAGACTATGAATCTGTTCATGCGCTGTTGCAAGATATGCACGTGTTGTACGATACGGCTCATCGACTATAAGAAACACTTAGCAAAACGTTTCGCGTAACATTTAGCAAAACATATATCGTGTGCGTATTCGTGCTAAATGCTGCAACATTTATCATGTATCAATGTTGATGTTGGTAGTGTGGTTGACTCGTGTGTATGACTTATGCATGCATTTCTTGGGCATGATATTGTTGTATATCATGTGATGGGTAATTGTACGCGCACATAACTATTGTATATCAAAGAGCTAAAAACATAGATATCACACCATGGATACAGATAAGCAACCACACACCAAAGAATTCGACCATTTTTACTACCCCATCAAACTATGGAGGCTAGTTGCTATGTGCAAGGCAAGACACGGAGGCATTGACTGAGATGCGCGCGGGCACAGTAGTGGTAGACTTGGAGGTAGTTAGCAGGCAGCATGTAGGCGCCTTGCCCCGGTGGTCGATGTGGTGAGTGTTGGTGGTGTTGGTTGAATTGCATGTGCACGTAGGTTTGCATGTTATGCATACCCTCTTGCATCTTTTGTACACACATCACACCCTGTGTGGCATGCATAACGGACTTATGCTAATATATACCTCATACCACTACTTAATATGAACAATAAAGTAAGCCATTTGCAAACCACAGATGCACCCCGCCCCGCTGCCGTGCTCGGTAGATAGCTGCTGCTACTGCCCTTTGCTGTCATTCCGTTGTTGTTGCATCTCACGCACATATGACCTAGCCCCACGTAACCTTGTCATGTCTAGTGTTCTTATTGTATTTGCTATTTTTGTCTAGCCTTGCTTGCTGCCATTATTAAAGTGTCCTGCTTGGCATGTTGCTATGCTACTTTGCTGGCCCCATTACTCTACCATATGCACTGCAGACTGCAATGCATGTGCATCACTACAAACGTTGCGCATCGGCTTGCATAACAAGTGCAATTGGTTATGATTGAAGCAACAGGTGTCCGTCCCCACTGGCAGTCTGGCTGGAAACGTGTCTCGCCAAGCACCAAGCACCAGGCACAGGTGTGTCCGGCGAAACCATCATGTTGCACCACGCACATGTGCGCACCATGCATGAGTCATGAGTCATGTTCCATGACGCATATGCGGAGCGCACTAGTGCGCCGATACCGCGCATTTGTTCAGTAACTTCATCGAGCAGCAATCCTAGACCGCAGCCTTCAGTGGAGATGTATCACCTGCAATCAATTACTGCGAGCGCGCATGTGTTCGCACTTCAGCGCAGCCACGTAATACTTGCCATCGGTCACACCGGTCATCTCCTTGCAGGCTTCGGCACGACTTGAGCTCACTGCACCGGACCTTCTTGCGAGCGTCACCAGTCATTTTGCCAAGTTTGCAAGGTCCAGACACAATCCGGCTTGGCTGTGGGGTTACTTTCTCGCGCTCATATCTTTTCGCCATTCAATATTATACATCGCATTATTGTGCGCCTCAGAAGCATGCGACTCCCAACCGTCGGAAGGGAATCGACGCGTGTTACATCGACGGCTAAGATGCCTTCGGGTGGCATTTGGAATCTGTAACGGAAAAAGATCCTTGGTTAACCAGGTGAGCCACATTCCAGTCAGAGCTAGTTGGCAAGTAACGGGGCAGCGCATGCGGCGGGTTATAACCGCCAGAAACGCCGATAGAGCAATCCGCACGCGGCACAAGTAGGTCAGATATCAGGGGTATAGCGATATCCTCGTTGTGCCGTACGCAGTTAGCGGTGGACACAACATGCCCACATACCCACATGAGTGGCATCTTAGGGATGTACCGCCGTGGCCTGGCGGCGGAGAGAGGCGGCGGTTGAGGGCTGTGGTTGAAGCCAGGCCAGGCCAGACCAGGCGAAGCTGAAGCGCTGGAGAGTTGTCAAGGACGTTGGTGCTGAAGTAGGTGGAGAGGCTGCCGTGGTAGTAATCTTGGGCGCTGGTGTGAGCGTGGAGCGGAGAGTGTCCGCGTGGCTGTAACGCCTTGCGCATGACGCATTGAAACCTTGTGATCCTGCCAGCAACAGCGGCGACACCGATAACGAATAAACAGCGATGGCGCTGTACCACCTCTTCACCCTCCTCCTTCTCCTCCTCACCACATCAGCTGCCGCCCGCCCCCTCCTCCCCCTGCCCACCTCCACCCTGACCCCCAAGTCCCCGTCCCCCACCCCCTCCTCCCCCTCCTCCCTCCGCTTCGCCCTCCTGGGCGACTGGGGCGGCCAGTCCTCCCCTCCCTTCACGACTCCCACCCAGCTCTCCGTCTCGGCCGCGATGGCGGCGTCGGCGTTCGCGTCCAAGTCCGAGGCCGAAGGAGGGGAGTGGCGGTTCGTGATGGCGCTGGGGGATAACTTCTATGAGACGGGGATTGAGGGGAGCGCGGAGGGAGAGGGGGGAAGGAGACGGTTCGAAGCGACGTTTGAAGAGGTGAGATGAGAATGAGTCGAGTCGCTGTTGGGATGGGAAGGGATGGGATGGGATGGAACGTGTTTTCTTGCTGCTTGTGCGGTGGAGGAAGGAATGGTTGCTGGTGGTTTATATGTCGTGTGTGTGTGAGGGGTGTGATTGATGCACGGCGTGTAGGCATTGTCTGCTTCCTTGCACGCATGCGCATACACGCACACTTATGTAGCACACTTGAATGCACGTGAGTGGTGTGGATGTGTTGATGCGCGCGTGCATGTAGCGGGCGCATGTGTGCTTGTGAACCCACCCATACGACTACATGCACACGCACACAGATGCTCAGGCACGTGTAGTGATACATGCGAGTGTGTGGTGGTGTGTGACTACCCAGTTGGTCCCTTGCACACATATGTTCATCTTTGAGATCGCGCTCCTGACCCTCTTCTTCCCCTCTCTTAGGTGTACGATTCCGAGCACCTCACTTCCATCCCCTGGTGGGTCGTCGCCGGCAACCACGACTACCACGGCAACGTGTCCGCCCAGGTCGCTTACTCCTCCCACTCCAAGCGCTGGAACTACCCTCACCCTTACTACAAACTTCGCTACAACATCCCACAATCCAACGCAACCATCGATTTCTTCATGATAGACACCATACTGTGGGCCAGTGTGGACAGCGAAGCTGGCGTGAGCTGCTCTGATGTCATGTTGGAGGGTGTGGACAACAAGCATCACCATCATCACAAGTATGGCCCCGGGAGTAGCGTGAGCTCAGAGGCGTGTCACGATCAAATAAGGTGGTTGAGGGAGAAGTTGAGCAAGTCTGAGGCGGATTGGATCGTTGTTGTCGGGCACTACCCGATATATAGTGTGGCTGAGCACGGGCCGACGAGCACGTTGGTCAGAGAGCTGAAGCCCATGTTAGAGGAGTTTGGCGTGGCGGCGTACGTGTCGGGACACGACCACAACATGCAGCACCTGAGGGAAGAAGGTGGGAGTGTGGACTACGTGCTTCAAGGCGCTGGACACGATGTGTCTCCCGCACGCACGCATGAGGGAGATGTGCCGGAAGGAGCGCTCAAGATGTTTTACGCTGAAGAGGGTGGGTTCAGTGTGGTGGATGTGGAAGAAGACGTTATGCGTGTGAAGTACATCAATGTGAGAGGAGAGACGGTGTACGAGTTTTCCAAGTCTAATCCGAGGGCGAACCGGGTGGCTGCCAGTTGAGTGAGAGAGAGAGAGAGAGAGTGGTGTGTGTATCAATAAGTTGGTCTGTGTATAGTTAAGCCCTTCTATGCCCCTATCTAGTTACAGTACTACAGGGGTAGTCTTCTACCTGCTCGCGTGGGTTTTTGGATGAAGTTGGTGTCTCCCTGCACCAATAGTTGGACCGGTAGCCAGCCTTGATTTAGGTTGGGTCTGCAGTTTTGGGTATCACACTTCGTGATACATTGCCTCGGCTATTCAATAAGCCAATAAGCCTTCTTCACCTACTGTTATTCTGGCTTCTGACTCCGCACATGTCTGTACTCGCCGTGTGCTTTGGTTTGTCGTGTGACTCAGACATGTGAATGCTCGTGCACGTGTACTGTTGTAGGCTACAAACGTGGTGTGCAAGTGTACAGGATATGCTGACAGTCGTTGTAGACATACATGACATCACTCACAGCATGCTAAACCGCATGCAAGCATACTGTAACACAACCACCGGGCTATACACACTGTTGATATTGACTGTTGACTACAATGAATATTAACTGACTGCCAGTAGTGAGCAACTGGAGCTGTGCTCAAGTTGATGTACAACTTAGTTGACACTGTTGATGTCTTGTCGCTTATGCACGTACTTGCATGTTCGTTTGTGTGTGCACTGATGTGCGCATCTGCATGGATGCGCACACATGCAGCAGCGTATATGGGTGCAAGTGTGTGCGCGTGTATGTACACGCCGGTGTCTGTACGCATCTGCATCCAACACTGTCTGTAGTCATGCTGACTGTTGCCCCTTTTTCCATCAAAATCAGGCGTATGACGTCAAATTGGTACCACAACTGCAATACAGCAACTAACTTCAAAGCTGCACTGCAAGTTGCTTAGGTAAACAGTAGCAGCAGATAACATGGTCTGCACCTATCCTGTCTACACACAAAGCACATGTGGTTTGACTCTTTCGTGTGCTTTTTTCATCATCAGCACATGAGTCTGCTCATAGAAGCTTAGTGATGTCATGATTGCACGCGCGTGATGACAACAGATCCCAGGTACGCAAAGGGATTGTGTCATTGATGAGGATGTGTTGTTTTCATATGCTGTGTTTGTGAGGTGCATACCTAGTAAGTTGGTTGTGTACAGCAAAAACTGATCGGCACAACACAACAACAGCTACTCGAAGGCACAACCAGTGCATAGACCACTTGATTGAATTGTTCCGAGCTTGCTTCGGCGTATAGTTGGCCAGTGCACAAACAATGCGAAGCAGAACTGCCCATGCATGACACCTGTCACAGCCATCATCACGATGTCATGCGGCCAGCAGTGAACACCATCACACGCGTGTTTGTGGGTCTACATATACATCAGTGTGGCAGTGCGCATGTAAACCTGCTTGCGCTACATCATGCTCATGGTGTTGCGAATGGCTACCTGTATACTCACAGCAATGCACCATGCAGTACTGTGACCGACATGCAGTGTTCGACAACATATCTGCTTGTGTAACTCCTTCAACAAGCCCCTTTTGTTAAAAGCATAGGTGAGCTATTAGGCACATTATTGCAGTAGTAGTATTACCGTCCTGTACACAACCTTCCACATGCCGGCCAAGTCATAACTCCATCTCATGCTGCTCTACACGAAGGGGGTGAAACCCCTCTCGCGCAACCGTTGCAAAATACTCAGCCGCCTCATGACAATACCTCACAAACTGCAATGCAACATTTCTACTATTCTCTCCACGAACAAATTCTCTCACCCGTCGCGTGGCTTCCATGATGCTTATCAAATTGCCACTTCTTTCGTGCCCGCTGTCGCCACAATGATATTGGGTGAATTGCACCAAACTGTAGTACACATCACGACATGCAGCAACGTTGCCGCTATCCACCGCGACCATTTTCTCACCAAACCAACGCAATTGTTGGGACAACAACAACGCCTCATCTTGGCTCGTGGTGGTGGCGGCGTGTTGGTCCACCATCTCTTTGATGAGGTTGAGAGAATCTGGTATATCTACAACGGGTAGCCATGAATCACCATTGCCATGACTTTGAGGGGTGGTTGTTGATGATAGATCACACGCCCTCGCTGACTCTTCCGGCCTGAGTGTAAGCTCTGTTTCATCCTGACAATGTGTGCGTGTTGACACAGAAGTAGTGTTGGTAGCAACAGCAGCAGCTTCAGCGCTTGCAGCTAAACGCTGCTGTCGCTTTGCCTCCAACTGCGCCATGTAATACTGCCACAACAAGCTGACTGTTAGACCTTTGCACAATAACATTACGTTGCACAACACAGTCGGGCAGACCACACACGCACAGGCACTTGCGCACACCCACACGCGCGCTCACGCACACACGTGTGCAATTGCGTGCGCACACATATGCAACGTGCGCGCATTCACGCACATGCGCATGCCCACGCAGGTGTGCATGTGTAAGCCATGTGCGCACAGAAAGGCGTATCACGAATAACAGGCAGGATATCTGTTGGATGGTAGTTGTGTTCACCTGTAAACAGCGCTCCTTGAGCACAGCTGCTTGATGTTGAGCCTCAGCCAGCGCTGGAGTCACTTTTAACTGCACCATATACACGCACATCAACACATACACATGACTACTTCAGGAACAAGCTCATGCACCTACACCTCACCCCACCTTTTTGCAGCTCAATAGTTGCACAACGGCTTCAACAGCACCTCGCACAGCGTAAGGCTCAAACTTCTTATGACGCTGTTTGATCTCATGTGCTGCGGACCCGAGTGCTGTTATGTGGTCATACGCTACACGCGAAAACGAGTCCGAAAACACCTGCACAATCGCAGGTTGTTACTAACCAAACAGGTCTCACACAGATGCTTGCACACACATACACGCCTTGAACACAGCATGATCATAATCACGCACTCACACACGCGAACACGCGAGCATAAAAACACACACACGCGCACAGCAAAGTGTGTCATGCCAATTTGTCTGTCACCGCATTCCAGTGCTTCTTGAGGACACGCATGAGCTGTTGCGCATTACTCCACGGCGGGTGCTCGCATATGATGTCTTGCCAGTCATTGCCAAACACCCTTTCCATCTCATGCTGCAGAGACATACACACAACAACACATCAGCCAAACACACACTCCACAACAACAATGTCACAAACCCCAATATAACAACCAAAGCACTTACAGTCACAATGTCCGGAAAAATTGCAGCTGTTATGCGCAAAGCCTCCTCCACCATCGCACGCTCACTATCAACCAACTTTACACTTTGCATGTTGGCTTTCTCACTGGACATGTTGGGACTTGGTAGTGGGGAGGTATTATTGGAAGCAAACACAACACTTGTTGAGAGCTTCACACTCTCAGCACGTGTGGTGTATGTGGCAATGTTATTCAGCTCCTCCTTGAATCGGGCGCAGTCGGCGGCGGGGATGCCGTTGGACATGGCTTTCACGCACAAGTTCTTGTCGTTGGATAGTAAGAGGATGTGTGAATTTGTTGTGGTTGTGGTCGTGAGTTGTGCGCGCAGGTGCAAGCAGCATTGGAGTATGCGGTCGTCGTTGTGGGTGTCGAGGCCGGGCGCGGGGTTGGACAGCTCGGCCTCGCGCGCTTCGGCCCAACTCTCACCCTGTTAGGCAGGTGTTGTTGTTGGTGATGTTTATGTGTGGTATGCTGTTGTTGCCTGTGAGGGTGTTTACCCGCGCGCCCACACACGCGCACATGTGCGTGCGTTTGTGTGTGCACACATGCACATCGGCGCCTGTGTACGTATTTGCCTGTATGTGTGCGCGTGTGCGCATGCACACACACATACGTGTGTGTATGCGTATGCGCATTGATGCCTATGTGCACATGTGCCTGTGTGCATGTCTGTGCGTTTGTGCATGTGTGCATCTTTTCCTATATGCGTGCGCGTGTGTGCATGTGCGTATATGTGCTTATGTGCGTGGAGGTGCGCGTGAATGCATGTGCGTGGGTGCGCGCGTGCGCGTGCATGTATTGGCAGTGAGGTTCAAGACTCCAAACACAGAACACGAATTCCTGTGAGGTACGTGTAATGCGTAATGAAGTCCGCTGCAACACCGCCGCAACACAACAAGAAAAAAACACATACCCGGATGAAGCCGTCTCTCCTAAGAAACCCTTCTTGCAGAAACTGCGTGGCCTTTCGTGCAAGCGTTGCCACACTCATCCCACCCTGATTCCCATTCCCATTCCCATTCCCATTGGCGGTCCTGCTCGTGTCCTGTTTAAGGCCGTCCAGTTCCCGGACCACAATCCAGGGGACGACCAGCGTAATGGGATGGGTCCAGGACCTCGCTTCGTCCAGGAGCGGCAGGTCCGTCAACAGGACGTTCGTGTCCAGGACTATCTGGACGGCATTGTCCCTGGCCTGATCTCCTGCGTTGTCCCTGGCCTGGTTACTGGGCTCAGTCGCCCCTCCAGCAGCGCCTCCCCAGAAGCCTCCGCTGCGTCCATCTCCTTTCCGCCTTAGCGTCTCCACCGTTCTCAGCACCTCCTCGGTGTCGATCTCCATGTCGTCCTCCATCACCTTCGCCACATTCGCCGCCTTTGCCGCCGCTGCATGGCCTAACTACGGCTACATTGACTGAAGCCACAGCTATCGAACCCAGTCAAAAGCCTAATCAAAACGCCACAGGAAACCAAACCCTAACTCTCAAGCCTAACTGAGTTAGACTTGTACTGCTGGCAGGGGCGGCGGCGATGTTGCGGAGGAGGTGGGCGGTGTCGTTGTAGGCATGTCTGGTATCTGGAGGCGGGGGAACGGGCGGACATACAGGGGCATTGAGGGTTGAGCAACCCCAGCAGACAGTCAGCGTCATCCAGCCATGTTTTACGGGACGCAAGTCTGGGATCCTGTCCTCATCGTGGCCCAAATCGCCCTTCTTCAGGTGTTATTGCACTGTCATATTGTATAGTACTGCACTCAATGAGTCGAATTAATGAAACACTTTGTGGCTTTGCGCTGCATGCTTGCTTCAGCTACTTGACGTGTCCAAACACACATGTGTGGTCAGCGCATGATGCATGAAGTGCAATCGAGTCAAAGGTATAGTGCTTCGTAATTGCATTTGCCAACGGCCGCCATAGTGTGATAGTGACCTAGCAAGACACTGATGGGTCACATGCGCGACATGCATATCATCAGCTGCCACATGGCGCACTGCATTGGCCCTTCGTAAAACAACTGTGCAACACGGGCACGCACAAATGCGTGCCTGCCCAAGCACGCACACATGATCTCGCACGCACATGCGCGACCAACACAGACGCGCACACACGCATACACGCGCACAAACTGATGCACACATGCGCACAGACATGCATGTGTTTGTGCACGTGCACACGTACTCAGAGATGCGCGCATGCGCACGCACATGCATCTATACGCGCATGCATGCGCATGCACACACAAGCACTTGCACACGCACAAGCACGTGCACACGCAAATGCGTTTACGCGTGTGCACACTACCACGCGCCCAGCGTGTGCACGCATACCCACCCCCTCCCCTCTCTCTCTCAGGCCATCCAGTACCTCTCCCTGGGCCTCCTCCTCCTCCTCTTCCTCGCACCCATCCACGCCCGCGACGCATCGACCAACATCACGCTCATCCCGCTGGCGCTGCTGCTCGACTGGCGCGCGCTCGACACGCGAAGCTTACAGGGATGGATCACCACGCTCGCGTTTGTGATCAATGCGGCACTGGGGTGAGTGTGGGTTGTTGTTGTTGTTGGAGTGAGAGGGAGTGTGCGCGGGCGGGTTACCCATGAGTTGAACCCGGGATATGCTTTGGTCTGTCGGTACATTAATTCTGCAATGCGTTTGGTGCGTGCGTACGTGGGTGTTGGAGAAACACCGTCACGCACACACCCACGCACACCCACGCACACACCCCCACGCACACCCCCACCCCCACCCCCCCCCCCACCCATACCCACACCCACCCACTAACCCCCCTCCCCCCTCCCCCCACACACAGTTCCTTCTCCCTCCTCTTCATCGTCCTCCGCGCCAAGAAGTGTCTCGACTTCTCCTTCACCTCCCACCTCCTCCACCTCGTCCTCACCTCCGCCTACTCCTCTTCCCTCCCCGCCAGCGCGCTCTGGTGGGCCGTCAACGCCGCCTCCATCGCCGTCATGGCCCTGCTCGGAGAGTGGATGTGTCTGAGGTGGGAGCAGAGGGAGATACCCATTGGGATGGGGAGTGGGAGGGGGAGTAGTAGAAACACACAGGGACAGGGAAGGGGATAGGGTAGATGTGGGTATGTGTGGGTTACATGGGGGTGATAAGGCTCCATGATGCAATCGAGTTGCGCTCTGTAGTGCAGTGTATGGTATATACGGGGGCTAGCTAGGGGTCAGGGGTTAGGGATTGTATTGGTGTGTGCACAGATAAGATGCTCATATAGGGTTGTGTAGGCATATTGGGTATATTGACCATGTGCTGGTTTGAGATGCTACTTGCCAGCTGTGCGGTATGCAGCCTGTGCACCACTATTGTATCTGGCGATGGCGCTTTGCATGTCAGCATCTTCTGATACGCCACACGGCTATGGCGGGTGCCAACTCTTGGACTAGCAGAGCACATATGTCTTCCATACCAACCACTTGGCGATTGCGTCTGGGAAGGAGTTATTGCGTCGAAGCCAACATCGATACTAGTTTGTTGACATTCTGAGCCAGGTTCGCTTCATCAAGCATGCGTGGGTATGTGCCGCCGACACAACTTGCGACGTGTGGTTGGATAACACGCCGTAGCCGCAACCGAGTGACATTGTTGTTGTTGTTGTTGTTGTTGCTGTGTGTACAACAGAACGTCGACAGAGTTGTGTCACAACATGCTCTCTAACTCTCATGCGGCAATACTTAAGTGGCCTGCAAGCTCTCAGAACTGATTAGTGCACGTGCAATGGTGGCGACAGCGGTCAAGTTTACATTCACATCGTCGTCGTTGTTATTGTTATCATACTTTTATTGATAGAGCCAACACGGCGGCAGCACTGCACGTACTGCGCCACATTAACGTCAGCGTCAACCTGCGTGTGCTGCTGTATCGTCAGCCGGTCAAACGCCCCTGCTGCCGCTGCTTGCACTTAGCTTGCAGAAGGTCCCTACCTAGTTAGCCCTCAAGTGTACGTAGCTTGATAATGATGTTTCTTTGCTGGCCTGGCTGGAGTGTTTACATCCGCATGTTTGCGCATGCGTGGCACAGCCTATTGATGGGTGACGTGTACTCCAACTTGGAGTACACGTGATGTGCGGGCCATATGATGACATGAACAGCTGGTTCCCAACTGGAATTTGGCAAACAGTTTCCATGCGGTAAAAGTCAATAAGGATTAAATGTCAACATACTGTAAAGATTACTTGACTGGTTTGCCAAGTGGCTTGTACAGACAGCGCCTACGCGATGCGCTCTCGCCCGAAACTCAGCATGATGTTGGCGTTGGGCGCGAGCAGCGTTGTGATGGCGATGGCATCACAACACACCACGCAGGACGGCTGGACCACTCTTGCATTTGTGGTTGTTGTTGTTGTTGTGTCGATACTGTTGTAGTTGTTGTCAGCAATGCCGTTGTTGATTGCAGTGATTGACGCACGCTGCCACACACGCAAGCACCAACAGTGTCTACCGCATATCCATTGGAAAGGTTACAACCGTCTCCACACTGTGATACTCGACAACCAAGTGTTCCATAGAAGCTTGCTTGTTCCTCACGATCTCCATCATACAGATTGCCGCGGTCTGAAATGTATAGCAACTGAACATATCTCTAATGGAAGCAGGTTTTTCAAGACTATCAAGTAGAGCAGATGTTGCGCATAGCACTCCGTCCCCAATGCCGGTTCTACAAGCCAGCAAATCATCTCTCAAAACACATCATCCCACACAATTGGGATGATGCTAACACATCGACTACCTGAATTGGATATAACTCACATTGTCAACAATTTACTTGTGGCGAAACGTTTGTATGCACAGGGGCAAAACCCCAACTGTGCGTACAAACAAAGTCAAACCTTCACAACCCTCTCACCCACTCTCAAAACAATGTGGGTGTGTGCTTTACACTAAGGCTACATACAGATGCACTCTCTGCATCATACTAAAATGTGGTAAAATGTGGTAGACTGAACTAGAAGCCCACTCGATTGAGTGCATCACACACTCGTGACTGTGCGTGTTTAAGTGTGTGTCGTGTTCAAGGTGTGGCAATGTTCTCCTTTGCGCGCGGGCCCACCTCGTCCTTATCCAGCCCCACCTGTGCAGCACGCTTCTGTGGCGGGTGCAGCATGTCCAGCAGAGTCTGCTCCCAATCCTTGGCAGGTCCCTGAACAACAGAACACAACTCAGCGCTGCTCCCAAAAAGGAAGAGAACAGACACGCGCGCACGTGCACAGGTACATACATGCGCACATCATGTGTGCGCGTTAGTGATTGAATGTTCACATACACGCACGCACACACACATGCACATGAGGGAGAGGGAAGGGGGGGGGGGGCNGGGCAAGCACAAAAGCAAATGCGCATGCACACGCACACGCATACGCGCATGTGCACACACATGCGAACAGGCACGTGCATCGCACACGAGCACACACGCATGCGCGCTTGCACAAGTGCAGTTTGCAAGCATGCGTGTGCATGCTTGTATATGCATGCCCACGTGGGCATGCCACGTGGGCATGCATATACATGCACACGCACACGTATACGCTCGCAAACCGCACACTTATACACGCACCTTCCACGACAGGTCCTGATTCATGCACGCGTATCTCATCCTTTCAAACTGCTTCGTCCCAAACACCGACAGCGCTCTCTTGGTCGCTTCCACGATCGCCTCCACGTCTTCCGGATTCACCGTCTCGCAATCGACATCGAAGCAACCCATCTGGAAACCTGTCACGCCCTCGCGCACCGTGTCGGCAAGTCCACCTGTTGTGGCGACGACGGGGATCGTGCCGTAACGCATGGCGTGGAGCTGGATCAGACCGCAGGGCTCGAAACGGGAGGGGACGAGCATGTAGTCGGCACCTGCGCGGGAGGGGTCAGTGATAAGCATACAGGAGTGTGCGTGCGTGTGCGGGTGGGTTTGCGGGTGGGCGTGTGTGTGCTCATATACGTGTACAGACACCTGTGCGTGCGCGCGCAGATGGCGGCACGTGTGAGGGTGCATGCGGGTGCATAAGTGTGCATGAGCATGTATGCGCACGTGCGCATGGTAGTGATGCAGCCCTTACCCCCGGTGATCATGTGTGCGAGGGGCACGGAGAACTTCACCACTCCCCGTGCCTGCAAGACAGCACAGTTTCATGTGGTGTTGACACAACCTTGATCACATCCACCCACCCACCCACCCACACACGCACGTACCTGGTCAGGGTACTTCTCTTCAAGCTCCTCCAGCTGCTTCTCAAACTTGGCCTTACCAGTACCCAGCACAACAAGCTGCAAAGTGCAACAATCAACCCCAAGTCCACTGACAGACACACTTGGCTAGTAATGACCCAGACTGATCCAACATCCCGACACAACATACACACACACACACACTCTCTCACCTGGCACTTCTCCTTCATGAGCTCCGGCACAGCTTCCATCAAGATATCCGACCCTTTCTGCTCTTCCAACCGCCCGATGAAGCCCATCAGCGGGATGCTCGCATCAACGGGTAGGCCAACCTGTTGATGAGAAGGACACATTGTTGCGTGGTCAAGCTGTGTGTCACACACAATGTGTTGATGCAGCATACCTCTGCCTGAAGAGCCTCTTTGAGTGTACCCTTCACTTGAATGGTGGTGATGTCAAAATTCTGGTCCAGGTACTTGTCTGTGGCCGGATCCCACTCCTGAACAGAAAGCCACATAGACAAGCTGTGTGAGACACAACCACTGAAACTAAAACAACAAGAGAGATACATGTGCACACATATTGTAATGACCCCACATAAAACAGGCGTATACACCCACACGAATACACACACATTAGTACCACATGCCACATGCACGCACATGCACAAGCGTGCAACGCACATGCAGAGCAACACACTCACACCCGCATACACACCCACACACACTCACCCACCCACCCACCTGTATGTCCATCCCATTAATAATCCCCTTCACATCCACTGTCTTCAGCACGTCATCCAGTTCCACTCCCCTCTCAGGCCCGCTCAGCATCTCCTCGGCGTAGTTCGGCGACACCGTCATGACCTTGTCGGCTTCCAGGAACCCGGCCTTCATCCAGTTGATCTTGGGACCCTTCACGGGCTTCTCGTAGCCGTCGACAAAGTGGAAGGAAGGGCGGAAGGAGGAGGGGAGGCCGAGCAAAGAGAAGTCGGAGAGGGCGAAACGGCCCTGGTAGGCCACGTTGTGGACGCAGAAGATCACCTGGAGGGGAGGGAGAGGGTGAGCGCGTGCGTGTTCGTGTGTTAGTGTGTGCGTGTATGCGTGTGCATGCATGTGTGCATCGGCATACGCATGTCCGTGCATCTGTAACAACAGAGCAAACAGACATGCTCGCATATCCGCGCAGATGTGTGTACGTCTGCGTGTGCAGGCCGTGCCTGCCTGTGTGTGTGCGATTTGCACACATGTGACCCACCAACGTGTGCACGCATGCTTGCATCATGTTTATGTTTGTGTGGTTGCATGCGTGTATGTGGAGAGTGTACTACACCACTGCTCCACAAAAGTGTTGCTTGCCTTTGCGTCAGAGTAGCGGCCGATGGGCTTGTACTGCGACTTCATGTAGAGTGGCAGCAGAGCTGTGTGCCAGTCATTCGCAATGAAGACAACATCCTCACCTACAATGAGAAGTTATACAGGTGAATATTCCCTGTGACAAGAGCACACGCACTAACCCACCCACCCGAGGTGTGCCACCCCCAACCACGCACGCAGGCACGCATGCGTACACATACACACTCACCATAGGGGCCAGAGTAATCCTTGCTGGTGTCTAGGTTGAGAACAAGAGGCGCCTTCAATGCAGCCTAAAAGACAGTTGTGTTCAGCAGGAGTGAGCCACACACTTTTGGAACCGCATTTATGTGCACATGCAATGCTGATGCAGCGTGCTAGCGTTCATGTGTATGTATGTGTGCAATGTGTATTTGTGTATGTTAACCTGAGCAAACAGGCTGAAGCGCAGCTGGTTATCAGTGTAATCCACACCCGTGCGCTCGCCGTAAATCTTTCCCCCAGTCTTACCCCACACCTGGTTGTGACAACAACGTATGTAAGCACACACCCACTCGCACAAGCACACATGCATGCATTGGTTTCCAGCACAACATGCATGAATGTTGCTTACGCGCGAGAGGAACCACTCATGGTCCACAAACACGCGATCAACACCTCGCTTGTATGTGTGGAAAAAGCGCACTGTTTCCTTTTTCCCGCCCACATCAACCTGCACACACAAGCACACGTTACACAAATGCTAACAATACAAAGCACATTCAATCAATCTGAACAGGTACTGAACAAGCTACTCACCTCAGCTGTAGTGTCAGTGTCCCAAGCGTCCTTATACTGATCATAGCGTGGTGAGATGGTCATCACACGGTGGCCTCGCGCCTGGTACAACAATGTCGGTGTGTTCAGCTAATATTTACTTGTGAGTGCAGCTAAATCTGCATCACATGCATGCTTACAGCGAGGGCGGCGGGGAGGCCTCCCAGGACGTCGCCTAGGCCGCCTGTCTTGCTCCATGGGGCGACCTCAGCGGAGACGAAGACAATGTTCATGCCGCAGCGGGTGGGCTGCTTTGAGGAGGGTGAGGAGGTGGTGGTGCGGCTACGGGCATGCTGGCTGATCTTCTCCTCAAGCGTGACCGCCGCCACGGAGGAGGAAGAGGAGGAGGAGGAAGTAGGCAATGCCCGCCGCCCGGAGCGCAGCCCATTGAATGCAGCAGGTTGCTGCTGCTGCTGCGGGCGACGAGTAGAGGGCTTAGACGAGCTCGCCACCGCTGCATTGCTACCTACAGCAACTCCAAACCACACTCCCGCTGATGCCACAGACGCCGCCATCTCTGCCACCGCCGTAGCCTATGCCGCTACCTATGCCGCCAGCCACATCGCCAACTAAGCCGCGGCATAGCTATGTGGCAGAAGTATATCAGTGCCATAATCGGTATTATTTTAGATATCGGCAATTGAGCTCTATCTATCGACAGGCTTGTAATGCGCGGTGCGGTTTAACGCTGGATTCCCGCGCACGGGCATTCCGTTAGTTTGAGGCTGGCTTGCGACCAGGTCGGTGGCGGATGCCCGGGCGCAGGCTAAGCCTAGGGAGAATAGAAGAACCACAGTGCGCGACGCCTCTAAAAGATCTGAGCACTTGCTTAGGGCTGTGGTGCCAGCCGGGAATCAGCCGCGCCGCGCATTGCGACTCGCCTGCCAGAGCCGCGGCTGGGCATCGCTGGTCTCCTTGCCAGCTGCAGCAAAAGAAGAGCATCGAGCGCGGGAGCGCGCCTGCCGGTCGATTTGTGAAATAAGGCCGCTTCATCTGTCGAGCTTTGACCGCGCACGGTATGTTCCAGTATGGCAGAAAGCTCTAAGTTCTATTGAAAAAGGTAAAATTAAGCTTGTGTGGATCGGTGTTGCCAGTCTGCCAAGTAGGCCTGTTGTAAGGTAGCGCGCGCCAGGTGGCAGCCGCACAGGCTGGCCTTTGGTCATCAGTAGTCTGGTGTCGTCAGTGGATCAGAACGATCGGTGATCAATAATGACCGTTGAAGTGCTCGACGCTCGCATTGCTGATTAATGATGAGTGATCAGCAGTCACACTCTTGGCAGGATAGGTGACTGATCAGTGTTGTTGCTGATGATGCACTCCAATTTCTCTCACTATACACGGTATACATGGCCAGCAGCATTATGTACTCCAACTTGATGCCACTTGTCTCGTACCTTGCATTACTTATTCGATTATTATAATTGCGTCACTTATATCATAATTGTTGTTATATAATACATTCGCAAAGATTATATAAAAGGTACGATAACATGATGTACTGGCGTTGACGATGACGACATACAAAGGTGACAATTTAAGATCCAAAGAGTGTCAACATTGTTGATATACTCGCTGATATGCTAATGTGTGACCAAGAGCAATGATTCACATACAAATGTCACATATATTGTGCATGATGATGTGCTTTATTATATTGCTCTGTTAAAAAAAGATTGGCGTATGTTGTTTGCTTCGTGATGTGCTATGTGAGTTTGCTTGACCTTGTGCGCTTGCATCTAATATACACATTTCTCGAGCGTGCCTAGTGCAGCTCTTTATGTGATCTATGCGCTGACATAAATCTTGCATGTGTTATGATACTTGTAGCTCTTTATTACATTGGTTGAAATTTTCACCGGTAGCATACTGACCTTCCGAGCACCAAGGCAGGCATGACGCTCGCTGGGATGCATACTCTCAAAGTGTTCAGAATATGCAAGTGATCTATGCATGTGAGATTCCACTATGTGTGTGCATGGTGTCTGTGATGTCGACCTGGGATAGCGCGCGGTTCGCGCAGCAATGACAATAGTAAAAAGGCACATTGTAAACCAGTCTCAACAATGCTGTTGTAAGGCATTCGTTTGATGCGCCAATCCAAGCATTGACTCACAATGCGGACACGCACTAATGCGTGCATGAAGAAGCAGCATGCGCGAAATTATCTGCAAAGCATCCAACACCAAGTGCAAAAACCTCGAGACAGCTTAAATCAACCTTTTGTCAATCTTCTACCCATGTACACAGTCAACAAGCAGGGTGGAGCTGCCATGCTGTAGCGTACCAGCTCCTCATACAACTTTTGATGTTGGCTATATATCACTACTGAATAATCGTGCCTGACGTGCCTGTTTAACCTCATGTTGCCAGCAAACAAACTTTAGAAACCTGTGTTGCCAGGAGGTTGAAGAGCAGGACGGGGCTGTTGAGGCTGCCATGGGAAGAGCGTGTTGTCGGTAAACAACAAGCGGTCAAGCACGTAGTCACTGCATGTAAATGCTTGTTGCCATGCAGACACTGGCCACATGCTTCGCTCCACCTCCGTAAATTCAGCAGCTAGTCGCTTGGAGCGTGTTTTGATTGATTTGCTCACATGACAACCGGACAACAATTCCTGCATGGCACATGAAAATCTGCATGGCAAGGCGCCTGTCACCCAGCCTGCGAGACTCCAAGGCGTCTAGAAACGTCTGAAGCTTGCTGCGCACAGCAGCATCATTGCTGCAGACTAATATCGGGCATCTTTTCAGAACCGCGACCATGTCTGCGTGATCGACTGCCAGAAACGTCCGCCAGGCAGCAAACTTTCCAGCCACAACCTCGGGTTTCTAGCTGAATATATGAGGAGCACCGCGCAGGATAACGCAAAGGTCCTGATCACTAATGCTTAGAAGCGCTTTAAGCCTTGACAGGTTGCAAGACTCTCTGTAACGCGCTGTATAAGATCGGGAAGGGCCATTTGTCTCGTGCTCGCACCAGGAATCAGCTTTCACAACTGCAATTCCACGACCTGTTTGTCACAAGCACTCTTGAACAGACATTGAGATAGTTGACACAACAAACCTCATGGACTCGTCGCTCCAGCTCTATAGTGTTGCGGTAAAGTGAGAAGGACTTGCCTTTGGCTGTCAACAACGCCACTTGTTGCGGAGGAAGAGATAACCCCTCCCAGAATCGGCGCACAGCTTCCTGCTCGCGTTTCTGACCATGGGGGCAATCCAGCCCTGCCCACCCGTTTGACCGGCGGCTGGCCAAACAGACAATGTTGAGTGGGCAGCGCCAACTAAAGAGCAAGCGTCAGCATGGAATTAGGGGAGGAGCAGAAGCTCACCTTGTTGCTTTTGTCAACAGCATCATCAAGAGTGGTTGTGCTGCACACAGACCACAGTTGTGCCAAACTGGTGCACTGCACTTGCCTGCAGGTAGGCGTTGCGAAGAGCATCAGCTGGAATGAAGTCGATTGCGACCAGCCAAGCTGCTGCCTTACCTGTAAAAAGGAGTTGTGCAAGCCAGGTGCAACGACGCTGACTGTGGCAGCTCTTGTGTCGCGCGTTAGGGACAACATTACTGCTGCACTGCAGAAAAGTCACAAGTTACCAAGTCGGGTTCGCACGTTTATAGTACTTCAGAAGTGATAGTGGGCAGTTGACAGTTCAACAGCAGCTGACCGAGCCTTGCAATCAGCACTGTGCTAGTGAAGCACACTGCGTCCATTTGCCCGCGAATGGTGTGCATTGTGTCATGGCAGAAAAATGTGATGCATTACTGTAACATGGCCATGCGCTTATGCACACATGCACGTACAGTTGCCGTCGTAATGCTATCCAGTACTAACCATAACATTGGCCAACCATAGCCTGCCATTGTTGGTTAGCGGCAGGCGTGCTTGAGCCTGAGTTGCCACATGCAACTGCTGCTCGTTGCTGGGTGACAAGCCATCTGCAAACTGTAACTGACCGATGTGCGACTCCCAGCCACGTTTTCAACCTGCTTGACGCGACTGCTTGGAGTGCATGCACGGAGCTTACCACTTGTGTGCAACACGCTCCAAGCAGCTAGCAACTAGATTTACAGAAGTGGAGCGAAAGCACGTGGCCGGTGGCAGCATGGGGCAGGGCGTTTACATGCAGAGACTACGTGCTGGACCGTGTGTTGTTCTGTCGTCAGCATGCAGTTGGCATGGCAGCCTCAACAGCCCTCAGGCGTGCCCTGCAGCCTCCTGGCACAAACGGTTTCCAGATTATATTCGCTGGCAACTTGAGCTGACAGAGGCACGTGAGGCGCGATCAGCCAACAGTGTTATGTCAACTTGAGATAATCTACGTTGAGCGTTATGTTGTGTTAGTGATTGGGAAGGGGTAAGCGCTGCCGGTAGCTATAGCTTTGAAGCAAGACACTGCGGGAGGAAAGCTGTTGGTTGCTGGCAAAGGCTGCCGCCGAATTGGTAAGTGTGTACATGCGCGTGTATGTGTGGTTGTTCAACAAGTTGTCTCTGAGAACACTCGCTTGCGAACTCCACTTTACCGTACTGCAGGTGAGGCTGTTGTCTGCATTGCAAATGACTGGGCACACAGCTCTGCTCCCACTTTGCTTGAGGTCGCAAAACAAGTCCAGTGGCCTCTACTACAGCCAAGGCAGGAACCAGGAGTTGTTCTTCAGGACACATGTCCTAGAGACCGTCATGTAGTGGCCATAAACAGAGACGCAAGTCTAGCGGCTGCTACTCTGACGCCAATGCAAGTACCAGTTGTCCTTCATTACACATGAACTTGGCGAACGCAGACATATAGCCTGTTTGGATTGGTGTGCGAGCATGCGTGCGTGCCTATCTGCATAAAGGGAATGCGTGCATGCGCGCTTGCAACTGAGTATCTGCATGTGTGCGCATGTGATGTGCAGCAGAAGATGGTGGTGGTCCGCGTGCATTCTTGCATGAGCAGGTTGCGTTAGCAGGTAGCAGGAGATGTCAGAGTGAGTGAGATGGTGAGTGCATATGCGCACACATACTTGCATATGTGTGCGCCTAGCAAGTGGTTCATGCGCATTCGTGAGGTACAGGACTCCTGTACCTATGATAGGCGCTCGGCAGGCGCTGCGTGCATATGAGTGTCCTTGCCAGCGGCAGCTGCTGGCAAGAATACGGACGCACACATGCATGGACGCATGATGTACGTGCATGTATGGATAACAGCACTGCTGTCATAGCAGCTGCTGGTAGCACTGCTGGCAGTTGCTGCTTTTCCTGATTAGTGTGTGTCACACGCCACAACCATGCACGGTGCATGTGCGCATGTTGGGGGAGGCACCACCGTGTGACACAGTCTTGCATTCCCTGCAGCGCTTTGCATACGGTCTACGTGTGCCTGTGCAAGCATGTGTGCATACTGGCAGGGGGAGCGCCAGCTACGTGGGCTGGTCAGCACGAAAATTCGCATGCAAATACCAGTCAATTCACGCCCACGCCAACTCAAGGTAATAGTTGTATCGTTTTGGCGGGCGGCTGCAAGCTTTGCACCCCATAGGCCACGACAATCCATGGCAGCCTTCCGCAGAGCCTTGCGATACCCCTCCACCTTGCCCACATCCTCGTGCTCACGTTTTTGCCAGCCAGCAAGTTGAAGCAGGACCAGGGAGTGCTGAGAATAGCTGGCTCTGTGAAAACTGTACGCACAAGCATCATCATCATCAGCAGCAGCAGCACCAACAACAACAATGGTGGTTGCTGTTGTGACAAGGGTGATTGTCACAACAGCAACCACCATGCTGATAACGATGATGTGTATATGTACCCGCGTGGTGCTCAAGGGTGCTACAAGGTCGCCATATCATTAACTGCCGCCGCCTGCGTGTGCGTCATGCAAGGGAGTGCGCACGCAGGCGCATTTGCAAGTGCGAGTGCGTTCGCACGTACGTGTGTGTGCATGTTTGCGTATGTGTGCTGGTCCGGTACGAACTGGTTGAACACGCAAGAGAGATACGCGCGCGCTCGAGAGCGAGAGCGCGAGAGAGAGAGAGAGAGAGAGAGAGAGAGAGAGAGAGAGAGAGAGAGAGAGAGAGAGAGAGAGAGAGAGAGANGAGAGAGAGAGAGAGAGAGAGAGAGAGAGAGAGAGAGAGAGAGAGAGAGAGAGAGAGAGAGAGAGAGAGAGAGAGAGAGAGAGAGAGAGAGAGAGAGAGAGAGAGAGAGAGAGAGAGAGAGAGAGCGCGCGCGCGCGAGAGAGAGAGAGAGAGAGAGAGAGAGAGAGAGAGAGAGAGAGAGAGAGAGAGAGAGAGAGAGAGAGAGAGAGAGAGAGAGAGAGAGAGAGAGAGAGAGAGAGAGAGAGAGAGAGAGAGAGAGAGAGAGAGAGAGAGAGAGAGAGAGAGAGAGAGAGAGAGAGAGAGAGAGAGAGAGAGAGAGAGAGAGAGAGAGAGAGAGAGAGAGAGAGAGAGAGAGAGAGAGAGAGAGAGAGAGAGAGAGAGAGAGAGAGAGAGAGAGAGAGAGAGAGAGAGAGAGAGAGAGAGAGAGAGACAGGGTCTTGCAGAAGGCCCTTCCGACCTCTCTTGCAGTAGGCATGTTCAGCACATGCTGCAGCGTTGTGCACATCAGGATACGCTACTGTACCGGTTGCAACTACGTCTGCGTGCGTGAAACTAGCAAAGTCAATGCTTCAATGTTGCAGCAACTACTTGACATGCAGCTGCATGCAGTCGCTGACAATGGGACGTGCGATCACTCAGCAAACATAGGCGGAGTTTGAGTAGTTCTTTCCTCTTGTAGCAAACCTTGACATGCATGCACAAACAATGCGCAACAGTATCCTTCACGTCGCTGCAGCTGGTTGCACCAGGAGTGGAATTTCAAGTATTGAGAATTGCCTTCAGTTCGCCGCTGGGATGAAAAGTTTCATCGTTCAGTTTCGTGTACAGCTTATCCACCCTGACACTATGGTTCACCACTAGCTACCTGTCGTCAGCATTGCTTACATAGCTGCCCCAACACCTGCATTGCGCAGGGGAGGATGTTACTTTACCCATTGGTGCAGTTCCATACAGGAAACGGGTTGGACTCTAGCAAGCAGCCTGGTGCGCATTCCTAGATGTACAACTAGAACACCATACGTCAGTATGCTCACGCTGCTGATTTGTGATGTCGTAGTTAGGAACAGTGTCAATTGCCGATGGCTCTGCGTTGGTCAAGTTGGCAAAACGGTGTAGGTGCGTGCTCTGTGCTTTGCTCCTAACCACAGCACAAGCGTTACCGGCAGCTGCAAAGTAAGACATGTCATGTTGACCGAGTAACACACACTGCTCTCCAGGCCGTGCTTGCAAGCATTGAGTGGGTAATATCTGGCTATGTTTCTGTGCTGCTCCCGACTTTCGACGCTTAGGCAAGATGCTGCACATGTGCCGTCAGCTGTTCAGCACCAGTGTTTCTGCTACCCTTTGCTTGATGCCATGTTTGTTTCACTCATCTCTTCTGTGGGCGAGTTGTATTCTTGTTTGCAAGCCGTCACACGTACGCCAGATGACCGAGAGACTGCTAACACGTTGCTATGATGGCAGTTGTCACGTTGGAGATGCTGCCAGTATGCTTACGCGGAATGCAACTTGACCTCCCGATTATGCAAGCGAGCACACCGCCGCAGCACTTCATGTGACTTGCACAGGATCAACACGTGCGGTTGTCTTTGCTAACAAAGCTTTCGTGCTCAGCCCTCTGGTCATGCTGTTCTCAACTGTGTGTGCAGTGGGTTGACATCAAGCAATTGTTCAATAGAGAAGGGCTGGACCTTCTCTGATGCACAGTTCAAGGTGCATGCATATGGGTTCAACTGCATCCAGATAAATAATTAGTGGCTTATTTGGTTGCAGCCAACACTTTCTAAGCAGTGTCCACAGTCAAGACATACTTGATCAATGGTGTCTCCTTGCACAGGCATTCTGCGCTTGCAGTCTTCAAGAGCAAGTTGAATGCGCGTCACGAGACGGTCTTGCTTTCGGGTTCAATTTCTTGGTGGTTGCACGCAAACGGCTCATATTTACACGCCTTACTGCTGGCGGCTAACTGTGCACCTGCAGTCTGTAAGGGGCAACTCTGAATACAACTTGCATGCAGTTTCTAAACACAGCTCCGATTCAAAGAACAATCGTGCATTGCAAAACTCAGCGTTGATCTGGCCGATGAAGGCAACATGGCGTCAGGAGACTCATCCACTGGTGGCACACGTACGCTTGTCGCTACGCCCGCCAGAGTAAACTGTAAGTGCATGGTGCACAGTAGAGTATGTCCAAAAGCATCATGCATGATGCATGTTGTGCACCGACAGTGCAACATTGCACAGGGCAGAGCGGGAGAAGTGCATGCTTAGAAGCAGCATGGCCTGCCTGGCTGCTGAATACCGCTGCAGCTTTCGGACTCAGCATGAACATTGCATGCATCTGTGCAGGCAAGTGCTGCTTTTCTTGAATTACACCACAGGCGGCTTCAATGTAGCAAGGTGTGACATCGCGGTGATGTCAATTGAGGGGCTGATACTTGAGCAGCAACCGACTCTGCTGCCGAGCTCAGGGGAGCAAAGCATCTGCAACTCCAGTTAATAACAGATAACAAGTGCATATGAATCAACATATGTTGATTGATATGCACTTGTAACAAGTGCGTGCATGCACTTGTTGCAAGCACACCACAAGGCTAAGCAAAACTGGCGCAGCATAAAAAGCAACTCACTACCAAACGGACCACAGCCTCAGCAACGACAATTGACAGCGTATGAATGCATGAGCTAGATTGAGCAAGCACATTTCTTGAATGCAGAGCAAAAGCAAACACCAACAACGAGCGCATGCACAGCTTTTACAACGCTGTACAGAGCAAGGCAGCCGAGGCAGGCAATCGCCAAGCACGCAGCTCATAGTCACATACATGTTGACAGTCAGCAAGCCAGAAGCTTTACCTTTGAGGCCTTGCTGCCGTCATCAGCTGTGGTGGTGGCTGCGCCGCCTGTGGACAGCAGCTCAGAGGGGAAGCGGGCGACTGCGGTGACGGAAACGGACTAGACAAGCAGTATCAGCAGCGCTCCTGCGATGGCGACGACCACACCCACGACCACACACAAGCAACAACTTGGCTTGCTGCACAGCGCACGTAATTCATACGCTGCGCATGCTCTGGCAGGAGGAGCGAACACAGCGACCGAATGCGGTTAGGTGAGTGTCCCTCGGGGTCTGGTGCTCGGTTTGTTGACCGGGGTGCACTAATGTTGAAATGAAACTGACCGCCTTCCCCATTGTCTCGTACTTTACGGACCGTCTCTTCACCTATTTACATAACGATTGATGATCGTCCGCACTGCTCCAGCTTGCACAGTAAATGGCGCCGCGAGTGCCTGTTGAGGACGTATCATATCATATCAGACCTGCGACAACTTGCTCAGCCCTTCTGCCAGGATCCAGGCTGCAGGCTGATGCCATACTGGTGGTTTCTGACAGGGCTTGCTGTGTCCCGCACAGGTGTAGGCAGGTGACACAACACATTATGTCAGTTGCCTACACAAACGTGACGCCTTTTCAACTCCTCTCCCGTCGAATGGAGAGGAGTTGAACGCCCTTTCAACTGCAGGGCTTGCTGTGTCCCGCAAGTGTGTAAGCAACTGACAAGTTGTGTCAGTTGCCTACACACACGTGACGCCCTTTCAACTGCTCTCCATTCAATGGGAGAGGAGTTGAAAAGGCGTCACGATCTCTGCTATGTCCCGCATCAGAGTAGAGCCTGCGTAGCAACCTGAGGCCCTCTACCACCTGCGACCAGAGGCTAGGGGGTGACGTACACGATGCACTAAATACCCCGACACCTTGATAGGGCAAGACTTCAAATTCAATGGTAATGCTCGATGTTATTGACCTTATTGACTGCTGCTCTCCGCAAGCGTTATGCAACCCTTATCACCGTCGCGTGGATGAAAAGGTCAAGCTGAGCAAGTCAGGCAGTATGAAGCACGTGATGCCCCAGCTCTCATAACCGCCGACTCTGCCAGCAGATGCCACTGTTAAGCGCTCTCATGAAGCAGGCGCGTTGGCAGAGGAGGCTGAGTAAATGCCGCTGTCAGTGAACCCATTCAGCGGTTGCACGCACAAAAGCAGCCTGCCATCCATACGCTCCAGCAGCACGGCACTGATGCATCAGCTTCTGAACATGCACTTCTTAGCTTGTTAGACCTGTTGAACATTCTTTGCTCCCCTCAATTCGGCGCAAAGCAAAGTCGGTGGATGCTGCGGAGCTTAAGTTTAGCCTCCCAAGTCACATCACGTGATGTGACACGTGTCGTCACTAGCATCAGTGCTGCCAATTGTGTTCAACCGCGTCCGCCTTGCTACTGTAGGGGGAGACGCCTCAGGCCGTTGTGTAGTAAGACATTTGTGTAGTAAAACGTGTAGTAAAACGCCTCAGCCTGTTGTGTAGTATAATTGGAGCAGCACCGGCCTGCACAGATGCATGCACTGCCTTGGCAAGGTTCAGGTCAAGTCTCAGAGCTGCAGCGGCATTCAGCAGCCAGGTACGTCATGCTGCTTTTCAGCATGAATGCACTTCTCTCCGCTCTGCCCTGTGCAACGTTGCAATGTTGATGCCCACCATGCATGCTTGTCGACGTACTCTGATGCTACTATGCGCCATGTACTTACTGTGTGTGTGCAGACAGTACCATTATCGATGGCAGCAAGCCAGGGTTCCAGCACTCAAAGCAAGATGCGCTGGCAGTTGCTGGTGCTGCTGCTGGCGTCTGCGTTCCAGCTGGCAACAGCGCAAACAACAGCTGACTACTCAACAGCGCTATCCGACGTGACCTTCACGCACCCGCGTGCAACCGTCACACCAGACATGCTGCCTGGTAAGCCATAGCACAGCACTGTTGTATATGGGGCAAGTAGTCGAGCAACCTGGTCACTCCTGCGCGACTGCGTGCACGCGTGTACATGTGTCTATGTGACTGACTCCTGCTGCGTTGCCACATAGTGATTCGCTCGAACTACAATCCCAGAAGCAGTTTGTGGCCGCTCTACTTAAGGGGCATGAAGTTTCTCAACGATACTATTTATACGCCTCGCAATCCAACTGGCAGGTGAGCAAGGTCATGACGCAGTCTCGCAATCATGCTGCTCAACAACTGGTTGCTATTGCCAGCCATGATAACTGACCTCTGTCCTAGTTACATTCCCCACCTTTGCGGACCGTACTGGAAGCGTCGCTGGTGGGTACTTGGTGGACTCTGACCCTGACAAGTTGGCATACGCGCTCGACCTGATATACATCTCTTCACTGCCTGCCTGGTGAGCTGCTGGTTAAGCATGCGACTATGCATGCAGTGCAAGCGAGTGAGTGACTCATCACCAATAGCGATGTTTTGAATGAGTAGGGGCGCAAGTTTTAACAAGGTTGAGAGCTACCTGGACCTGAGCAACTACCTGCTGGCGGCTTCTTGGGGATATGACTGGCTGTGCAATGCGGTGCTCAACAACGCCTTCCTTCCCGCCCTGAACGCGTCCATGCTGCCCAAGCTCGCAGCCCTGGTGCGCGCTGCTGCCACTGCATGTGCACACATGCATACATTGCTGCTCAAGTTGCTGAGATGCAACAAGATAACTGACATACACGTTGTGGTAACGTAACGTGCCATGCAGAACACAAACGTCGACGTCAACTCGCTCACGGGCTACGTTGTAGCGAGCATAGTGTTTGCACAAAACGACATGATCATGTGCCAGCAGATACTGGCCATGGCACTGCCGGGGATTGACTTGCAACTGCGCAATCTTGGCCCGAGCGGTGCTTTCTTCGAGGGCCCGATGTATGCCAGCTACATCGGGTACAACCTGCCTTTCGCCCTCAGCACTCTGAAGACCGGTCTCAACAACGACTTCGGCTGGAGCACCTCACCCGCGCTGTTGGTAAGGACAAGATGGTCTATGCTTTGCGCTTCCCCACATGCACAGCTGCTTATTGATCCAACCATGTACAGGCCGCTGTGTACTTCCGCATTCAGTGCTTGAGCCCCGACGGCAAGGCACATCGTTCGGCTTTGCAGACACTGGCACAAACGATGACGTCAACTCGATGCAACTGAGCTACTATGCTGCGGCCCAAGTGAACAACACCTTCGTGCCCTCGTACAAGAACAACCTCGGGCAAACGGGCTTGTTCTTCCCCGTATTCTGGACAAACCCGGCCATATTTAACAAAATGGCGCCGCCAAACCCACTACCCGTGGATGTGCGCCACCTCGGGTTTGAAGCAGCCACCGCGTTCATGCGCACGACATGGAACAGCAACCGTACCGCGTATGTTGCCGTGAAGGCCGGGTGGAACCCTGCTCCACTGGAGAGCACGCATGCGCATCTTGACTTGGGGTCGTTTGTTTTTGAGAACAACGGCCAGCGCTGGTTCATTGACCTTGGCGCTGACAACTACAGCCTGCCAAATTACTTCACACCTCCAGCTAGCAAGGGATCGCGTCGTTACAGGTGAGAGACACACCGCAACTTGCATATTGGCTCTAGAGTGGTGTATCTGCTGCCATACTTCAACGTTCACTCCTTCCACAGTTACTACCGCCTGCGCACGGAGTCGCACAACACGCTGGCGGTGAGCAACGTAAGGCAGAGCGAACTGCTGTGTGCAAACCAGGCGCTGGGCGTGGATGCGACACTGACGGTGCCATACTCCACCTCAGATCGCTCACACACCATTGTCAACCTCACGGCGGCATACAGCGGCGCCATCAACGTCAGCCGCGGCATCGCACTCCTGAAAGACGTACCTTTTCCATACGCGAGACTTCTTGTGCAAGACGAGGTGAGCATCCGCACGACACAGCATGCAAACTCTACAAGGAGACGTATGTCGCTGACACCTGTTTGCCTGCGCACAGGTGTCCTTTGTGACTTCCATGGATGTCATAAGCATGTTCCACACCCGCGCCAACGTCACCGTGTCAAATGGCACAGACGTCACCCTTACACAAGGGGGATCGCAGCTGCAGGGACGAATTCTCAGCCCCAGCGACGCATACTTCACCACCTTCTCTACAAGCCCCGGCACGATCAACAACAGCACGCAGGAAAACAACAACGCCGGTGTCACCAACCTGGTTGTACGCATGCCACTCCTCACCCCCAATGCCACAATCGCAGTTCTCTGGTCGAAGAGCCTGGCGGATGCGCCAATGCCTGACGTACAGCCGCTATCCGCCTGGCAGTAGTGTGCGGCCAGCTTCGTTTGGTAGGCCAAGCAAGCAAATGGAGACTTTGCAGGGCTTAGCAACAGTTGACATACCATGTACCAGTAGACCAGCACTACTGGTTGTGGATGGCCATTTGCTGATTCAAAGTGCCAAGCGCACAAGTTCTATGCTTCTCAGTGCTTCAACTGCTGTGCAGTGTAACGTGCCCTTGCTTCTTACGCACGCACCTTCCATTGGCTGACACATTGCAAAAGGCTGGCTGCAGCAGTTCCAAAACAACCATTGATGAAGCAGCTTGCAACCTCGACGACACTGCCCTCGCTTACAGTGTCGAGGGGCAGAGCAGAGTTCACAGTGCCGCAACTACTGCCAATGCCACTGCACAACATGTCTCCAATATGCCAAGAGATATGAAAATACGCTTGTACACAGCAGGCTTACATGGTGCACAGCTGAGCAGTTAAGCTGTGTACACCTGCACTGGTTGTTGATTGGAAGAGAGAGAGAGAGAGAGAGAGAGAGAGAGAGAGAGAGAGAGAGAGAGAGAGAGAGAGAGAGAGAGAGAGAGAGAGAG